>CM046338.1:13237303-13607380 GCA_025403435.1 Artocarpus heterophyllus | reverse complement strand
AAAAAAAAAAACAAGGAGAGAGAATTCAGGGCCGTCTTTGTGAATTTTAAATTAATTTGACCTCTGTTTCTTTGATAGGAATGTTTTGTAGTATTCGTTTTCATGAAAGTTGTTAAGACGTACGTATAAATATGTGGTCCTAACATTAACAAGCACGTAAACTTTAATACAGGAGAGAAGAACAATACTATATAGCTATTATATATATATATATCATAATTAATAATATATGCAGGCCGGTGCCAGAAAAATCTATAGAGAGGTAGATCATATACTAACATTGTCAAGAAAAATTGAATGAGGAAGATATGCAGCTTAAGGAGGGACGGAACATAATTTTAGAAAGGCTGAATGTAGTTTTAAGAGTAATAGAATATAATTTTTATAAAATTTTGAAAGAAAAAGAAATTCAAGAAGCGGCTATCCATCTTAATCCGTGTGAAGTTCCGACGCTGAATAAATGTATATTTATCAAAATTAATGATTTTAACAAAATGAAGCATTCATCATCATTCATGCATGTTTAGGGATGAACCATGTTCTACTCTTTCCAGAATCTTTTTATCTTTTATGGACACTACTCTTTCACGGTGCCCACCAAAAAGCCACCGGCTACAGCCATCAACGTCCTCTTATTACTTCTTTTTCTTTTTGAAACTTCTTCTTCTTCTTCTTTCTTCTTTTTATTTTCAATCTTTTTTCCTTCTCATATAATTTTCTGTAGTTGAACGTCAATTGCTTCGATATCACTCTGAGTCTGATTACGATTCGTCCTTACTAATTCTAGACGGGATAATTATAGTCATAAGTTTGGAAATAATTAAACCAAAAAAAAATTGTATATCAAAGTAAATATCGGAAAATTTTTTCGTTATAAATCTTGTATTAATAATGTAAAATATATATTGTCGATGCAAGTTAATTTGAGAGAAACATAAATTTTTGAAATGCCGACGTTCCAACAATAGTCTTATTTTTAATCAATATCCCCATGTCGTTATTATCCAAGGATATTTCATAAATTCAAACCAGCTTCAATAATTGAGCTTTTATTTTGTAAATCCAAATCTTAAAGTGGGAAGTCAAATTTTATATATATATATATCAACGTAAAACTCACAATTTTATTGATATTTTTTAAATTATTAGTATAAAACAAGTATATATGAAACATATATTAAACAAGGTTTAATATAAAAAAAGACCTTGAAATATTGAACCAAAAAAAGGGACACCATTGGAATGTGGAACGATTTTTTGTTCTAAAACACCTTGAAATATGGAACCCAAAAAAAAAAAATCATTGAATGTGGGAACGATTTTTCGTTCTAAGGCTTGGTTTTTTTCTTTCTTTCCTTCTTTTTTTCCCACGTTTCTAATGAGATAAACCAAGTCTTTGAGATTGCTATGTTTGTCTGGAATTGGAAGAAAGGTCAAGGAAAAAAACATATATTTATGTATTTACAATATAAATCTCTCATATATTACATATATTTATGTTATATATTATAGCATAAAGTGAAAATCTACTACGGTGAAAGCGTAAAGCTCTCGTTGATACATGATCATTTTAGACCCTCTAATGGACGTCTTTAATCTCAACATTAGATTAAGATTAGACTAACGTTTTTGATTTATTTCACTGCCTGATATGTCCTGTGTCACATCCTTCCCGTTCCCAACACATGATAACTTAGGTCTCAATATTTTATTCCATTCCACTACTTCACAGAGGCCACATCATGCCATCCTCAGTCCGACATCGCACTAGAGACCCGATACAAAATGTTCAATTTTTACTCACAACAGTTTTAACAAAATTTTTACAAAATGCTAAATTTTTAGTCACAATAATTTTAGTAAAATTTTTAATCACAACGGAATGTGCATTTATTTATAACTTTAATTAATTTTTTGTTGCGATTAAATCTTTTATTCACAAGGTTTTTTGTCATGATTTGTTTATGTGACTAAGAATTTTATGATTAAAAGTTTTGGTTGCAAATAGAAATTTAATTAAAATTATGACTACATGGATACAAATCACAAAAAAATATCATGATTAAAAATTTTACTAAAAATTGTTGTGATTAATATTAAATTGCTAGTCTATATTTGCGTGTGTATTTGTATCAATATAATTTATGAGTGTATTAACTTTAACTGATCAAAGTCGATATATCAATATCCTCCAAGGATATATTATATAATCAAATCCTATATATGCCAACATTTCCTGGTTTTCCATGTATTTGAGTGGAGTTGTTGGGATTTTGATTATAGCATTGGATTTATTTATCTTTTTATGCCTTATTATATTTTAGGTTTATTTAAATACAATACTTTTGGTTTTAGATCTCATCAAATTTATACCTTGGATTAAATTTAATACACAAATTTATACTTCACTTTTATCAATAGTTGATTTTGACCTTTAAAATGAACAAATTATCCTTAAGTAAAATAGAGAAAAATTAAAACTTTCAAAAATAGAAAGAAAATAAAAACACACAAAACACGTATTATTGAGAATATTCTATACATTTTTGAAGTCGAAAACCTTAGTATAAAGTTTTTTAAAATTTGTAAAGTTCTCTTATTTTTTTAATTTGAGGGTATTTTGGGCATTTTTTTTTCAAAATTGAATATTGATTGGAAAAAACATAAATTTGTGTATTAAATCAAATTTAAAAGTATAAATTCAATTATATCTAAAACCAAAGGTATAATATATTCAATAAACTTAAAATACAGGTTATAAAAAGATAAATATCCATATAGTATTTGATGCACTTTGTCGAAATTGTCACTCTGCTTGGGTGTTGTTAATTTAGTGGAGTTGCATTTAATTAGAGAGCAAACTAACAATGACAATTTTTGTAACTTTGTTGAGGGGAACCAATGCATGTGTGTGGGGACAAGTAAAATCCATCTAAACAAATAATCTCTTTTGGGATTTTAAATAATACCGATTAAGGATCACTTTATGACATAAGATCGCCTCACAACTCAACTCGGGAACAATCTTATCCAAACTAATGGTCTCAATCGACAGAGACCTTTTTGGACACTCTTTCTTCCTGATGGTAGAGTGAAGGGAAATTTAAGTGGAGTCTTAGAGAAAAAATAATTGGCAATTTTGAAATTTTGAGAGACTGCTCCTTTCACTAAGAGGATGATATTAATAAATTAACACTGTTTCATTTTGAAAAAAGCCAGTTTTTTTCCCGTGTAATGAAGTGGGGTTTGCTGATATTTCTTGTGGTTCTAACAATCTTAGATGGAGCAAATAGAGTGACGACATGGGTTACAAAAAGAAAAATAGAGAACAAAGAAAAAAAAAAAAAAAAAGAAAGGTTAAATTAGTTTCTTAGAAATAATCATGAGCTTTCATGATATTCTGTTAAACAGCAATGGAAGTACAATTCCGAGAATAGGTTTCCCTCTAGTAATTAATTAGCTTTCTTTAAGCAGCTCAGTTGCATACACAAACTTGCAGTTGTAGACTATGGGTCCTCCAGATAGAACGCATATGGAAGTGTACGTTTTCAAACTATATTAAATCTAGTAAAATTTACATTTTTCTACGGATTCGATAGTTAAAAAAATAAATATGTAGTAATGGGTTACTTTTTTAATATCAAAAAAATCTCCATAAATTATAGTGTTTATATTCTAAACTTCAGTTCAACCAAACTTATTGTTATTGCCTCCGTTTCTAATGTCACACGAAGTGAATTTGACACTGGGTAGGTTTTTTTTTTTTTTCTCAATAGTTGTGATCGTTTTTCCTTATCAAAACAAGAGTTATAAAATGGGAGGCATTTATCTTTAAAATTTCAAGATGTGTTATAATTCTCTCAGAATTATTATGATATATAAGAGGCACAATTAAGGGCAAGAAAAATTATTACAATAATTATTGTTTTTCTTTTGGTGGTTGAGATGCTCTAAGAAATGTTTATTTGTCCCAAATTAATATGATGGATTAGATATTGAAATGTCTGCCCCTTACCTCTCCCTTTTTTTTTTTTTAATTTTCCTTTGTACATGTCCTCCTTTTTATGAGATTGATTAGACACCTTTAATCAAAATCTGTTATGTGCAACCCTCTATTTAGAATCTCAAACAGTTCATTTAAGGGCAGAGGCACTCTCCCAAAATTAAAAGTAATGATGTAAATGAGGCAAGAAAGTTGACTATCATTTCCCACTATAAAGCAAAAGCTAAGATGTAATTATTTCAAAGATGGGGCACAAAGAGAGCATTTCAACCAGACAAAGCTTTTGATAATTGATGGGGTTAAATGGGTTTTCAAACACCTTTCTTATAATGTTGCCTTATTGTTAAAGTCAATTCCCCCCAATTCCCATGTCATTTGCATTAATTCTCTTAGTTCCTCTCTTTTGAAACTTCACACACACAAATCAAAAAGGCTACCAAAAAAGAAAAAAAGAAAAATGCCCTCTTAAGTTCACTTTATGTCTTGCTAAAAACACACTAAAAATTGATATTTTATGGGATTAGCAACGATTGAATAGGATTGTTTAACTTATTAATGATTGTTTTTGAGATCTTAAGCTTCCACATATAGTAAGCAAATGTCATGATATGCTCAAGTTTCCATCACCCTCTATCACTCATTGCTTTGTGACAAGATAATTAAGTTTAGTTGTGATTTAACTCATGAGGAAACCATGTGCTTATGTTCCCAACTTGCATTAACGGGCCAATTGAGTAGGATACATTAAGGTCATCTCATGTGATTTCTATGACCAATTAGATTTCAGTCCTCTAGGCCAAAACAATGTGGATTGTTTTCTTCCCAATTCTTTTCCTTCACACTTTGCTTGTACTACTCCCCTTGGTCATGAAAATTTTGGATAGATAACTATCAAGCACTATTGCACTCTCAAATAATGGCCACAAAGCAAGAAACTAATTACAATGTTAAATACTTGCAATGTATTGGTATTATAGTGTTGTAGGTTGTGTTTGCTACGAAAGTTTGGGAATTAAAGTCATGAGATAAGTTAATTATAATGTCGGATATGGAACTAATACAAAAGAAACATAAAAAAATTTATAAAGTTCATAATTTTCTCCTTGGTCGCCATACTGTTGGAAACTAAAAATTCTTTACAAGTACAAAATTTACTCAATAAGATATCAATAGTTTAGAAAGCAAGACTTAAAGTAACCCTCACCGCAACATAAAGTGTGTTAATTAATGATCAATAACTAATCTTCATATTAAACAAATATTAGTTGCTAAGATGGAAAAAAGAGGACCAAAAGCTTGTATAAAAATTAAGTCTTTGCAATAATGACACTAAAAATGATCAAGCTTCTTTTGCTTTGGACTGAGATCAGCAATTAACGAAATCAAAACAACGATACATAGACTTTGACCCTGATTCTCTGGACTGGACAAGTAATACACAACTTGTTTATACTTTGCCAATACTTTTTATTCTAAATTAGGAAAGTTACTTCAACTATAGAATTCCAACACTAGGATTCATTTTTAAGTGGTTTTGTAAATTATAAAAAAGTAAGATGTGACTCTATCTAGCTCTAATATTCTAGTATATTCTCTCTCTCTCTCTTTCTCTTTATATATATATATATATATATATATATATATATATATATATATATTCACAGATAAAAGATGATGGTACCCCAATAGAATACGTGGATTGAGGTTACAACATATTTCTAAATGTATATGAGAGCCTATAATATTATGGCACATAGTTTTCTTGCAATGTGGTATTAGTACACGGACAAGAGAAAAAGGAGCCCCGTGTGATTCCGTAAGGCAAAGTAATAGTTGCTCTTTCTTGTCAATTAGTTGTCTGTTCTGAGAATAATATAAGCTTGTGAAAAAGACCCTTCTGAGGATAATGCAAAGGTGGCATTATAAATATCAAGTTTTTCAAGGGCATATCGATTATGTTTCCCTCTCTATTTCAAATGCCTTTTTGATTATATGGTCATCTTCCAGTTAATACATATGTGTGTGTGTGTGTATAGATTAATATCTTCTCAATTCGTGCGTTTCATTTTGCCAAATTTCGATCCCATCATTCCAAATAGTAGTAATTCATTTATATTATCTAAGACCTTTTTTTTTTTTTTTTTTTTGGGGGGGGGGGGGGTGGTGGGGGGTGGAGTGGGGTCCAAAGTATGACCATTAATTTTGTTGCATCTCTCCCCAAGATGTGTCATAATTCACAATTGTTTTAAATGATGAAAATTTGTTAAAAAGGAGTATTAAAAAGTTATCAACACTGCCCACTATATGAGTCGCACTTTTACTTGGATCAATACAGAGAGAGAGAGAGAGAGAGAGAGAGAGAGAAGCTCATCCATGATTCTGATAAGAATTGGCTTCTTTCTCCAGAATATCATATGCATCAAGTCCTGAAAAAACATACCCAAGTGAATGATTTCTGCGAAGAACTCAATGTTAATTATATATTAAAAAAAGACTATATAAAAACAGAGCAAAAAATAAAAAAAATACTTGTGATCTTTTTCCAAGATAGAAGAAAGAGATGCTACATTTGTAAAGTCACTTTCTTGAGGCACTCTTCGTTAAACTAACTGAAAAGTTGAAACTCTAAGTGAAAATTTTGGCCCGTATCGTTCATCACATTTGAGAAAAATGAATCCCTTTAGCTAGCTGCTAGCTATATATATATATATGAAGTACTCACATTATACTTTGTCTAGTGTTTTTCTTGGCAAGGGGTCCGATGCCCCTGACACCAATTTCATGACATTATTAGATTGGTTGGTCTGGAAGTACCTCCTATTCATAGCCCTAGTTAAATATGCTGCCCTTTTCATGTGATTTTGACTCATCATTTTTGGGTTACGATTGTACCATCTCATGATAAGCTTTATTGCTTGAAGACACACACAATATGTCTATGCATATATATATATATATATATGTATATGTAGATATATCTGTGTGTGTGATATATATCAACTTAGGCCCTTAATCTACATTCAAAAACCCTACATGGTAGTACTCTTTCATGGTTTTCACAATTCATGTACGAAATGTATCTCTTCGCGGGCTTTCATGAATCACATATTATTCCAAGATCACCATGTTGGTGCGTATACGTCCAAATAGAAATGGTAAAGGGGTGAGGAATATTGTCAATAAATAAATAAATTTAAGTAATAATTTCGTTTCTTTTCTTTCGCTCCTCCCCTAAATCTAAAAAGAGCACGGAAAAATTGAAACATATAATTTTGAACCTCGACATTAAAGAGCTTATTTGGTTGGAAGAAAAAGTGGAAGGAAGGAGAGAGGGTGAGTGAATTAATGAAAAATTTTGGTTGAAATTTTAAGTCCTTTTAAAGAACTCAAATTTTAACCAATTCCAATATTAACGGATTTTTGTTTTATTTTTTTACCCAATTAAAAAAATGAGATTATTGTTCTCATTTTTTCTCCCTATAATCTTCTGCATCCATAGTAGAAATTAAAATGCCTATCAATAAAGTATAAAAGACATGACCCAATTTTACTTAAAGAACTGATCCCGTTTTACTTGCACCATCAACCCCAATGCTACAAAGTTCATTGATGGAACAAAGACCTTATAGTGGATTTTAGAGTATCTAAAGCAGAACTCATTTTCAAAGAAAAAGGACAGGCATCTACATCATTAAAGGCAATTCACACTAAACACAATTAAACAAAAAGAAAAAAATAAAAAAAAAGCCTTCCATTTTTCTCACCTAAGCTAAGTTATATACTTTTCTTTCATATTTTTTTTCCTCTTACCAAACACAACCTAAATATTGAAGTGATTATATATGAACCATTCCAAGAATATCAACTGCATTGATTTCTAAATGGGACTCATTCACTATAGACTACATTTTTTGCCCCATAAAATGTAATTGTCTCGAACAATTAATCATTAGGATCAAAGAAATTAGATGATCCACATTAACTAAAATACCGACTCCTTTAGTAACTGAAAGGTTCTCCCCGGAAAATTCTGGGGACAGCTATTATTTGCCGGAGATTCTGTATCACTGTGTCATATATCCAACGACTCACGGACGCCTTAGTCCATTAATCCAACGGCAAAACATCGCAGAGAAACAAAAGGGGCCCTAATATTTTTTACCGTCATGACCAGTAACACTCTGTGGTGGACCTTAATCATAAGCTAAGCTAATTAATAAGGGCATGGCCCTACCCAGATTCAATCACATATGCTTATTCGATATGGCCCACAAGCCCCTTTTCTTTTTTCTAATTTTTTTTTTTATTTAATCTACTCTCTAGAGATAATCTTGATTCTAATTTTGAACCGGGAACTCCAAAATTGTTACGAGTGTTTTTAGTACATATTATACATGTTAATGGAAAATTTGAATTTTCCACCGTGACCTTTTTAGACTGTTTGAGAATATCATTAGAGCTGCATTTTTGTAGTTACAACCAACTTTTTTACAATATTAACTCTCTTTTACGTACTATAATTTTTTAGTCCTAACTACGTTTCCAAACGTCCTATTTATTAACTTGATCTTTGTTGTACACAGATCAACAATATTAGAAGAAAAGGCAAAAAGAAAAAAAAATTACGAATTTGGAGGGCATTAAGGGGTCTATCACGCTCTTGATTTAACTGCTTTTTCTATCTAAATTACAAGTTCAAGGATATGGTTTTAGTATTGGACGAAATTTTGCTGCATGTACAACACATTTATCCTACGTAATTAAGCTTAAAATATTTCATCAACGAACTCAGCAAACACCTCTGGTAAGAATGAAAACCCCTCCAATTTAGAGTTTCCTAGTGGACAATATGGATTAGATGATCTGTCCCAAAGCATTGTCTGGCTACAATTGTGAAACGTGTTAAAGATCCCAACGTACGTACAGTCTTGGCCTAACTTGGTGTTCAACTATAAGCACTATATATGCAGTCTCATTTTTGAACGTAGGTACCACTATACTGCATATACAAATACTACCCAGAGATTTTCCGTTCTTCTCTTTGAGTATGGACCATTGCTCTAGCGAGATTTCTCGAGTAGATACTGGAAAAAATAACCTATCTATAGGTGTTTGCTATTCATTGTCATTTTGAACGTACATGTGCTATCACTATATGTACAGACGGCATGGGCCCTTTTGACTGTCAACATTGCTTGTAAATTTTCTGTTCTCTCTTCGAATATAGACCATTGTTCTAGACTCAAAAAATAAAAATAAAAAACAAAAAATAAAAGTTTACCTAAATTTGTAGCTATTTAAGTAAAACATTAAAAAACAAAAAAAAAGAGTTTGGCAAGTATGATTGAATTTAATTGTCGTTTAAGGGCTATCTTCCTAGTAAAAATGTTCAAGACAGTAATGACATAGAAGTTGAGAGCACTATCTTATTAAAATAATGGTAATAATAATAATAATAACTTGGAAGGTTTGAGGCTTCAATCTCTGGCGTGGAAAAAGATTAAAAGGTTCAATTTCAATCATTGGAAGACAGAGATTCATCCCCTAGAAATGGATCAGCTTTCTAAAAATTGTATGTTCATTGTAGCTGCTTAAGGAGGCTTAATTTATAATTGATATAATTAAAAGAAAAAGGAAAAAAAATAAATTAAGGGATTAATACTTTATTAAATCACGAAAAGCCACAGTTTCTGATCAGGCAGGGAAAGAGTAAGGGAATAAGAACAAATTCAAGTTAATTTGATTCTTTAAGCCCCCACCCCAAAAAAAAAAAAAAAGAAGAATTAAATCCAATTGATGAATTAGTGTTAGATAATTAGAGCATACAAATTGACTTTTATTTAGAGGGGGGCAAAAAGAAAAAAGAAGAAAAATTAACATATGCAATTGACTAATAAAAGGAAGAGTGGGAAAAAAAAAAAAAACAAAGAAAACAATAAATAAATAAAACTGATAGCAAAGCCGACAGATTTTTAACATATATCAAACAAAAGAGAGGGAAGGGAATAAAACATATTTGTAAGAATAGTTGACTTCATATAATAGAACAGCTCATATGGGTGGTACTATAAGATAAGCTTAGGAGCCCCAGAGATTACAAAAGTATCTTCTCATTTAATATTTAATGTCCTTCATTGGGATGTCTGAATTAAGACATCGCTAAGGTCAGGGAAGCTTTATAATGTTAGAACAAGCAGACAGGCTATTACAGAAAGGTATGATTATTATAATTATAATTATAATTATAATAATAATAATTATTATTATTATTATTGGGACTCAATAGTATATTGTGTATAGTTTTATTATTATTAATATAATATTTAGATGAAGCTTCTTTTTTAAGTTTGGAATTAATGTGTTTTAAGGAAAACGGATTAATTTTTGGGAATAACCATTTAGCCTGAATGCCTGTTTGTGTGTAAAATATTCCATCAAACATTTATTAAATATTAGTGTATTCCATGCAACCGAATAAAATATTTCTGTCCAGCTCGGCAAAGGAGATTCTAGTGTGAAAATTATTTCACGAGTCTTTTGATGATATTTTCCAGCCAAAAAAAAAAAGTCCGATCAGAACTTTAGGGTTTAGCTAAAATAGATGAATCTTTTGGGAAAAAATCTATTTATATAGTAACGTATGAAAAATATCTTGTAAATAAACACAATTTTGAACCGTCGAATTATCAAGTTTTATTTTTCACTTAGTAGAATAAAATTATCTCATATCATAGTAAATAAAGTATAGTAATTTAACAAAACTTAATGAATATTTAAAGATTATAAATTTTGTCTTATTGATAGGTATTTTTCATATATATATATATATATATATATATATATATATATATATGTATGTATATATTAGATACTAAATGGATATAACATCGTAGCTTTTTTTTTCCAGCCAGGTCGGGAATTGAATTCTACACCTATTGCTGGAGTTAGATGTAGGATTGCATTAAGTTATGCATATAACAACGGATAATACCCTAGCTAGTTGTCACCAAATTTATTTGGAATTTTCTAGGTTTGAAGTCTCTTCATGAGATGTTGCAAGGACTCAATTATCTTTGCTTGACGACTGTTTGTAGCTTTTTTTCTTGCACGATGAATATATGGTAACTTAGAAAAAAAGAATAGGATTAAGGGAAAATAATAGAGCCAGGTCATTTAGAATTGTTTACCAGTAATATTAGTATTTGGATATGAACGAGTTGTCACATGAATATCATTGGCTTATAGAAGAATATTAGTACCTGTATTTTGTAGAAACTATTTAATCTGTGACAAAATTGAACGGGACATCAAGAATACACCGACATAGTTAGTCTCATAACATTAATAATATCATTGTTTTTGTTATGCTATTTAACTTGTTAGCTCTTAAATTCTTGTGACTATATGTTGGAATTAAAAGTCATGATGAATGTGACATAACATTGACAAAAATAATAATAATATTCCGGAATTATAGTGTTAAATCACAGAATCGTCCAACTTTTTTTTTACGTTGATGAAATTTATCTATTGCTCATTCTATAACGGAAATTTTTAAAAATAAAAAATAAAATTGGCAACACTAATATGAGTGTAACGGGCACAATTTCACGCATGGTTAATCCATTGAATTTTCATTCATATTGCTAGAATATAATGCTCTTCGTCAATTAAAATACATGCGTATGTATGTGTGTGCGCATAAATATTGCTGGAATATATACATGTGTATACATATATATATATATACATATATATTTGTGTATGTGTGTATAAGGACGGAGTCATCCATGACGAGAGGGGACGACCCATTTTTCACTATAAGAATTGAAGTGTTTATAACTAAAGCCGCCATGTCGTCGTTAAAAAATTTTTAGCAACAGTTGTCTTCAATGTTTTAGCATTAAAAAATTTTTTAGTGACGACATGTTAGATTTTACGATGACAAATTATTTTCTATTTTTTCAAGTTAAGATTTATAAAACATTTTTCACTCATTTCATTAGTTCAACCACGTCCTTATTTCTTAATTAATTTTTCTATCTCAGCCCTGAGTTTATGCATATATGTATCCTCGTGTGCATGCATATATGTTTATAACCACACAAAAATGTAGACTTTTATTTTTTGCTGGAAATTAAAAATAAAGATGCAGACTTGGTGAAAAAGAAATTAATTGCTTTAATTATCTAGTTGCAGAGAAAGTTCGAAGCTATAAATATCTAAGTTAATTATAAGTTCCAAATTACAAAAGATACCATTAAGTTGTAATGATTAGTCCAAAATTCGTCTTCTCAACTAAAATAAAAAGGACCACTAGAAATATTATTCATGTGATTATCGTTTTATTTGCATAAGAAGAGTGTGCCAGTTTACTTTTCTTTTATAATCAAAGTTTTAACAACGCAGACATTCCTATCATTTTTGTGATGAAATGGGGAGACAAGATTAATTTATATTTAAAAAGGAAAACATCTAAGGTGTTTGATATGTTAGATAAAACTGTAAACACCATAGCATGTAAGAGTTTTATATTGTAGTAACTTTTTTATTTTTACTATAATATATATAAATATTATACTATTCGTAATTAAAAAATTGATTAAAATTAACTAATACGAAATATGCTATAAGAATTTATAATCATATTTGAACATAAGGTGATGTTGGTAGAAATGGATAGAGTTCGTGTAAATTCTTAGAGGTAAGAAATTAATGTCCACTAAACTTTTCAAAGTAATCATGATTTGGAAGAAAATTAGCCAAAAAGCTAATTGGAAAAAAAAAACCAACAGAGGAGTTGTCAGTTAATTTGGAGCTCAAAAAAGGGGACAGTACAAATGTGTGTATAGAACATTTTTATATACTTTCTCCGTTAAAAACAAGAGAATGTAAATGGCATAATATTATCCATAATTTATTGCAGGATGCTACAATTACAATCATTTACTAGTAATGGGTGTTACTTTTATGCATGAAAATTTTCCCATTTTCTAAATCACGTGGCTGATTTTGGATTAGGAATCTTGAGGTAGAATTTGGGTGGAATGGGGAAATGCTTAAAACTCAATACAAAATAATAATAATAATATTAACCCAAGTTGTCATTTTCCCCTATTTGAAAATCCTGCTGTGGACTACAATTGGTTCATTTTCATCACCTAATAACAAAACAACTTTAGCTGAAACTTTGAAGTCCATGTGTTTCATTATCAATCAAATATCTTTTTGCAGAGAATGAGGCAAAAAAAAAAAATTTATTTCTCACAAGTGCTTCCAAGGTGTTTGATAAAAAGAGAATGAAAAAAAAAAAAAAAAAAAGCCTCAAACCTTGACGAGACCACAATAATGTGCAAGTCAAATAATGAAGCAGAGCTATATTTGCTGCTATTTTGCACGATAATCCTGTCTATCAACTGACGGCGCGTGGGGCGCGTGAGACTTAATCAGGACCGTTCACTAATGATGGAAAGGTGCCCACTTGATGGGGCCACACGCTGACTTGAATCAGCCATTGAGAGCAAGCCAACTCCAAATAAAATGAAAATATTATTATTATCATTTCAAAAGTATTTAAAAAAAAAAAAAAAAAAAACAAAGGTCTGCAATCACCCCCCCTCCCTCTCTCTCCCTCTCTTCTCTGTCTCTCTCTCTTTCAGGATGTGACGTCTCTCTTTGAGGCTCTCTCCCTATTAATTTGATTCCCCACCAGGCTGCTAATCTCATTTTCTCAACCTCCTATCCCCCCTCCTCTCTCTCTCTTTCTTTCTCTCTCCACAAAATTCCACCAATATCCCACATTGCCTAGGAATTCAATCCTTACACCCAAAGCCCTTTAAGCTATAGCTTCGGTTCCTTTCTTTTTTCCTCTCTTCTGATCGAACATATCCCCTGTTGCTGACAATTCACATTAAACTGACTTTTTTTTAATTTCCCCATTTCACACCTTCTTTTTTCATACACACAAAAGTAACCAAAAAAAATCTGCCAGCATTGCAGGTTATTTGGTTTTGGACACAATTTGGAAAAGAAAAAAGACTACTACTTCCACTATACTCACATGGGAAGGCACTCTTGTTGCTACAAGCAGAAGCTGAGGAAAGGCTTGTGGTCTCCCGAGGAAGACGAGAAGCTTCTCAATTATATCACAAAACATGGACATGGCTGCTGGAGTTCTGTCCCTAAGCTTGCTGGTATGTGCTACTATTAACGATAACACTTGTATTAGTACTATTATATATTAAAACCAGTTTTTCTTTTTCTTTTATGTTTTACTTTTGTTTTTTTTTTTTTTTTCTCTGTCTCTCTTTTTCCGTATATGATTGTGTGTGTGTGTTTTGGTAGGTCTTCAGAGATGTGGGAAGAGCTGCAGATTAAGGTGGATCAATTACCTGAGGCCTGATTTGAAGAGAGGTCCATTTTCTCAGCAGGAAGAGAATTTGATAATTGAGCTTCACGCAGTTCTTGGCAATAGGTAACATATATATTTATATATGTGATATGTATAATTGTATTGAATTTTTACTTCTTCTTCTCGTGGGCATTTTGAGATTTTCACTGATGATCAAATTCTTCTCTTACAAATTACAGATGGTCACAGATTGCTGCTCAGTTACCGGGAAGGACCGACAACGAGATTAAGAACCTGTGGAATTCCTGCATTAAGAAGAAGCTGAGGCAAAACGGAATAGACCCCAACACCCACAAGCCCCTCTCGGAGGTCGAAAACAATCATCATGACAACAAGGACAAGCCCAATTCTCTCATCACCAACAGTGTCCTGAGCAATAACGGGAACAAAGCTAATCTCTCCGCTGCCTCAGTCGCGGCAAATTCAAAGCATCAGCAACAGCAGCAGCCCACCGCAAGCATCGCGATAGACCGGTTCTACGCCCCGGTAGTAGTCGATCAAGTCTCCTCAAGTACTAGCTCAAGCGTCGCCAATTGCAGGCCTAACAACAACAACAACAACAATCCGGACCATTTAGCTAGCTACTTCTCGTTTCACCACTCCGATTTGGCCACCAATTTCTGCAACTTCATCAGACCCAATTCTTCTCCGAATACCTCATCAGACAAAATCATTACCACAATATCAGATCACGACTTGATCAATTCCAACAATTTGTCACAGATGATCAGTACCACTGCTCTAACAACTCATCAGCTTCCAACAACCTGTAATTCTTCCATCTTAATCTCCTCGTCGACGTCGTCCCGTGTAAAGCCTTCGATAAGTCTCCCCTCCGATCAGACCAACAACAATCACAATTGGGAAGGGAGTACTTTCAGCAGCAATGGAGGAGGAGGAGGAAGCACCAGCAATGGAAGCAGCGGCAGCAGCATCGAATTCTTCGACGCCGTCCCCACTAGTGCAGGAGCTGGAGCATCTTCTTTCTCGTGGGGACTTCTCGATCACTCTCCTAAATCTGATCACCATCATCATCACATTAAGGAAGTGCACATCCCTCCATTAGACGGCGACCCAGATCAAGACATCAAATGGTCAGAATATCTCCACAGCCCATTTCAGCTCTTGGGAAACAGTAACCATAATCCTACTGCTTCTACAGCTATAGTACAGAATCAAACCTCCTCTTCTTCTTCTTCACAAGCCAATATGCATAATACTACTACTACAAGTAATAATATTGTAAAACCAGAAACGCATTTCTTGATATCGAGTGGCTCAAGTACTGCCACTTGGCATCATCAGAGCGAAGCCACAGATCACCAAATGTATACCAATAAGGATCTCCAGAGACTGGCCGTGGCTTTTGGACAGACCCTTTAGGCTTTCTATATCGGTATATATATAAATATATATATATATATATATATACACATGTTGTGTTTGCATTAAAAGGAGGGGATATTTGATTTTTCATGGGGCTCTAATTTACGGGGGGATAATGGGGGGGACGAGAGAGAATTATGGACTTTTCAGCTGGTTTTGGGAAAAAGACAGTACTGCTACGCTTCTCTGGGTTACAGGTGTGTGCCATAGAAATTAATGTTTTCTGTTTTTTATTTTATTTTTTTAATTTTGTTTTCATTTTTTGTAAATGTGTTGGTTATGATCATACCCAACTTTCTCAAGCAAGTGCAGCCTTTTGTTACCAAAATATAGATGTGTTTGTGATCACATTTTGATGTTTATATATGTATATGTTTGTTATGATTTTTTTTTTCCTCATAAAACACGGTAGAATTACCGAATAAGGCTAAAGTCTTGTTGTTACAATTGTATACACCTTAAAGTATTAAATTTGTCTGGGTATATTTTGTATATATATGTTGACCTAGCATTGTAACTTCACCTTTTGTAATCATTCAAAGGAAGAAAAAAGAAAAAGAAAATAGTAGGGCGTGGAAGAGGAGAAATATTACTAGCACGAAGATTTTGAAACCAGAATATGATTCATCTTTGTGGTTCACCTTGTTTCCGATCGAAAATCCATGATGATGGCGACTTTCTCTCTCTAGTTAGCAATATCCAAATTAATTTTGGTATCCTGGGATTCATGTTTCTACTTTAATGTATGCCCACCAGCTCTTTTTCTGACTTAATCCTTGTCACATTGAAATTGTAATAATGATATATATATATATCTTTCTCTCTCTCTCTCTATATATATATATGTGCACACGAATTTCTCTGTACCTCCTCTTCTATATATCTATATATATATATATATCTTTTTAATGCAAAAACAAAAACATATATAATTTTTTTAAGGAACAAAAAAAAAAAAAGAAAATTCCAGGGACCATATTTCTTAAATGGGTGTCTATCACTGTCTCCAAAGGATGGAGATGTTTTTCACTTTTTCAGAGTCTTTAAAGTCACTTCCTCTTTCCTTCTTTTATAAACACCCTACGACGGCCCTGGACATTGGAAATTATATATTGTTTTTCTTGCTTTAGTTGAAACCTCATCGTCGTCGGACAGAAATATCCCCTGTAGAAACCGATAAAACGATCGTCCTCGTCTTATAACATTTTTTTGTGTATTATTTTAAGGGAAATATTTTGTGTTTAAATAAATTATCAGATCCAATTCGTTTGAATAATGGTACGAAAATACAACTCATAAAGTATTTTTCGTGTATCTTATTTTTTAATAAGGTGTTTGATGAGATAGTTAAAATTATTTTTATTATAGCATATAAAAATTTTACATAATAATTTTTTTAATTATTATCATAATATATAAAAATTTTATACTATTTATAATAAAAAAAAATTCACTGCATAAATAAGCCTTTCATAAAAGAATGTATACAACACAAAATGAAAAAATGAAAAGTAATAGTCTACAGACGAGATTTGACCGTTTTAACTGTGTTTTATTACTAGAGCATTTTATTATTCCCACGACATAAAACCAAAGTACCTTCTAAATATTGAACATGGTTTCTGAACCAGATTTTAGTATCCATTAGTCTATAAATTTCTAAATTAATCTTACAACTGCAACCAATAGCTCCTATAAGGGCCTAAAGTCACTTGGCGAGGACATTTTTCAATACTTCTAGAGAATTCTATGATATTTTTGAGCTATCATATTTGTATCATACATAAATTATATGCTTTATATTTTTTTATTTTGATGTAATTTTGACCATATCTAATAGTCGAGACACGCACAGCTAACACAAGATAACACAAGACAAACAGTAAAAAACTCAAAAACTTGTATAAAATTCAAAATAAGAAATGACTACCTAGACACATTATCAAACAAGCTAAGATGATAAAATACCTAATTATTAGCAATAAACGTGTGTTTGAACCGTTTTTGTTTTTTCCGCCAGCGCGGGTTAAAATTCTCTATTAGAAGTTGTAGGAGGGAAATTAAGATATTATATTATTCAAGTGTAGAGCATGTATATATATATATATATACACACACACACAGAGAGAGAGAGATATATCATATTATATAGGTGGGGGGGAGAGAGAGCGGTGTGACAAGATTTGAAGCATTATCACAAGGGGGGAAGAGAAGAAGAGAGGTGACATGAGAGCATAGCGTGTGCGGTGTCCCCTTGGAGTGGGCCTCAGAAATTTTACTGCTTCTGTGAGGAACAGGGCCATGGGGCCCCTCCATAGATGCTGAGACTTCATGAGATAAAGGAAGAAGAATTCGATGTTTCTGTAGAACATGACAAAAAGACTGAGAGGATGTTGATAATTCGGCAGAGGGTCCTCATATATATATATATATAGCTGACTCTTACTAATTATAAATCCCCTTGTATATAATGAAGAGTCTCTCTAATCAAAAAATTCAAATATTTCCCCTTCATATTACCATCTATACATGTTTACTATAAGGAAAATAAAACAATTATTGACATGAAAATATCATGTGGCAAATGAGCAAATCTTTGTTTTTTTAGGGAAAGGGAAAATGCACATTTGCACAGATCTAGTAAAGGAAAATTATTCCCCTGAGAATTCAGTTGCCCGTAAGAGTGAAAGTTACAAAACTGCTGGCCTATTCGATGTTTGACAACCTAGTACGACAGGCCAAGGAAAAAAAAGCCCAAAAACGCGAGCTATTAGTAAATATTTTCATTGAGAAAAAAAGACGTCATTTTTTTTTTCTTTGGTTTCATACAAAACTGATTTCTGTGTACCTTATTATAGAACCGAAATATTTTTTTTTCTTTTACTTTTAGACTTCAACCCAGGACTCAACGTGTAAAAAGCTAACTCACGCATCCATTGAATCGATATATAGTAATTAGGCGAGTTGGGCATAAAGCAGAATTTTACTAGGCGTGTTGAAATATAACACAAAAAAAAAAAAGACTATTTTATAAACAGCAAAAAGTTACAATGATTGTAATAATTACTAAGTAATTTTGTCTGGTGAAAATTGTTATAATAATTAGTATAGAATATTACTATTCTTAAAATATTGTACAGAAAAGAATCAAATTTCAGTTTTACTTTTGTAAACACGTCATGTGTCATATGTGGTAGGGAATATTTAAGAACCAAATTTTAACTGTTATAATATAAAATAAAAATATATTATAGCATAAAACTTTCACATATTGTAATATTTAAGTTCTAACTTTAAGATCTCACTTTCTTCCTGCGGTATTTTCCTAGAAATTGGATTTGAGACGTATTTTAACATGTGTATTTTTGCTGCAAGCCGACAATATTAATCCCAAGGGTCAAGTAAAACTGAAAAAATGTGCATGCAAAAATGTGAACGTAAAAGCCCCAATATATTAACACCACTCCATGGCCACGTATAGTGACCCTTCTGCATTTTTCCCACTTGCAATGCTATTCTCCTCCATAACTAGACGACAAAAAGAAAGGAAAAACTTGGCAAAAGCAAACACAACGGAATATTATTAATTAATTAATGATAATACAATAAATAAAATATTTATTTTATGTTTTTTTTTAAGGATAGGCCCATTCAGGTACACGGTCATACCCATCACTTTCAGCTCTCACATATTA
Organism: Artocarpus heterophyllus; assembly: GCA_025403435.1. Taxonomy (NCBI): domain Eukaryota; kingdom Viridiplantae; phylum Streptophyta; class Magnoliopsida; order Rosales; family Moraceae; genus Artocarpus; species Artocarpus heterophyllus. Next base: position 13,587,885 of record CM046338.1, on the reverse strand, counting down.
TTGCAAAAGGCATCGCTTTCGCTTGTCCATGTGCAAACACACAACAAAATATTAGTCTCCTTCTTAGAAAAATATTTGTCCAACTCTTCTTTAATTTCTCAATTGCATGCTAAGCCTAAAAATATACATACCAATAAATTAGTCACATACATGACACATATATATATCTATATATAAATATATATAGATATAGTTATATAGTTTATATATATGTATAATAAATAAATGTATAGCTATATTAAAGTATGTGTATATATGTATGTATGCATGTGAACTAAATTATTGGGTCTACTCATTGGGGGCCCTGCAATCAGAATAGAATCAAGAGGGGGTTTGGAAAAGAACAAAAATGCTTGCTTTAAAATGAGGAAATGATGAGATGGCAGCAACAAAGTCCCAAGTTTTGATTTTCTAATGCATGCACATTTTTTAAATCCTCAACTTGAGAAACACAATTGGCTTTCAATTTTGGGGGGAATCCTCTTCTACTTTTGCCTTTGTCTCCATGTATATTATTTTATAAATGAACAAAAAAAAAAAAAAGATGTTCAATGATATTAGTATTTTTGTGCTTTATCAATCCAAATATTCAATGCGACAAATCAATGTGCCTATGATGAGCGGTGATGATAAGGATGATCATGGTGTGTAATTTTTTAAAAAAAAAAATATGTAAACAAAGTTAAAGAACAATAGAATTTTTTTTATTTGTTGGAAGATTTTGTTCTTCATGAAATCTGTTATCAGAAATAAATGATGATACATACAGATAATCAAGATGATGAACAAGACTTTTTTACTAGCGCAGCTAGAGATAAAGTTGACAATTATATAAGTATAAATATAGAAGTTGATCATACTCTAGTTAATTACTAATAATCTTAATTACAAATTAAAACTTTCCAATAATATGTTTAAGAGTTAATAACGTAAACCGAGTAATTAATTGTTGTTTAGTTCTAATTACATAACCAATCAACCATTTTAGAGTGCTTCTTCTGTTCTTCAAAATTGCACGTCAAAATTGAAAATTTCCCAAACTTGGCTAGAAAACGTGAATTTGATCAAGATATGGTGTCAAAAATCAGAAAAAATTTCGTAAGATTGGTGAGCTTGTTTAAATCACAAATTTTGGAATATTAGCACAATGGCATTTTAGGGTTCATGATTAAAAAAAAGTGGAGGTTCCCAGATGTTAAAAAAAATAGAAATTAAAAAAATTAAAAATCCACTGTTTAATTGGTCGCTTTTGAATTTTTGATGTCCCATTATAACATACATGCGTACGGACTTATAAAGTTAATTATGGATATGTTTATATAAACAGCCATGGCCAGCCAAGTTTCGAGCTAGATCGATCAAGTCGCTTTCAAGTTTATATAGATTGGTCCCCCCCAGTACTACTTCTCTGGTTTTGAATCCAAATAATTTTGATACAACACAAGAAAAAAAAAAGTTAAAATTGGAAAATATGTCAAATGATCAGTAAATTTACAACTTTTTTTTTTTTTTTTGCATTATAAGAAAAAAAATAGATAGAAAAAATAAATATGTGAATAGAAATAATAATATAGTTGCATGTATAGTTTAGTGAGAAATGAGATCTCTTTCTTTGAAGGAAAAAAACGATAGTATGAAATAATTGCACTAACCTCATAGTACTTAAGATTATTGTTTTAGATGACGTGATCATAAATTGTATCGTACAGATTTTTTAAATAACTTATTCAAGAATAGAATGACCTTATAATTTCATATAACGACCTTTCCACAAGTCATGAGTAACATTTGAGGTGTTTGATTCTGTTTTTATATTTTGCCAAAATATCATTTTTATCTCTGTTATTATATAAATGCTCAAAACATCCTATATGTTTTTAAAATCATACACAAAAAACCTTGAAGAGATTAAACTTTTGAAAAAACTAAAATTATCCTTCCTAATCTTTATTAAATATAGTTTGAAACATTATTTAATCAAATTACAATATAAAATCAATCTTAAAAAGTTAAAAACTCTCAAAATAATTGAAGTATTTGCTTAATTGAAATATATTTATTTGAATACTTTAAATTACATTTTCTTTAATTTTTAAGTCAAGTCATCTTTGAAAAAACATTTAATATATATTGGGAAAGATAATCTTCAAATTAAAAAAAAAATTAATTGCTTCAAGGGTATTTTAAGTATGATTTTATAAACATATGGGGTGTTTAGACATTTTAATAATAAGAAGCGCAAAATTGGTATTTAGACAAAAAGATGAGATTTTTCCTTTATTTCCTCACTACTATTTAAAGTACTACTTGTTTTAGACTCATCTTTGTTAATTATATACTGTGCTTTGAAAGGGAAAAGAAACCAAAAAAACTGATTTAAATATAGTTTGACGAATGCAATAATATTACAAATACCGAAGAGACTTTTTTGCACTACCTCCCCACTTCTCAAACATATTTTTATCCTCCTCTTTTTTTTTTTTTTAAATTCCTTCCAAGGAATCAAGGAGTTCCATTCCATGAATCTTTCACAAACTCACAAGTTATTTTAAACGAGTCCCAACTCTTGCCCGCAATCATTGATAACTTCATATCCTATTAGTTTTTAATCCCCCTAATTGATTTAATGTGAACTCAGACCAATTTGTTCTCTAAACTATACATCAGACAATAATTTTGTTCAGTATAATATGGAGTTTTCTAACTCTATTGTCTGTGCATGTTTCTAAATGTTAAACTTGAATAAAATCATATCGAGATAAAAAAAAAGTATGCAAAACAAATAAAATTTAATAAAGATCTAACCGTTCAAAATAAAATCTTGTTAGAAGCGTATTATTTCTTCTTCTTCTTTTTTCTTATTAATAGGGTATCATTTTGCACCTACCAAAGGATTCTTCTTGTAATCTACTGAGGGGGGTGACATGCAACTAGGATTATTAAAATGCACAAGACAAAATTGATAATGTTAATAAGATTATTAGCGGACGAGATTCCTGACTAAAGGAAAAAAAAAAAAAAAAAAAAAGGAAATTATTTCAAATTACATGCATAGAAATTACGATCCTTGTAAAGAAGATGCGGCTAATTTTGGACAGGTGGGCCTAATTCAAACAAGACCTATAGCATCAAGAAAGAGTTACGTACGTCCTTGGTCTTAAATGGAGGCTATTGCTGTTTGCAATATGAGATTTCCACTCTCTCTATAGAAGACTGCCAATCACAACTTTTGTGCAAATGTAGAAAGACGATACAGGGGTAGGTCTTTCCACCCCATCCCGACCCCGACTCGAGAACAAGAAGTTGTCTCTATTTTTTTTCCTAATTTCTATTAAACAACTCTTTGTCCCTGTCCCATTAGAGGTTCGTACCCCTAGGGGCGAGTCCGCACGGGATGGACAAGCCTCCCGGAAAACATGTCATCCCGATGAATTCGAAATACTCTGCTTTAAGCTTTGTACCAATTTTTGATATTCTAGAATTTTACCGTGAATGGGTTAATGTAATTCTTGTGTTTGTTAGTTGTCATAGTACCGACATTGAATTAGCTCTCATATTGATTTAACAGTATTGCTAATTAAGGGACTAAACTATTGATCATAAAATTTAATTAATTATCTTAATTTCATATAGCAACGCAAGGGTCAAATTCATAGCATCAATGCTGGATCACAAATATATTGTTTGAGACAAGTGAGGACGGCTTAGTTGTTTGTAAGCCCCTCCACTCCAACCATAGGTTGAGAGTTTGAATTACGCTTAGCCCTACTCAAAAATAGGTGGCATCCCCCTCCCTTATATCAAAAAAACAAATATATTGTTTTATTTTTGCAATGCCAACGTTTAAGGGTTGTGAGTATATCATTTATCTCACATAATTTACGGCGTCAAGAGTAAAACTTTTAAAATTTGCTAACATGTCCTTTTATTTTGCAATTTCAACATTTAAAGTTTGTAATTATATTATGTACTCATAACATTAATGCCCACAATTTTCCCCCGACACAATAGAACAATACAAAAGAAAAAGAAATAATAAAAGAGCCAAGAACGAGAAGTTCTTATGTGGAACTTCAAAGGACAAAAATGTTAAGAGGCTGATGCAGCCCAGCTTGGCAATTTAGTCAAACGAGAATATTTGAGCACTAAAACATTAGAGCTTCAAAACAAGATTAGAATTTCAAGATTAGAAGTCCTTATGTGGAGGCATTAGTGTAATATAGCACTAAAACAAGATTAGAGCAATAAACTTGCTCATCTTATTAGAGCTTCAAAACATTAGAATTTCAAGTTGCTTAAGCTTACTATTATTAACCGTTTTGACAATTCGTAACAAAATAGATAATTGACTAATTTAATTCACAATAATTAATAAAATTAAATTTTTATCATACTACATCATCAATTATTATTAAAATTATAAACATAACAATTAAAACAAATCCATATATATATATTATCCTCATCTCTATTCTTATCATCAGACAAATGAAAGAAAGAAGCGGAAACTTTAACAAACCGAGTAACATATCTATTACACGAATTACATCACAATTAAGCTAATCAGAAACATAATAGGTGTATAGATAATGAGCTTTTACCCATATACTATTAAAAACTAAAACATAAAAAAAACAATGCACGAAGCTCTTTTCTAAAAGCATATATACTTGCACTTCTCACTAGCCTCCAATAATATTCTTATTGTTTTTTGCTTTTTCTATTTTTATACCTCTATTTGATATTTCAATTTGAATTGTGAAGCTCTTTCCAGAATCGGAAAGTTACAAATTGTGGAATGTTACTCAACTAGCTAAAATATTCTAGTCATGAGAAATGCACCAATTGATGTGCATTTTGCAATGAAAGTAGAGGTCGTTGCGCTCTCATCGGAAAACCAGATGGTGGCAAGTGTTGTCACAAGGGTACGGACAATCGATGTACTTGACAGCTGCTCGGTCGAAGTACCAATCTCCGACGGCTATCGCAATCGGCTGCATGTTATCAACCACAAAAATAGGAAGAAATTACACATCTTGAACATTTTTTTGCGAAATCTCATGCTATTATTTAACATTGGAGTTTTGTGTGAGCATGAATGCATCCAAAAGAGTGACCAAGTCAGAAATGTAGTCATCCTCGTGACAATTAGGAAGCATGCAAAATCTGGTGTCCCTTCTTTGAAAGCCATTTTGGAAAATAATTATGCACCAAAGTTTTTTCTTTTTCCTTTGGCCCAGAGATTTTTAATGCAAAATTTGCAACTGCAGAACGTGAAACTAATGCAAAACTACTGCAAAATTCAAACCCCATGTTTGCTTTATGAAGGATATACATGTAATTTTTAATGTTATCATGTTACTACAAAAGGAATGCAACTTCAAGCCTCTATCTCAAGGTCTTGGAACTTTATCCATTTTATCCCCCTTATCCAGGAAGAGCACTTCCATATAGCATCTCCAATACGATGCTAAATTTAGCATTTGAGTAGAGAAATCTCTATACAATGCAATACTATTCTTGGTGCCGAATTCAACACTAAGTATAGCATATGCTAAATTTGACATTTAATTACTATGGTCGATTTTTTATTTAATTATTATAATATTGGCATTTTCAAATTCTTTTTACAATCAAAGTTAAATATTACAACTAAGCTAATTATAATGATAACAAGTAAACATCATTTGAAATAACATTATGCATTAGAACATAAACGAATACAGCATGTCAAATATGTCATTTTCACACGTTTTGATGCCAAATATAACATTAACATTAACACTAACATTAGCATTTGTATTGCAGATGATCTTATATAAGTGACATTTTTTTGAAATTGAAATGTTTTGTTACTCTTTCAATTACCAATAACAAATATCAAAAGCCTTTAGTTGTGATAGATCTTTCTGAAACCATGGCTTTTTGTTACCTAGTTTTAAGAAGATATGTGATATAATTATCTTCAACCTATGCGTTGTAAGAACAAAATAAATGTAGACTATGTATGAGAGTTACTACCTTGTTATGCAGAACAGGGGAATTATCAGCAAACCATGTATCCTGCCTCTCAGTTTGGCAGTGAGCAAAACATGAATTTATAAATAACCCGTTTTGACGAGATGTTGAGAAGTGCCTGATTACATTCAGCATTTGATTCCTGAATCCTGTTCAAAAGGAATAAAATGAAAAACATTAAGTGGACAAGAGATTATGTTACATCTCGAAACCATGTATGCGAGTGTGTGTGTTGCGATAACGAGGCGGGATTTTTGGCTGTACTATGAAAACAACTAGTTAAAGAACAAGCTTCAAACTCATGATATCGGTACCTTGGAGAAACTGAAGTTGTGATGGATTACACTTTGCATGGTTTAATCTGCAATCATGCCAGTAGCCGTGGGGATCTGCTGATGGTGGGGCTAAACTAGATTGGATCTGATCATAAGTAGAAGCATACGAGTTTCTTTGAGGAAAATCCAAAAACGAATGTATAAATTAATCTATTTCTTTCACTAGCTAGTCATTGCAGAAAATTGTACCGTTTTCCAATATTTGCTAGAATTTTTTTTTAAAAAAAAGGACAATTACCTGCCATGAATCGTAGGCAGCATTGAGAATGAATAGAGGGGTCCTAACGCTGTTGATTAAATTCTGAGGAAAAAAGCACTGAAAGAAATGACGGGGAAAAAGCACAAAACAAAGGCAGAAAAGAGCAAAGTCAGTATATGATAGACGGCAAAAAGGCTCAAAATTGTTTGTTTTCTTCAAATTTTTTAAGGGAGTTAATATGATTACCAAAGTTGGATCAAGGTGGTTAGTGCAGATGCGGGGTAGATTCTTCTGACAACCCTGAAATGATTTCAAAAATAACACTTTCATTTATTTGAACCTTATTGCCAGAACAAACTGAATAGAGATACACATGTAAATAAGTTCATCTAAAGCAGTAAATCATATGTAAAGTAAGGCTATGCGGCATTCTAAGTTTCTAACTAAAACATGTAGACAAAATTTAAGTGGAGATCTTGCCAACTGAAGAGCATGTTATGTACATGAAAGGTGGAAACCTTCAATTTAGTGAGAACCAAAAAAAAGGGCAATTTAGACATCACGAAGTTAATGGTTGTAAACTCCAAGAATCACCAAGAGATTAAGACGGCCAAACCAGATTATAGTTGTTACTAATTGATGCTTCTGGATGAAGTCAGTGTTATGTGTAGCCGAATTACTTGACACTTTTTCAGCCAACCACGGTTCAAATTTTTGGAAGAATTTTAGGCATCTAATATTCTAACATATGTTTATGTCCTAATTCTTGTAATATACAAAGGATTTTTAGCGTGGCCATCTTTTGTAGAGAGAGAGAGAGAGAGAGATTTTTGAGAGTGGATTCTTCTTTGCACTTGTTCCTAAATCAGAATCTAAGAATAGGTAAACTCAAAGATGCACTATGACTTCACATCTCAAACTTCTTCATAGGTAACGAATCCCTAAGGCAACGCAGTACCTGCAAGGCCACCACACCACTGTACACGTTTCTCAGTGTTCGTCTACCAGAAACATCGGCCCTAAAAATTGAAGAGAGGAGCATCAGCAAAAACCGAACACCAACTACTAAGCCTACTCTCAAAGAAGAGAGGGGCAAAAAAAGAAAGAAAGAAAGAAAGAGACATATTGGAAATAGTTAGAGCATGAAATATAATACTTACGCATCAAGAAACAAACCAGCATCACTCAGGCACTTTACTTTGGTCGTTCTTGGGAGCAAACTTCGGAAGTCATCGCAGTGTAAAATAGATGCCAACCCCCCAGCAGAGCAGCCAGATAGAAGAGCCTGGAATACAATTTGGAAGGACTAATTAATGATATTTCAATTATTATTGCATTGACCATCATAACATGGAAAAAGGGTGTGAATAAGAAAGGATTAATGGGTGATCTCAGCTGCGGGAAGCAATGCTAACCTGATGAGCATACCGCATTCCCTTTGACATTAAATCTTCCATTCCAGCCCAAAATATGCGCTCTCCTCTAAATTGCAAGCTTGCAGCCTGGAAGAAGACACAATATTAAAATGACAATATATCAGGAACAATTTCAGAACTATCACGTATGTCATCAAATACTGAATCTAAGGATAACACTTTAACGGAACAGCTAAAGATTAAAATCATTACACTGCTCTACCTAGATGTTGAGAAGTCAGCAAAATGTCTACATACAGTTTGACAAAATATTGAGCAACTACTTGAAGCTCACGCAGTTTCAATATTAACTTTTGTTGCGCGAATCAATAGAAACTTAAATGCAAAATGTCATTAGAAGCATAGCAAATGGAAAGAGATTCCCGCCAACCTTGTTTTCACTGTCCCCCGTGAAAGATGCACCATCGCAGTAACGCAATTTTACTCTATTCCAGTTGAAAAAATCTGAAACCCACATATATATATATATATTAGTGGTGGGTCAGCTAAACCAAGAAAGACACAGAAACAGATGACAGCAGAATGTTCATTATTCTCTCTTTTGTTTCTATATTATTCTTCGAAATTGAGTTTGGGAAAAACCAGGATTTTCTTCAGCTTTATCACTGAGGATTCCTGTAAATGGTATCCGCTTCTCCATGTATGTCGATGATCCCCGCCTTGTTGTTTTGCGGTAAACGCAGTTTTTGATGCTATTGCACCAGCCACCACCCTGTCACAAGATGTTTGTTCAAAAACAAGATTAATTTAACTTGTCATCTGAAAACTCCATTCAGACAGAACATTACACCACAAGGACTCATGAAACCCGTCTGTCTGATACACACATCATACTCTAAGCTCCAGAAATGGCCGGGAAACAAAAACCACGCTTTGTAACTTGACTTTAACATGCTGTACCTTTGAACATCAGAATATTTCTCGGTCGCAAAGTAATTTTATCCTATCTCTAAAAATATCCCACGAAGAGCAAAATCCTCAAACATGAAAAACTGAAAATAACAATATATAGCATACTTCAAGTACCATGTAATCACCAAACAATAAGAGAACTAATTTACCAGAATACAAGTAGTAAATGACAGTTAAGTTAGTTATGCACAACTTGACTGGTTAGAAATTGACAAGTCAACTTTCACACAATAGCTTCGTATCCAAAACTTAATAAACAAAGCTAGTGTCCCTGACATTACGATTTTTTTGGGGAGCTAAATTGCATGTTTCTGAATGTTATATTTAGTCAAATCATATCAAAACCAAAAAGTATGCAAAACTGATATAACCAATCGGATTTTTTTTTTTTCCATATCAACCACCAAAAATATTTTTTTTTTTGAAATATCCAAGACAATATCATACATAAAAATTCATGAATTGGGAACAGAAAGGTACTAATTTTTTTTTTTTCTTTTTTTATCCACAAACCTCCAATTGAATGAGCCAACTGTTTGCTCCTGATCCATGTCCACGGTGCCAATGGTACCCTGGCAAGGTTCCATCCAAGCATACTGTAAAAAAGTCAAAAACAAGATGCTACGATTAGGCCAAATCTTGTAAATAAATAATATTAAAATATTTTTTATGTCACTATTACTTACAACCAAGACAAGATCTACAATGTGAACTAAACATTAATTAAAAAAAAAAGGAGATATACAATACAAGAGAGCGGTAGTAACGACAACAGTAATTTACAATCAAGGGCATCCAAATTCCAAAAAAAAAAAAAAAACCCCACTTGCTGGAGTAACATTGTTGATTAATGGTTAAACAGAAAGAAATAAACTTTTCTTCTTTTTCTTATGAGACAATGAGAAACTTGGGTTAAAAAAAAAAAAAGGAATGCAAGCAACAAATGAGAGAAACTGGGGTTGAACAAAAAATCATTTTCTGAAAATTCTTTTTGCCCCTCTTTCCTAACTCTCCCAAAAATTTGAAGAGAGAGAGAGAGAGAGAGAGAGTACCAGCTCCTTTTTTATTAGCTCCCTGAATAAGAGTAAGTCCAACCATCAAAGCGTTAGGAATGCTGGCCTTGGAGACTCCATAACTTTCTATCAAAGAAATTTCTGTTTCATTGAGACTGAACTCCACAAACCCATCTACCCATTTCCCCAGAAAAACCAATATTCCAACACCAACCCACAAAAGCTTCTCCATTTTCATGCAATTCTCCTCTGTCTCAAAGTCAAACTCTCTGTCACCAACCAAGTTTCCAAACAATAAATATATATCCCCCCCCCAAAAAAAAGAAGAAGAAGAAAAGAAGGAAAAAGTAAAACAAAACCAAAAAGTGCAGACTTTGAATTAGTCCAGCAAGGGAACGTACATTTAACTCAAGAAGACCTTGAAATACCAGAAATGCAGAAACATTTATGGGCAACCAAATCCACCAGTATCTAGCTTGAAAGCTAAATATGGAAGACCAAAGAATGAGAAAGAAATCTAGAGAGAAAGAAAGAGGAGGAGTTTTTTTTATTATTATTATTACTACTACTTTTGAGCAGGAAGACAGTCTTGTTTTGTTTGCCGGGCTTTTTGATTTTGTGACAGTGGTCAAGTTTGGAATCGTATAATTTGTATCATATAAATAGAATGTCTAATTAAGGGACTAAGCTAAACGTACAGCGATGTATGGTTTGAGTCACCTCACAGACGGATTGAGACCGTTCGCTTCACTTCTCGAGAGACGGTATAAATATGAGTTGTCTGTCATCCGTGAAGGGAACGATGGACCGCATGTATGATAAATATATCATAATTAAAAATAAATAAATAAATGATAATATATAAATTGAAAGCATAAAAAAATGCTCAAAATTTTTACCAAAAAATGCTCATAATATTTATTTTTTCGACATGCCTATAGTATTCAAATCTGTACACTGCTAAAATTACATTGGTTTTATAAAACCCAAAGAAAAAAGCAGAAAAAAAATATATATGTATATATATTTATGGCAGGATATAGAAAAATGGCTTATTGGGTTCGTGTAAAATTTTCATAATATTTATTTTTTCGATATGCCTATGCTATTTAAATCTGTATACTGCTAAAATTACATTGACCTTTTACCATAGAAATATATAAATACCTTCAAATAAATAAATAAATACAATGAATAATGGTTGAAGTACTATTAATTTTGCCACCAATATAGCCATCATTTTAGATGGCACCTCAATTGCATATTTTAAAAAGGAAAGAAAATCAATGGGACTGTTTAAAGTGTGAAAAGGTACAAGCACATTCTTTCATATTTGCTTTTATAAAGTTGTCAAATAAAATTCCACATAAAATTGTTAATATATGACGGTTCTCTATATTTTCAGGAAGGCGTTACCACAAAATATTACTTAAATATAATAGTTTAAAAAAAAATTTTGAGAAATAGTTGAAAAATATTCACCAGCTGTTATTATTATTATTATTTTTTTTTTTTTTTTAACGTGAAGAGGAGTGATATCAAGGCGGCGAAACATGGAAACTTAACTAAAGCTGTTGATGGCTTTAAATGCTGGATTTTGGGTTCTCTTCTTTATTTAAAATTAATGGTTCCTGCTGTTCTTTTTTTCTTTTTCCTTTTTTCTTTTTTGGCTTTAATTAATTTATAATATTGTGTGTGGTGATGAGCTTTTATGAACTTCGGTGGAACCCATGATGTTTAAGGGGGTTTACAGCTGTGTTACGTTTTGATGTAGTACATATGCATTCACAATTGCAAATAACAACATCTAATTTCCTGACCCACACACACGGTTTCTAAACAGGACCCGCGAAATTGTCAGAGTTATATATATATATATATATACATCATGATTTATCACGAAAACATATATGTACATGACAGTATATATATATATATATATATATTGGAGTTGTCTCCATCGGGTCGGGGTGATGTATTAAATGGAAACACTAGCACTGCATCGAAGTTCTCCCAAAAATTCTTGTGACATGAACTAGCTGATTCTCATGAAACATGATTGTAAGTTGTAACAAGCAACTGTTATAAGATCTAAATCCTTCTGATCACCCTTAGGGTGGTGGCATGGTGATAAAGAAGTCATATTTAGGGACTTTATCAATAACAAATTGAAGGTTTAAGTATCACCGTACAAAAGAATTTGCATGACATAGACTAGATAATTACCTATTGAAGTCTCAAAATCATGATCTTTGTTATCTCATCTATAATATCAGTAGTTTCTTAGAATGACTGATTTGAAGGCGTAAAAACACCGCCAATCTTTTTTTTTTTTGGCAAAAAAATCCTTAAATACATATATGATAAAGTTTAAACTAAACAATTTCGGCTTGAATTGGTTTTACTATAATAATTTTAATTCAAACCCACCAACCAAACATATTATAACCTTCTGCATAAAAAATAAACACACAATATTGATTTCCATTTGCCTAATATAAGGCAATCTAAACGCTGGATTTTTTTGTTTGAGGCTTCAATTTGCCCCCCTTTTTATCCTTTTCTTACCATTCCGTTTCTTTGTTTCACTTTTTCTGCCCCATGTCATATATGGGTTGAAACACAGGTTTCCATTTTCATAAAAACCTGCTTACCTAATTCCTCAAGACAAAAGCTGTTAGCCTAACCATGGAATGTTGGAAACAAAATTGAGGTCCAGAGATTGGAAGAAAATGATGGGGTTTGATTCAAGGAGTTTCCTTTTCTTGGAATGTGATTAACTGATAATCTAGGCTAATTAGGATTATGAGAGAGAGAGAGAAGAAAAGAAGAGAGGGAGAGGAAAAAAAAAAAAAGGCTGCCGACAAATGTGAGAATAAATAGCAAAGGAAGCGAATAAAAAAAGAGGATCGAATGAAGTACGAATGGGTGCACATATTTTTGCCTCTAAAAGAAAAAAAAAAGTAGAACAAAAGTGTGGAATTTTCGAAAACGAACAAATTAAAGCCCATATAATGAAAGTATGCTTCCATCACGGATTCCGATCTTATGAGCTGTATACTATTATCACTTGTAATTTCATTATCAACCCCCACATTAATCAATTAAAGTGATTTATATATATATATATATTGACTCTTTCAATCCAAATTAAATAAATAATTAAATAGGAAAAATATATATATATTAAACAAATTACAAAGCCCCTTAATAAAAGACGGATGAGAAAGTGGATGACCCTTCATTGCCTTCACGCAACGAAAGTCATCTTGAGTCTTCCATGTATTGCCAATTGCCATGCCGTCCACGAAAATTGAAAACTGATCGTATTGTCCACTGTGTCGTCTAATTCCCAAGCTAAACGCAAACAGACATTCAAGCAAATAATACGCGACGTAATTCATGTCATGTGTGTTTTCTATTAATCATATTATTTTTCCTTTGAATATACACTGCATATATACATGGAGGTTTCCTTAGGATTATTTCATAATATGATCATAATGTCACAACTAAAATGTTATACAAGCACAGGAACATAGCTATACTATATACTTACGAGGGTGGATAGCCATCTCTGTTTTTTTTTTTTCTTTCAATATTGTATATGAAATATTATAAAAATTAAACTATGTCACCTCGAATTCCGCCTCTTCTAAAACTGTACTCTTTCATTTTTTTTTTATAATTTTAGTATATGCCCTTTCAATAATTTTTTGGCTCCCTCTTTACATACATACATACATATATATATATATATATATATATTAAGGTGTTTTGCTAGTTGTGAAAAGGCGTCACATGTTCTATTCAAAAGTAAAAAATTACTGTAGTATAAAACTCTCACATATTACAGTATTTTTAGACAAAATTAGTTTTAAACATTTATTCTAACCATACTTCTTAAACACCATATACATACACATACATATATATACTAGGATGTTTGGCTGGTTCTAATCAACAAACAATAAAAAGTCCTCACGTGCTACAGTACAAAAGTAAAAAGTTTTTATAGTATAAAGCTCTCACATACTACAATGTTTTTACTTAACATTAATTTCAAACATTAGTTCTAATTACACCTCTCAAACACTATATATATATATATATATACACACACACGGGCGCATATACACATTAATTTAATGGAAGTGCGTTAGCAGACACATGCATGTAATTCATTCACATCTTAATACGTGAGAGGCGTATTATAATACCGATTCAAAGATGCCTTTACGTTTTTCACGCTACGCTTATGATCTAGCTAGGCAAATACTACTAAGAATAATGTTTTTATAATTATTTGAAGAAAAAAACACGCAGATCTGGTGGTCAGTAATTACGTTGATCGATCTACTATAACTTGTCTAACTTGAATCTTTAAAAAAGAGTTTCTTTACGACAGGGGTCAAGTTATATATAATTATTCTGTATTTTAGGAAAATAATTAATTTCGTAATTAGTTTCCCGATCATGATGTCCTCGCAGGCTAAGTATGGTTTTCGTCCATAATTGGAACTAAATTGAGATTTAAAAAAAAAAAAAAAGAGTTGAGAAATTAATTGACTAAAATAGTGGTCAATTCTTATTGAGTTAAAGAAGCAAATTATCAATTATTCTTAGGTTCTCAAAATATAAAATTTTGAAGGTTTATTAGCACCGTTAGTTCATAAGCAAGTCTTGTACTTTGCTCTTTAAATTTTTTATTTTTTGACATACCACTCTCGACACTTTTTTTCTTGTTAAATGAACGTCGACATTAAATTTGACGGATAATTTATAAAACATTATGCAATTTGTTTATAAGAGTACTTTTTTTTTCTTTTATATGAAGCTTATTTTTCACTTTTTAAAAGGTGGAAAAATGAGCTGGAAAATAGTAATTTTAGGATTAAAATTAATGTCAGATATTTAAAATAAATTTATCAAATAGCATATCAAAATAAATCAACTTTTTCTTATAATTAAAATGTCAAAAATACCCTTTTTTTAATTTTTTTCTTTTTTTTGCCCCTGTCCTCTTTGGTTGTCTTTATTGTCTCTACGTTTCTCTCTTCTCGTCTCTCTCTTCCATTTTGGAGCCGCCGTGCGCTAGGATTGCGATAGAAGATGAAGTCACGCAGGCGTTCCGAGTCACAACGATGAAAAATAGTACCGATCGTTATTACAAAACTTAAAACAAGTACTAAAATTCCTATAAATTCCTAAAAGGGAATAACAAATCATTTTAGGTTTACTCTCATGCATATATGATATATCTGCCACTGAATTGTGAGATAAATAAGGCAAAAAGAGAATATCTCTCAAAATACTAGTCAATTCGATATAATTGTTAATTATACATAATCTGGTAGCACGTCGTAGTCTTTGCAGCTCTAAATGTCCACATTTTTCTCTTTTTTTCTTTTTTTTTTTAATAATTTTGGGCGAGTTATCACCCTCAATGAATTTTCAATCACATACTAATTCGTAATGCCTTACTAATAATATGATCAAGAAAACCTTTATAAAAAAAAGTAGAATAAAAAATAATCTGAAAATTAGTACATTATTTACGAACAAAGCTATCACGTAATTCATTAACGGCGTGTAAATTTCACACTCACCTTTTTCATTAGTTTTAACTGTAAAGATTTGGAAGAATACTTGCTAACATATGGTTCGTTAAAAAGGGCGACTAGTCTAGAAGACTACTTGCAAGAAAAGTGAGTTCTTACTCGTCAATAATAGAAGAAGAAAACCAATGAGGGAGGAGGGATAAGCCGTTTAAAATTTCAGTTGTGACTGATATTTTAAGTTCAAGAACACTGTTACAACTTTTTGCTTTTCACAGTAGCTACTGAAGGCTTTATACTATTCACAATTATGATTAATAGGTTAAAATTGAAATTTCAAAAAGTGTTTGGCAAATTAATTTTAACCAAAATTTGTAGTTGTTACAGTGTAAAACTCTAACATGCTGTAATAATTTAAAAATAATAATAATAATATACAAAATAAAACTCTCACATACTACTACTTTTAGTTTAAAAATTTTAATTTTAACTATACTTTCTAAATATCTTATTGGTGTCAAAAACTTATAATAAATCATGTGTGATGTATTCCCATGAAACAGACACAATAATTAATGAGGAAACCAAGGTATGGGTTATGATGTGAACAAGTTACTAAACAAAAAGATAGTACTAGCAAGAACATGCATGTGAGGGCATTGGTCCCATAATCACATGCACTTTTTGGAGCTTGTTGGTGCAGACTAGGCCACTAACCCATGACTTGAAAGCTCAAGCACCAACATTTATGGATCGTTTTTTTAGTTTTTCATTTTTTGGGCTTGGCACCGACACATTGGTCAACGAACCAACTGCTATATACGCACAGAGATTGACAAAAGCCAAATGCTTTTTTTTTTTTTTTATGTCTGAACATTTTGCAGAAATAGAAGGGCATGTCGTTCAACGCCCAAATCTAACTCCAACCAGGAAGAAAAAATATATAATTACACACATATATACATATATATGTATATATATAATCACCCTCAAAGGACATGTGAAAGAAAAATTGCAGCACAACATATTATAAGTACTTCAATTGAATTGGTAAATAATAATAGGAGTTTTCTATGCTAGTCGCTAGAGGCTCAATTTATTGTACAGGTATGCATTTTAACTTGGATTTAATTTGGTCAAAATTAGATCCAAATAGTAACAATAAAAAAAATATTAATTAAAACTTATAGAATATGAATAACCGTCGAAAACAGAGACCTGCCTTGCCGCTATGGTATTCTTTATATACGTAAAATTTTCATAGTGTTAATTGGTTAGGCTTCATGAAGTTGAGTAAAGACGTGGTATATGGAATGATTAAAAAAAAAAAAGAATAAAATGAAGCACGAGCGTCAAATTACATTAGACTGAAAAAAAGACATAATTATTTAACTAATTGGGTGTTTGACAAGTTGGTTAAAACTGAAGTTTAAGTTTTAAAACCGTATCATCTGAGAGCTTTACAATGTAACAATTTTTTGCTATTTACTATAGCGGCTGAGAGTTTTACACTATAATTAGTTATAACCCATTAGTTCTAGGTAACATTCCAAACACATGTTAAGGCTTGTGAAAATATGATATCTTAGAATTGTAGGGTAGTATTTTTTGCGATTAAAGCAGGCAGGGTAGTCTTTTTTTTTCTTCTCTCTAAATGTGAGGTAGCGGATTTGAATTTAAGACTGAATTGCCAAGATTTGCATGAAATTACTAACTACTGAGTAGAGCTGTCAATTTGGGTCGAGTCAAGCAGGCTGACCTATGGCCCATCTCTTTTGGCTCAGGCCCAGTACGGCCTAAGTCTCTACCTGGGCTCGGCCAAAGATTTAGGCCCAAACTATAATCGAGTCGGGCCAGACTAGCCTAATTAGATAATTTTTTTAATATTTTCTTGTAAAAATTCAGGCTGCCCAGCCCAACCCAACCCAAGGCCCATGTGGGCTTCGGGAGAAATGGCTAGAGGCTATGAACCTTGACATATCGAGATGCAATGGAAGATTCTGAGAAGAATAAATGGCTAGAGGTTATGAACCTTGAAATGGAGTCCATGTACTCTAATTCAGTCTGGGAACTTGTAGATTTACCTGAAGGGATAAAACCCATAGAATGCAAATGGATTTACAAGAAGAAAAAATGAGTAGATGGGAAAGTTGAGACTTTCAAAGCTAGGCTTGTGGCAAAGGATTATACCCAAATGGAGGGAGTTGACTATGAAAAAACTTTATCGCTTGTAGCTATGCTTAAGTCTATTCGGATTCTTTTATCCGTTGTTGCATGTCTTGATTATGAGATATGGCAAATGGATGTCAAGACTGCCTTTTTGAATGGCTATCTTGAGAAAAGCATCTATATGGTGCAACCAGAAGGGTTTGTAGTCAAAGGTCAAGAGCAAAAGGTTTGCAAGTTGTAGAGGTCCATCTATGGACTCAAACAAGCTTCAAGATCTTAGATCTTGAGATTTGATAAAGCGATCAAATCTTATGTTTTCGATCAAAACATTGATGAACATTGTATATACAAGTACATCAAAGATAAGAAGGTGGTCTTCTTAGTTCTTTTATATAGATGATATCCTACTCGTTGGGAATGATGTAGGGATATTATCTAACGCAAAGAAATGGCTCGCCAACCAATTCCAAATGAAAGATTTGGGAGAGGCAAGTTATGTTCTTGGAATCCAACTCATAAGAGATCGTAAGAACAAACTGTTGGCACTGCCTCAGGCATCGTATATCGATAAGGTGTTTATCAGATTTTCGATGCAAAACTCCAAGAAATGTAATTTACCTTTACGTCATGGAGTTTATCTTTCTAAAGAGCAGTGTCCTAAGACACCTCAAAAGGAAGAATACATGAGACAAGTACCCTATGCATCTGCAGTGGGAAGTCTAATATATGCCATGTTGTGTACAAGACCTGACATTTGCTATGCAGTGGGTATAGTCAGGCTGTATCAATCTAACCCAGGATTAGATCATTGAGTAGCGGTTAAACATATTCTCAAATATCTCAGGAGAACGAGAAATTATATGCCGGTATATTTCGGTGAGAATTTGATTCCCATTAGATACACTGATTTTGATTTTCAATCAGACAAAGACACACGTAAATCTACGTCTGGATCAGTGATTACTTTTGGTGGTGGAGCCATAGTTTGGAGAAGCACTAAACAATCATGTATTGCTAATTCGACTATAGAAGCTGAATATGTGGTTGCTTGTGAAGTAGTTAAAGAAGCTGTTGGCTCCATAAGTTCTTAAATAATCTAGAAGTAGTTCCAGACATGGATAAATCACTCACACTGTATTGTGATAACAGTGGTACAGTGGCAAATTTTAGAGAACCTAGAAGCCACAAAAGAGGAAAGCATATAGAGCAAAAGTATCACTTGATCAAAGAAATAGTACATCGAAGCGATGTAGAAGTTGTGAAGATAGCGTCGAAAAATAACCTTGCCAACCCTTTCACCAAGACATTACCTGCAAAGAGCTTTGAGGCACACTTGAAAGGCTTAGGTCTTAGAGACATGTCTCACCTACTTTAGGGCAAGTCGGAGATTGTTTGGTTTGGTGTCCTAAAAGTTATGACATTATACATATTGATAATAAATAAATAAAGTGACATTTATAATTATTTTGGTTGCTTATATGTATTATGAATACATTTATAAACATCAAGAAAATTCCATGATTATTTATGTGACTATAAATTTAGCATATAAGTGTTATATATTTAGGGATAAAATTTATAGACAATAATTTAAATAGTTTGTAGCAATTAATTAAAGTTTGGGATCTTCAATTAAATATTACAAGTACGGTCCAATCTCATTTAGAATAAAATAGTCATTATCCGGACTATTAATGTAAAGACATTAGATTGGAGGTACTTTATATAATGAGATTATATAGGACTGGACCAGATAAATTATGAATCTCTAATAATCATCTGTTACAAAATAGCGTATTCAAACTTATCACTATGTTGATCATGTATTTGACAGTCCTAATCTTTAGTATTTATTAGACTCCTGTTTATGACATTATGTTTTTTAATTTGCTTGGTAAGATTTGTTTTAGCACAGATCATAACTTAGCATATTGGAAACATAATATAATAAATGATTGAGAATAATATTATACAGATATGAAATCCATTCCTTCCTTATGGAAGTTAGAAAAATAGTTCTCTTGAGTGATAATTCAAGGTTTAAACAGTAGAACGCTCATTCATAATAAGATTATGAATTAATCGTTCCTTAGAGAATTATTAGAACTCAAGAATAAAGATATAATAAGAGAGGTAAACGAAAATTGAACCTAACTCTTATTAGGAACTATTTATGGAGGACTGACTTATATGTAATGACTATATCAATGGACAACTCGCTAATTTTCTTTGAGTAATTTTACTATAATCTCAAGAGTTTGGCTTCAGGTTTTGAGTGGAGTAACACTGAAACTAATAAATTTGATATATTAATTAAAGAGTTTGATTAATTGTCAAATTTATTGGAGCTTGGGTTATAGGTCCATAGGTCCCCAATGCCACCTCTAAAACATTATATTGGATTTAATGCGTAGAATAAATTATACATATTTAATTTAGAATTATTAAATTCTGAATTAATTATTTTACACTTGAGTTATTAATGTGAACAGAAAAATGTTTTCCGTGACACATAATATAATGTGATAAATGTTGTCATATGCAACTGAGCATTACTCAAATAATTAATTGATTATATTTAAAATCTAATTTTTAATAAATGAGATTTATTTATTTTTTGAATGTTAATATATATATATATATGTATGTATATATTAGATTTTATTATATATTAATATATATATGTGGTAAACGAAATCGTTTACGTTTAAAAAGTTTAAAGTTATATATATATAGGAGAGTAAAGAACTCTTTACATTACTTAAAAAAAACGTAAAACCGTAAACTTACGTTTACAAATATACATGTATATATATATATATATATATATATATATATATATATAATTTGACAGAATCACAAACGTGATACGGTTAATAATAAAAAAAAAAAGGGAAAGGAAACAAGTAAGAATCATGTAAAATATATCATTTCCTCATATATCTGTTGGAAAAATAGTATGCAGTGGAATTTTAAAAATTTTATATCAGATTATTTTATAAAACACAAGTTTGACATGCTATATGCATAAATTAACCAGATCTTACTAACCTTTGAATGCCAAAGAACTCCCGCAATCCATGAAGAGAAGTAACGTTCCAGAAGAGCCTCAACCAACTGGTCTTCTTTGCTATTCTCTATCCATGATTGGAGTGAGTATGAGCTCACACATACAGCTCTTCTTCCAGGTGACTCTCCTTCCAACCAATTGAGATAACCAAAAGCTAATGTTCGTGATTTATGAACAAGAGCTCTCAAGGAGTTTTAGATTCTCACCTGCAGAGTATCACTCTTAATCTCTCAATTGATCTAAATAACTTATGAGACTTATTTCATATTTATAGAGGTTAGGTCTAGGGTTGATCCTTATCAGATAAGGTCTCAAAATTCGAATCATAATCAAATTCGGATCCATATCTGATGAAATCCGTGTAAAAACACGTGATCCTTTTATCGCACATCAGCAGGCCGATCTGCCTAATCGGCAGGCCAAACTTGCCTCATCGGCAGGCCAAACTTGAGGATTGACGTGCCAAACTGCAAAAAAAAAATCTCAGCGAATCTTTTATTTTCCACCCGAGATTCTATAGGATAAAGTTTCAGTTTTAATTCAAATAACCTAATAGAGAAGTTTTCTAATTAAAACAACTTTATCTAGATAATCTCTAAGAAAATAAATGAATTCTTAATAATTCTACAAGTTTATCTTGATCTAATTTATTCAAAAATTAAATCAACCGATAAACAGATAAGAATTATCCGATCCCAATAATTCAACAAGTTTATCTTGAATAAATTTTGTCACAAAATTTATTCAACTGATAAACAGACATGAATTATGTTAGATTTATTAGATTGGTTGAAATTCGTAAGAATCAAATAATTACGAAACCCAATATCTCATATATACATTTTATAATTATCAACTCCAATGCTACTCCACTAAAAGGTTGGAGCTACACTCTCGTACTGCATAAAATGACGAAGCCTGTATAGCTAAGTCTTCATGACATATCATAGTGTCTTGTATCCCTATAGGATTATCCATAATCGGCTTAAGGACAAGTTATGTCTTACCTTCCCGATTATTTTTATCTTACGCTCCATTATCTCACTATCATAAACCTTACCATCTAAAGGCAGTATACTATTCAATTACACCTATCTATCCAAATGGTTGAACGCTCCAGTTTTCTAATTATAGGATAACGCATATAAGAGGATATCACTACTCCTAAAAAGGAGCTATGGATTCCATATCTATGAATAATAGGTCTACGCTATCAAGAGTCATGCCTCCAACGTACCGGCATACATACCACTATTAAGATGTGGGTGTCACCCTTTGCTACATCAAAAGACACAAGTCAAGACAACGGGCCTACTATTCATCTTAGGATTAAAATACAATACAAATGATTGTCTAAAGTGAATCGATTTGCCAAGATAGAATTATTAATCCAAATCAATTCACTTTATGTCCCGATCCAACACATCGTCACCTATGACAATGTGCCAATGTTTCTATTCATGGAGTCCACCTCCGATGGTCAAGACAAACAATCTCTCAATTAGGATATAGACAACATAACAATCTTTATATGAATAAAGCGTCTAACTTTATTATCTCGATTGCGGATCTTATGATTTAAACCGTCACCTTAAGAATCGTGTCTTTCGCATAGTCTGTCCATCATATGCCAAATTCTTAAAAGTTTAGACCGACAGTCTAAGACTTTTGTTTGCTTAACATACATTCAACAAATATGAACATAAAGAGGACAAGATTTGGTATATAAATAATAAATAAATTTTTTATTAATAAAATTTCTCTAAAAAATTATTACATTTTTACTCTTTAGGGCATACATGTCTAACAATATTTGATATGGTGGTTATTTCAAATTTGAAATTAATTGAAAAATTAGTAATGGCTTAGATATAAAAAAAGAGAGAGAACAGTTATCTCAAGAGGTTTTTTCATTCGCATAACTTTTGCAGAATACTCAAAGAGAAAAACTGAGAATTATTCTCTAAAAAAAAAAGGTCTGCTATCTTATGTGTTAAATACATAACAGATTCAAAAAAGTATGAGGAAAATTTATTCTTGCAGTTTGACGCCCACTCGTCTTTCCATTGATGTGGAGGCCTAGATTGGAAGATTGTGATCAAAGAGAAAAATAAGGATACCCTGATAGTCTTCAAAAGGGTTAGAAAAATTCCTAAAGCTTTTTATTATTAAAATTATATAGCTATTCCCAATGAATAAAGTTTTTTTTAGAAATTTTTGTTTGTCAACGATCCATTCTTTCCACTGCATTTTGTATTTGGTTAATCAAAACAACCAAATCAGCAACCTTTTTCAATTACCAATTGACATGAAATACATACAATAAAAGAACCATATGGTAATGCTAATCTATTATACCAAAGCATTAAACAAACATGCTAAATGATTAATACACTTACCAAAATGAGTGCAAATAGGGAGATTAAAAACCTTGATGAGGCCAAAGAAAACTAAGCATGAAGCCAATCAATGAGAAAGGAATGAAGCATGTGTTGTGATTGTAGTTACTAATAGAAGATCTTTTTATAGTTTTTATGTATGGACTGTTTATAAAACCCTAAGAAATCTTCTTCTTTTTTTCACGTGTAATTCTTTTTTTTATTTCTTTTTCTTTTTTGTTTTCCTATTCTTGGCAAGACTTTGACGTGCCCAAGGCCCTCTTAAATTCTATGTTTATCTACACTCATATATACATACGTGCAACATATAATAAGTTACATATCTAATATATTATACATACAATTTAACTTATATATTCTTATATATATGTTAAATAAAAACAAATCACCTAATTGATTTCTTCTTATTATATTTTCTTTAATTAAAATAAAACAAAATACATCATCATATCATTAATTCATAAATAATCCCCACAATATTGTGATGAACCTTTCCTAGCATATCGAGTCCCTCATTGCCACCTGCAACATCATTAAATAGCATATTAGTAATGATATCATTATCGTCAATTATAATGTTAGACTCTCTATTTACTATTAAATAGAAAAATGGGGTGTAACACTCTCTTTTTTCTTTCTTTTTTTTAAAGGAAATATAGGTATAGTTTTTAGGTTTTATTTTTGTTTTCTTTTTGAATAAAAGTTGGTGATTTTTTTATTCTAAAATAAAATTCATTGATGTATTTATGGGTAATTTAATAGTGTTTAATAAAAAATGATGTTGAAAAACTTTTTTAAATAAAAAACAAAATGACAGGGGACTAAATCGTATCTTTTTTTTTAATGGTTAGATGTAGATAAATAAAAAAAAAGGTTGGGGGGACCAAATCACCCCTTTTGAAAAAGATTGAGAACTAACTGAGTTATTTATCCTAAAAATTGTACGCTTTTATTATTTTTTTAAGGATGTAATTTTTTTGCCCTATTTGTTCCCCATTGAAATAAAATCCTAGATCCGTCTCTGGTAACTGCTCATGCAAGATAAAATCTAAAACATAATCATTTATACTTTCTCAATACATGTCATGAATATCATATGGTAGGGGTATAGATCTGTTATCCTATTTTTTTTGTCCACTTGGTTGTCGTTTCCAATTAAATTTTGGACATCATTTAAAGTTAACAACTTGAATATATAAATAAGACCTAAACGTTAAAAGTAATTAAGAAATTCATTTATGTGTCAAAATTTTATTAGGAGGATGGCTAAAAGAACAAGAAAATAACATAGTAGATCTTAATTTCATACGTTAGATATGTATACGCACACAAACACACGTACATCTTGATTTAGACATATGAATTGTTGAATGATATTATAATTACTTTGTTGTATTCATTTTTTATGATTTATATATAATTAGAATGAATTATTATTGTAATCTCTATTTGTGATTTAGTAACCGTTTTAAGACCTTATTAAAGTGTATCTTTAAGAATAAGTATGTAATTGTAAACTATCATGTTAATATTTTTACAATATTTCAAAAATTTTGATATATTTTAACTGACATCGTTATTGTGTTCTAAATGTTGAATAAATTAAGTGGTGTGCTATTTTTTTTTACTATCATTATTTTTTTTAAGGGATTACCATTATTAAGTTATATTACCTTTTTCTTTCTTTATTTGATTCATCATTTTCTTAAGTAAAAAGACTAAAATCTTTTAAATGACAAATGTTTCTTTAACTTTAATGTTAAATACTTATGTTTAATTATGTTTTTATATTTTTCGAATGCTATAGGTTTCAAATTTCCTTAGTAAAATTGAAGAAGAATGCAACAAAAATGATTTTTCTAATGTACGAAAAAAAGATTTATAGGTGTCTCCAATATTCAATGCTCTAATGAAGATTTAAAAAATTATTCTTATAGATATTATTTTCGTATTACCTAATTCAACCTTTTATACCCGACTCTAATTTCAATCTTGATTTATTATGGATATATTAAATGACACTACCCTTTTTATGGAAACAATAATGAATTCTTAACGTATTTACCTTGTTAGTGTTAAATATATATTAGTATAACCAATTGGAGAATTATCCCAACGTTTTTATCCTTCATAATTAAAAAAAAAATAAAAAGAAAAAGCAAACAGTATACACAGATATAAAAGGGAGTTATTTTATTATTAATATTATTATTATCAGAAAAAATACTTGATTCTAAGAGATTAAATATTAGAAATACATAGTTTGGTGTTTTTTTGACTCTTCAAGAGACGTGTTTATTTATTATTATTATTTTTATTGCACATGAACCTGTATTAAAATTTTCAAAGACTTTAACAGAGAAAAGTTTAGGATTTATGAAGACGAAATTGTAGTGTTTAATAAAGAAACGGGGGTATTTTTTGTTTCTTTGAAAAAATATTTTCTAATTATAGTTAACATGGGTGTATACTCTTTTATTTCTTTGAAAATAAACTTGTTTCTATTTATAGCTCACGTGGGATATATTGGTAGGTTTTAGTATAATTTTAATGTAGGATACAATCGTAACAAATATAAATTATAATTTGATGGGGACATTGATGAATTTAGTAGGTGCAAATATAATCACTCATCTAATGGATTAATGAGACATATAGACTTTTTTTTTTATTTGTAGAGCTATATAGACTCTTTTTTTTTTTTATTTGTAGAGCTAAAATATGTCTATAATTTATAAATATTCTTTATATGTCCCAACGTGTATGTATAAAGACATTAATCACCTCAATAATGATATTGTTAGTTTAATTTATTTTTTTTACAATAATGTTAATATGCATGTTTGCGATTTTAAATGGATTATGATTTAAGATTTGAAATGGATTATGATATAATTATTCCACAATACGTGGGATCATTATCATCTCATTTAAAAAAAAAAAAACTAAAATTAAGGTGTTTGTTGCTTAATATAGACTGGTATTTGAAAGTATGATTAAAAAGGGTGCTTATCTATTTTTCATATGTTGTTTCCTACATTGGTATTATTTTGAGTTTTTTAGTGACGTGTAATTAAATTAATGATATAGTATTTATTAAGTTTTTTTTTTTTGTGCCTTATTGATTGTATAATTAATATATTACTAAGTTAATAATATGTAATGATAGTGATACTTAATAATATTCATTTTTAAGATTTCAAGTGACAATGATACTTTCATTTTTGGGTGATACATAATTATATTAATGATATAGTGTTTATTAAGTCTTTTTGTGTGTCTGATAGTATAATTAATATATTATTAAATTAATAGTACGTAATAATAATGATACTTAATAACATTCATTTTTAAGACTTTAAATGATAATGATACTTTTTATTTAGGTTGTGCTAATATTTTGAATTATAATATAAATAATATTATATTAAGTTAATGATATTCATTTTTGTTGTTTCTTGTATTTTTTAAAATTATATTGTAAGTAATTTAATGAGAGGGCTGATTTTTTGTTGTTGTTGTTGTTTAAGTTACATTATAATTAATTGAGAGTATCTATATTTCTATAATATCAATTTCTTTTTTTTTTCTAGCCACTCAACCATGAGAAAAATAAAAAAATTGTTAAAAAAAATAAATATATGACAAAGTTTATTAGAGAGTATGTTTGGATTTTTGACATATGTAATTTAAAAAAAAAGAGACATATAAATAATATTTATAAAACAAAAAATTTTAATTCACCTTTTAAAAATAATCATATTGTGTAATTTTTACCTCATGTAATTTATCAAATTAGGAAATTGCATCAAATAATATTTTTTTCAACTTAATGTAAGTAAACAACACATTTTTTAAAATATTTAAGCATATAATATTTCTTGAATTAGACAATCTTTTTCAAGCACTGAATTTACAATTTTACTCACTTATTCTTTTTTTCTTCTTTTTCATTGTTTTCATCTTTCTCTCTCTGAACTGATTTCTTTCTCCTCCCCCTCTCTTTCCCTCATGGCGACAACGAGCATACGGCAAGATGGCGTTGGCGGTTCCTCAGCAAGATGGAAATGATGGCCATGACTTCGACAATGGCTCCTGCATAGCTGTACCTCGCGAGACTCCAGCGACAACGCCTACACGTCTTGCCACTTCCGTGCTCCTCCTTGCACAACTCTGGTGACATCCCTTGCAGCACGGGCGACTCCTGCAAAGTCTCCTCCACGTCTGGCGACGGCACCTGCTGCTCACGCAACTCCGACGATGACGCTTGCACCTCGCGTGACTCGGACACCTCCTTCTTGCTCGACTTCGGCAAAGACAAATCGAGGAGGGCTGCTCGTTCTTGAAGTTGCAGGGAATTTTTAGGGCCCGTTTGTTTCGTGGTTCGAATCACGGTTCGAATCATTTTGCTACAGTATTTTCTCTCACAAAAATTTAAATCTTCATTCAAATACTCTATTTAAATACTCGAACCAAATGGGCCCTAAGACTTCGAGATATTTTTTAATTTGTTTGGGCTACTAATTTCTAGTTACATCAAATCAAATTGTGCTATAAATTTTTATTCTCTTTTCAACTCGGCTTATTTGCCTCATTTCCCGTTTATCAAATTAATCCCAAATGTAACAGAAGGCCCCAAAGTAGCCCGTGAGCCCATAAGCAAACCCAACTAACGGCCCTAATTTTAGGCAAACGTGTGAACGACAGAGATACAAGTACTAACATGTGTGGGTTAAGAAAAGCGAGGGAGTTTGAGAAGGAGGCGGGAAGCAGTATCAAATCGCTCCCAGTCAGTCATCCCTAACCTCCGTAATCCAATTCCTTTCTCTCTTCTTCTCTTTCTCTGCGTTTGATCAAGAATGGGCATAAAGGTAGTTCATTTCCACCACGATCTCCTCCTTAATTTTCATGGGTTTTTGAATATGTCTAGTTTTATTCCTTTCTGTTTTCATGGTCTTGTTCTGTTAGGGTTTAACGAAGCTTTTGGCTGATAATGCTCCCAAGGCCATGAAAGAGCAGAAATTCGAAAGCTACTTTGGTCGTAAGATCGCCATCGATGCCAGCATGAGCATTTACCAGTTCCTTGTACGCACATTCTTTGTCTTTTCGTTTTTTTTTTTTTCTGAACAATGATTTTTTTTTGTTTTGGATTAATTTTGATGTGGGTGTGTTTTAATCGTGGAAGATTGTTGTGGGAAGAAGTGGGACCGAGATGTTGACCAATGAGGCTGGTGAAGTTACTAGGTATCCTCTTAAAAACTTCAACAACCATTTTTTGGGTTAAGTTTATCTAAGATTTAGTGACGGATTCAGGACTTGTTGGTGTTTTATTTGTTTACCTTTTGAGAATAATGAAATGGGTTTCCTTCCACTGTTTTGGGCAGTCATTTGCAAGGGATGTTTTCAAGGACTATTAGGCTTCTTGAAGCTGGAATAAAACCAGTGTGAGTTTATTTTTGCTTTTTATTTGATTTCGAACTCATTGGCGTTGTCCCTGACATTACTCTTGATTTATGAAATTAAGTTTCTGATAAATTAATCAATATTCAAATCCAGCTATGTCTTTGACGGGAAGCCTCCAGAATTGAAAAGTCAAGAGCTGGCGAAACGGTATCGTTTTGTATTCGAATCAAGATTACTTATTTTTATTGTTTAAATCTTTAACACATTCCTCAAAGAACAATTCTAGACGCTTTTTTCTAACAACATGTTGGATTGTGATTCTCAGATACTCAAAGAGGGCAGATGCTTCTGTGGATTTGGCGCAGGCCATGGAGGTACATGTGTATTTCTTACTTTTCTTTGGCTTTCTACCGGCTTTTCTATGTGTAATGTGTAGTATGGAACCAAATGTCTTGTTTTTGCAGAGCGGTAATAAGGAAGACATTGAGAAATTTAGTAAACGGACTGTAAAGGTTGGTTCTTTTCTCATATTGCTTTCTTATCAATGTTTAGGACTTCGGTTAAAAAATAAAGTAAATAAAAGTTTTAAAAAAAAAGAAACGTGTGAAGTTTTTTTCTGCTTTTTAGGCTGAAGTGCTTGTAATTTTGGCAGGTGACAAAGCAGCACAATGAAGACTGCAAAAGGCTTTTAAAACTCATGGGCGTTCCTGTAATTGAGGTGAGGTTGAGTCATTTGAAGTAATTTATTTACACGGTGACTTACTTTTTATATGAGAATTGTAGTTGATCACAAGGGGTTGGTTTTTGCAGGCTCCCTCAGAAGCAGAAGCACAATGTGCTGCGCTTTGCAAGTCAGGGAAGGCAAGAATCTTTTAGTTTGATGGCAATTATTTATTTTATATGCTTTTTTTTTTTCATTCCATGGAAGGAAAACATGATTGTATCAAGCTTTATTTTGTGTCTATGACAACCGTAATTTATTCTCTACAGCACTTTATAAGGTTGTCAGCTTTCCATTTCCTTTTTGAGGATATAACAATAATTTTTTCTTGGGATTAATTTTAAGAATGTATACATCTTTGTTATTCCTGATGTCAATTTTCATAATGACTTAATTGTGAGGGTGAATGCGTTCTGGAATTGATTCACTGTTGAAGGCTTGCCCTTGCCTGACCATGGCAATATCTCTGTTTTGTTTAATTTAGGTTTATGCTGTGGCTTCTGAAGACATGGATTCCTTAACGTTTGGATCTCCAAGATTTCTTCGTCATTTGATGGATCCTAGCTCTAAAAAAGTCCCAGTCATGGAATTTGAAGTTGCAAAGGTGCATGCTACAGAAAATGTCACTATAATTGTGTTATGATCCCACATCGACCAAGTATGGGGTTGGTTGGTGGGTTCTAAGCCTATGGGCTCCCTCCCTTAGAAGTTGGTTTTTAGGGGGTGAGTTCTACCCATAAGTTTGTGGTCATTGATATGGGCCTGGTATGGGATGGGTTCGTATCAAATTGCTTAATGTTTGATGCACTATTTTGATGATGATCTCTTTCTAGATTTTGGAGGAGCTAAATCTTA
Source organism: Artocarpus heterophyllus (assembly GCA_025403435.1). Classification (NCBI taxonomy): domain Eukaryota; kingdom Viridiplantae; phylum Streptophyta; class Magnoliopsida; order Rosales; family Moraceae; genus Artocarpus; species Artocarpus heterophyllus. The sequence goes on along the minus strand of CM046338.1, from coordinate 13,557,797 downwards.
GCATGGTTCAGTTCATTGACTTGTGCATTCTTTCTGGATGTGATTATTGCGACAGCATTCGAGGTACTTGTACTTAAAAATCCTAATTCTAACGTGATCTTTTTCCTTATTCTTTTCCTTTTCGTATGAAGCTCAAGTTTGCAGTCTGCTTGAATTCGAATAAGCGGTTCAGTACTAATTACCCACAAATCTATACTGCAGGTATTGGAGGACAGACTGCTTTGAAGCTCATCCGCCAACATGGCTCCATAGAGAATATACTGGAGAACATAAACAAAGAGAGGTGCCTCACTTTTTTAAGATGCTTAGATTTCATATAGTAAGATAAATTTTTCTAGTTACAAACCGTTTGTCGGTGAAATAATTTGTGAAAAATGAGGATGACCATCATTGAAAGTAAAACTTGGAGCTGGAAGCATATAGTCTATTACCAATCACATTTCAATTTTGAAGCATTGGAAATAGAATTTATATGCTACTTACAGTCACGACCCAAGGATGCGGGGCCATGACCGAAATAAAATTAAAATAAATGAACAACTAAGCAACTAATTAAACAAAATAAATGCTCAGCTAAAGTCTCATCGGCAATCATCGGCACATGGATACTGATCACGAAGGAGGTTGTATAATTAAATTATAAATAATAATACGACAAGACTGACATCATCATTCTTAGAATAAATAATACTATGCGACTGACATAGACATCAAAGAAAGCATGAGATTCTTTTGGAAGACTCGATTAAAGAAAGAAAAAGAAATAGGAGAATGACTTAGTGGGGACCAAGACATGTGAACGTCTGATTCATGTCTTTTCTTTTTTTTTTTTTTTTTTTTTTTTTTTGTTTTTCTTGAATAAGTGGCCTTACACGTGAAAGACAAAAGGGGGGCTGCTAGGGCATTTTGGAAATTATGGGAAAGTATGGTGGCATAAATGCAAGCAAACAAACTGTTTCAAAAGTTTGGTATCTCAAAGATAAGACTAGAATTTTACATGTTTTCTTAAAATAACAATAATGCAATGAAATTTAAATGGACACCGATAACATTTACTTAAATTTGGCATACTTAACAATTAAATTTAACATAATTAATTTCACTTAAAATTCATGGTCATTACAGTTACACCCCCATCCTCCTTAAAAGAAATTTCGTCTTTGAAATTGTTAAAAATCTAAAATTTGTAATCTCAAATGTAACTGTGACGACATCTGTCCCGACTTAAAACTTGAAAAAATCAAAACAAAACATTGAAATCTCATAGGTTTCATTCTTGAAAGATCTAAAGCCTGGGTTCTGATGCCATTAGCTGTCATGACCAGAGGCTACGGGGCTGCGACCAAAATAAAATAAAAATAAATAAACAAACCACTAAACAACTAATTAAACAAAATAAATGCTTATCCTAAGTCTCATCGGCAATCACCGTCACGTGGATACTAACCACAAAGGAGGTTGTATAATTAAATTACAAATAATAATATGACAAGACTGACATCATCATTCTTAAAATAAATAATACTATGTGACTGACATCATCACATGTAAGCTCACTTATTCAAAAAAAAAAAGGAAAAAGAAAAGACATGAATCAGACATTCACTGTCTTGGTCCCACTAAAGCATTCTCCAATTTCTTATTCTTTCTTTACTTGAGTCTTCCAAAAGAATCTCATGCTTTCCTTGATGTCTATGCCAGTTACATAGTATTATTTATTCTAAGAATGAAAATGTCAGTCTTGTCGTATTATTATTTGTAATTTAATTATACAACTTCTTTCGTGGTCAGTATTCACATGACGATGATTGCCAATGAGACTTTGGCTGAGCATTTATTGTTTTAAGTAGTTGTTTAGTTGTTCGTTTATTTATTTTTATTTTATTTCGGTCGTGGCCTCGCATCCTTGGATACAACAGCTATACTTCGTTAGTATTTTGGAATTAGGATTTTCTTCTTACCAAAAAAACTTAGGACTTAGGATTTTCTGAAATTCTCACTGTTACCTCACTGCCTGTAATGGAGGTACAATGGGAGTGTTTCTTCATATTATACTTTCGCCGTTCTTATTTAGACAATCTTTCCTCTTTCCTTTTTTTTTTTCTTCAAGGTACCAAATGCCGGATAACTGGCCATATCAAGAAGCTAGGCAGCTATTTAAAGAACCAGAAGTCTGTGCTGATGATAACCAACTCGAAATTAAGTGGACTGCTCCAGATGAAGAAGTAACTAACATTTAATATTTTATGTGCGAATGTGCCTGTGTATGTATAGTGTGAAAATGTTTTTATTATCATTTTTCTCTCACATAGGTCCATGCGTGTATCATTATCATGTATGCATGTATAACACACACACACACATGCTGTTTCAGCTTGTTGGCTCATTAAAGGGTTACATTTTCATGTCTCTTCACAGGGGTTGATTGCTTTTTTGGTGAATGAAAATGGCTTCAACAGTGACAGAGTGACGAAGGTGTGCATATTAAGTTTTAGTTTTAGTTTTATTATTTTTTTTTCAAGATACTGACTGCATTGTTCAACTTGATTCCTCTAATAATATTAGGCAATAGAAAAAATTAAAGCAGCTAAGAACAAGTCCTCCCAGGGCAGGTAAGTGATGTTTATATGATGGATGTGACTGCATGAATTTCCTTCTATTCAGGATTGTAATGCCTTACGTTTCCTTTTACAGATTAGAATCGTTTTTCAAACCAGTTGCTAGCCCAACGGTACCAATCAAGCGTAAGGTTTGTTTACATTAATCAATAGGCATCCTATGCCTGTCATTAATTTTTCCTTCTTGTGTCTATCGTCCCATATCCTCTCTTGATTAGTTGAGCATACGTTTCTTCTACATTTTTTTGCTTTGGGTTCCAGTCTCCTAGGCTGTGGTATATCAGTCATGGATGATTCATGGCCCACATAAATTACCATCATTTAAAAGCTGCCTAATGGTTGTATGTAGGTCCACAATGATTATTTTTCTATTCTCTTGTCCGTCTCTTTCTTTTCTTTTTTACTTGGCCGTTTACATTTTTCTTTTCTGCTTTATGCTCATCGTTTTTTTTTTTAATGAAATTGCAAGTAATACTTAATTTCAAAACAAGTTGCATCTGCAAATTATATTAGTTCTTTTTGAATATACTCTGTTTTATATGGGAAATCTTGATAAATTTGTGAGAAAATGCTTGTTAGACCCCATGCCTTTAACTCTGTAAAATATTAAAAAATGCTTGTTAGACCCCATGCCTTTAAGCCTGTAACATATTTACTTTTTACATAACCTAGTTGTAAAAATAAAAAAATAAAAAATAAAAAAGGTGAAAGGTCTGCACCACTTCTTATTGAATCTAAGCTTCTGTGAAAGAACAATTATGGAAGGATCCCTTTTTCGATTGTCCCTGAATTTTTCGGGAAGTCTGGACCTGACAGGTTGCCATGATATGTCACTTCACTGGATGACAGGGAAGCAAGTGTGTGCTTAGATCACCCAAACCAGGACTGAAGCATAAGATGTTCTCTCTGGAAGCTTCTAATCCATCCCGGGCCAAGATCATTGGCAGTAAGAGCCTGCCAATAATGCTTGATCTGGGTTGTTCCAGGCACCCCATGCCACTGCTCAGAGGCGTCTGCCTTGGCTTTCGAAGTTGAAAATATGGTGACCTTCAGAGCCACCTTGTGCTAATTTTTTCCCATTAGTTAATATAGAGTGGGCAATTAACAGATTTTATATCTGAATTTGACCTTTTTTCCCCCAATATGTCAAGATATTATATTTTAACGATAGAAACTTTAGCAAATAATTCTATCCTTTTGAGATTAAGCTGGTAAATGTTGTTGCTAGCTGAAGTAACTGTTTTTATAGCTCTTTATTTCTATTTTTTTTCTTGGTCTGTTAGAGTCTACTTTTTGACAGAACTCGCCTACTTTGCTCCGATTCAATCCTTGCTAGACTTGTCAAATAATGCCAAACCTTTTTTTTTTCGGCCTTTAATTTGTCTTTGGGTGGCTCTCTGTTAAGTCACTTGCAGCTCTGCACGATTCCTTGTTTGCAATATATAAATTATATTATACGTGTTTTTCGCAGAATTAATCTACGCAGTTTGTTGTGCCTTTGAATATTCTCATTTCCATAGATTTTGTTCTTGAAGATTTATACGTAGTTTCTGCAATACCATATCGACTTTCCCCATACATGTGTTTCTTCTAGCCCCTGGAGTAGTTAGAGTGCTGAGCATTGGTACTCATTTCAGTTTGTTTCGCCCATTTCATGGCAGGAAACGGCAGACAACACTGCTAAAGACGCTAGTAACAAGAAGTCAAAAGCCAGAGGGGGTAGAAAGAAGAAATAGTTTATTTGACACCAAAATTTATTACACACTGGTAGAGCCAACTTTTTTCTTTTTATCAGGTTAGAATTTATGTATAATCTCTGCTGCTTTTCTTACAATCATTTGCTTGTTTAGGATATCAGCATGTTTGATATTTTCCTTGTTATTAAGCCTATTCCTTTGAATTTTCTTCCCTGGCGGTTTTCTGCAGGAATGAGATCATACTGCACCAGTTTGTGCGGTTCCACCAGTATGACTCGTGTAGAGTTAGAGGTAGATTCATGGGACTTTGTACTTGCCCTCCTGTTTTGTTTAACAAAATTTATTCCTCAGTTGAGTTTTCCATAGTCTAGTGTTCTCCAAACTCTGAAATACGTCCCACATAGCCAAAAATTGGGGGGCCTAAATATTATCGTTTGAGCAAAAAAAAAATCAACACCAAAATATGGCGCTAGGGGAACTTCGATGTTGATCATGCGTTGTCTTGAGTTAAATGAAGTAGAAAGTTCATGTGTACGTGTTTACCACCTTATGTAGCAATTTAATGGCTTCAAAAAATCCATCATCATCTGAACGTGTAGTAATTTAATTGCATAATGAACTTTGAAGTGGAAGAATAATTTGTTAAAACGACAATCAAATTGTCTGATTAGCAACAAACTAATAGTAACATTGACCGCTAGTGTGTTGTTGCGGTGATAAAGATGCCCTTTTTCTTCACTTTTTTAAATTTTTTTGGTTCGAATTTTAGCTGTCTAAATATAATAAAGTGTTTGAAAGAATGGCCGGAATTGAAAATATTGATTTAAAAATTGTAATATATAAGAGTTTTAAATTGTAACAATTTTTCTGTTTTTTGTTATTGTATTTATTGAGAGTTTTGTTTTATTTGTTGGTTGGGATCGACGGAGATACCATCCAGCCAAGGATGTTGAATTCGTTCTTGAGTAAAATTAGATTAGACATTTATTGGGTTCACCGGGGGACTCAATTTTTTCTCGAGACGATAGGGACAGAGGGTAGGATGGACAGAGAGCACGATATCACATGTTTCTTTTTTATTATAAAATGTATAATAGAAAAAAAAAAAATATATATATATATATATATATATATATATATATATATATATATATATATCCAGTAAAGATTTGCTACATGGGACTTTCCTCAGTTTTTCCGGTGTAAAGCAGTCCCTCCCCTTATCCGACGGTGTTTGTCAACTGGAGGGTAATGAACTGGCATCTATTGGGGTTGTTGGCAAGAACCGGTTAATTGGGGGTATTAATGGAGACCAAAAACGACTGTTCGTTTTGGGTAGTGGCTAAAGCATACCATGTCGTAAAACATTGGCTTGAATTGCAAGAGTTTATATTATGTACTACCAAAATATTAATAACCAAAAGCTACTGTTCGTTTATGGTTTTGTTCTTTTTGGAAACATTTGTATTTAATTAAAAATTATGAAGCTAACCCTGTCCAAATGTTTTACTGAAACGGTATTGAGCACACTATTATTTTTAATGAAGATGTCATTGGTGGCTAATGATGTAATTGTCAGTTGAATTTCTGATTAAAAAAAGATTTGCCATGAAACCTTGTAACCGAGTTCTAAAAATTCCTATGAGTTTAATTTTTTATTTTATTTTAATACTCTTCTAATAATCAAGTTCTAAAAATTAATTTTTATATTTTGCAAAATATTATGCAATAAAGATAAATTAAAAAAATATTTTGATAGTACTTAATAAAAAAATGAGTTCAGTAAATTTGAAAATATATAAGAAATCAAGGAGAAAGTAACAAAAAGAAGCATGAAGATGAGAAGAAACAATAATAAAGAGCTGGAAATACAAAAGGAAAAAAAGCAGGAAGACAAAAAAACGCCCCAAAAAAATAAGGAGTAAAAAAAAAAAAAGATAAAAAATGAGAAAAAAAAAAAAAAAAAGAGGAGGCTAAGATAGGCCTTGCAAGGTTAACTAGCAAATTGCAAAACATTTTTTTTTTCCTTGAAGGGACAAAACATGTTCTTTGAAATGCAATCATCACATCCATAGTCGTCTCCATAAACTAAGCAGAAAATATCACGCAATCAAGCCCAAGATCCGATGGTAGTTTGAAATAAAAAATAAAATAAAACTTTCAAATGAACAGAGATCGCATGCAACCCGATGGCGCATCAGAAAAGACAAAAAGAAAGGACACAAGAAGCAAACATTACTGAAAATAAGCAATCGGGTTAAAACATCAGCCAATTATAGCAACCAACAAACACAAGATTACAAGACCCACTGTCATCTAGCTGCCATGAAAACTACCTAAGTCAAGATTGGCCAAATGTAATGGAGGATGAAGAAGAAGTCTATAGAGCAGATCTCCAGTTCAACAGTCAGAACCACCATTATCCAAACCAGCAATATGAGTGCGACACTGATTTGGACTTTTAAGATTACGTGTCAATCATACTTCCTGCTTAAATTATTAAAACTATGCATGTAATCTCATCCAGACTTTATTTAAATATTACATGTTGCTTAAGTTATCTTTTGTGAAGCATGTTTGTAATATTAATAATACTTAAATCTAGATCTAAATTTGTCCAAAATACAAGTATTGTGACTATGTTTATATTAGATTTCCACCATTACATATCTTTGACATTTATGGTAGTATTAACCAAATTCATCTATTTTCCTTGCCTTATGTCCTTATGCATAGGAATATTGGTTCCCTTACTTTTGCCCAGATTTTTTTTGAATAATTTACTCTAGTGATACGTTTTTTCTAGTTATATGTTTCGTTTTTTACATCGATCTTACAGTCTTGTTTCCAGTTTTAATAATCTAAGTGTTTACGAAATTTAGTTAAACTATCATAAAATTACTTAAATACCCAAACTCTGTCTTCGTAATAACAACAATACCAGGTCAACCCCAACAATCAACCCACCATATCCGATAAAATTTATTCAAAAACAACACCTTAGGGTGTTTGGTTAGTGGTGGAAACCATTAGTGGGAACCTTTTTACTGTAGTATATGAAAAATTTACAATGTAACAATTTTTTTCTTATTATTGTAATATGTGAGAGTTTTACATTGTACATAACTGAGTTTGTGGTTCATACCACCTTTAACCAAACACCATTGATTATACACCTCACGAGTTTAAAAAGCAACCGAGACGTCCCCTAGAGGGGGGGAAGAGGGGGGGAGAACCCTTATATGTATGTATGTATGTATGTATGAATGATGTTGTTATTTGTCTTTGGTGACTTTATTTTTATTTTTTATATTTAGTTTTGCTTTAAATTTTACTATTTTTTTTTTTTTTTGCATTTTTCAATCTAAAATTTTATATTTTCTTATAATCATCTCTAATATTATTCTATTAAATGTAACCTTCGAAACAAAAATTATTCAAACTACAAATTACAACTCCTTATTTTTTAATGAAAATAACAAAATTATTTTTAAAAAATAAATCTAAGATACCAAAATTTTAAAACTTAATAAACACGCTAGATAAATGTATAATAAACTTGGGACTATCTCAAATGATACCACTCAAACGTGTGAGTTCCTTAAAATACTATTCAAAAATTGGTTAACTTATTTTGTCTTTTGTGCTTTTTTAATACTCTTTCTTGTCTTGTCTTCTTAATTCATCTTTTGTTTTTCTACTTTTTTTAACCTTATCCTTTTTCTTCTTTATTTTCTTTTCTAAAATCATAATTTGCCTTTTTTTTAACAATATACTTTTACAAAATACTTTTTTTTCTTACTTTACTTCTGTTAAAATAATTTTTTTCATATGTATCTATCTTAATTTTTAGGTTTCTTTTTTATTGAGGATTCAAATACGGTTTAATTTTCCTCGTTTGTTCTTATTTTTCACCTGTTTCTGCACTTCTTTTTTTTTTAACTTAATAATTAATCTTTTTTTTCTTTCACTATAAGACATTATAAAAATTGATCCTTGTAAATATTTAAACAATGACAAAACTTTAACATACAGATTAACTAAAAATTGTTTTCACGTGGCTCTTAACTAGTACATTGACACATCATAACCTCAAGATACATGACATATAATTTATAATTCTTTTTTTTTTTTTCCTCTTTTTGTGTGGGGGCCGGGGGTGAGGCTACGACAACATGCTATGCATACTCTTTGCCTAATAACCTCCCCGCTTAGAACAACCCGCCAAACTCAAAAATCCCAATTTTGGCGGCACCGATCGTTTGTCGTTCCATGCAATCAACGGATTCCTCGAAAGCCAAAACCATACTGAATCTTCTCCAAGGATGCAACAGCCTCGAGAAGCTTCGAAAGATCCACGCCTTCGTCATCACCAACGCCCTCCAACACCACCCTTCCATCTCCACCAAGCTCCTCACCTTCTGCGCCGTCTCCGTCTCCGGTTCTCTCCCCTACGCCCTCCTCCTTTTCCGCCACCACATTCACAACCCGCAAACCGACGACTGGAACTCCATTATCCGAGGCTTCTCCCAAAGCCCTTGTCCTCTCCGAGCCCTCTTTTACTACAACGACATGGTTTCGGAGTGTAGTAGTACCCGTCCCGATGCCTACACTTTCACGTTCGTACTCCGTGCCTGCGAGAGGCTCAAGGCCGACAGGAAGTGCAGGGAGGTTCATGGCTCGGTAATACGACGTGGGTACGAGGCGGATGTTGTCGTTTGTACGAATCTTGTCAGGTCGTATGGTGGGAGTGGATTGGTTGAGACTGCGCGGGAGGTGTTTGACGAAATGCCTGTGAGGGACTTGGTTTGTTGGAATTCTATGATTTCGTGTTATTCGCAAGCGGGTTTTCATCACGAGGCTTTGAAGATGTATGATCTTATGAGGATTGCGAATGTGGGTGTTGATGGCTTCACGCTTGTTGGGTTGCTTTCCTCTTGCGCTCATGTGGGTGCGCTGAATATCGGAGTTGAAATGCATAGGATGGCTTGCGGAAGGGGGTTTTTGAAGAACGTTTTTGTTGGGAATGCTCTAATAGATATGTATGCAAAGTGTGGAAATTTGGATGCTGCTCTTTGTGTCTTTGATTCCATGGTTAAGCGCGATGTTTTGACTTGGAACTCGATGATCGTTGGGTACGGAGTTCATGGTCGAGGAAATGAAGCGATCCAGTTCTTTGAGAAAATGTTAATGGAAGGAGTCCAACCAAACTTGATTACATTCCTTGGTTTGCTATGTGGATGTAGTCACCAGGGGCGAGTTGAGGAGGGTGTCAAGTACTTCAACCAGATGACCTCCATATACAACATCAAGCCCGGAATTAAGCACTATGGCTGCCTGGTGGATCTGTTTGGTCGAGCAGGGAAACTCGAGAAGGCACTCGAAGTTATAAAAAATTGCCCTTCACAGCATGATCCTGTTCTATGGCGCACCCTGCTTGGTGCTTGCAAAATTCATAAGAACGTCGAGATGGGAGAGATTGCCATGAGGAGTCTGGTCCAGCTTGGGGCATCAAATGCAGGGGATTGCATACTTCTTGCTAGTATCTACCATGGAATAAACAATGCCGAAGGGGTTGCGAGGATGAGGAAAATGATCAAAAGCCGGGGAATAAAGACGAGCCCAGGTTGGAGCTGGATTGAAGTTGGTGAGCAAGTTCATAAGTTTGTTGTGGATGGCAAGTCACACCCTCAAACGAATGAAATATACAATAAACTGAGAGAAGTGACGAATGTTTTGTCTCGGTTGGGTTATGTGGAGGAAGGTCTTTGGGGAAGTAGTTCCTCATATCACAGCGAGAAGCTTGCTATTGCATTTGGGCTTGCAAGAACTCCGGAGGGAACATGTTTGAGAGTGGTGAAGAACCTGAGAGTGTGCAGAGATTGCCATTCGTTTACTAAATTTGTTTCCAAAGCATACAATCGAGAAATAGTTGTAAGGGATCGAGTGAGATTCCATCACTTCAAGGGCGGGTCATGCTCATGTAATGACTATTGGTGAAGGACATTTTTCATAAGTTTATTTATAAGTGGATATAGGAAGATAAATTTTCTAGGAAAAGTTTGAAACAATGATGAGGGATTTAAAAGTCTTTCACTAAAACAACAGATGACGCTTACGTGCTTGAATCCGTCCATTTTTATCGATTTTTAATATTTTGTTGGATCAAAATAATATGTTCGAAAATGTAGAAAGTTATTTTCAAAGAGAAGTTTGAAATTTTTAGGGAGTTCCTACTTCTTTTTATGTTTCTTATGAGATTATTTGAACTTGAGATTGTTCTCCTTTCGTCTTTATAAACTGGGCTAGCACCGGTTCTCAAGAGCTCTAGGAGGCTAAATAGCATTAATCCGAGAGTTTAAAAAAAATGGTATAAGACAATAGTGGTATAAAAAAGTGGTATACTACCTAATAATTATCTCCTAGATTCTTGCAGTTGAGGATATATAGAGATGGTTTGGTATTGTTTTTAAAATTAGTGAAAATATTTTTGTTTTGAAAAATAAAAATTTGTTGAGAATTGTGCTGAGAGTGTTTTTAAAATTTTTGTCTAACATGCGAAAACATTTTTTAAAATTTTGAGAACGAAACCAAACGGGCCATAATTTTTTACATCTAAACCAAACGACAGGTATCTTTGCCTCCAGACAAACACAATCTTACAAAAAACGACATGTATATTTACGTTGTTTCCATTGTCAGGACAACATCTCGTTCTTCTGACTAATATCGTCTCAAAAGACAACATGCATTTGTAATTAGGAGTCAACGGCAGAAAAATCAGTATTTTCTGTCAAGAGTATAGGAATGTTTCCCGTTTGTTTCATTTTGTTCTTGTCAAAGAGGCCTCAAGGGGGAAACCCGAAAGAAAAGGGCATGTCGTTTTGGATGAAAGAATAAACGACAACATCACACGGGTTTTTTCCGTCTAAAAAGCCAACATTCTCTGCCACATCTCTTTCTTTTATGGAATATAAAAGAAATTGATAATGAAATATATTTGGAGCAATCAGCGACGTTCCGTTCTTTTTAAATGAAAAGCAACAGCCAACACAGTAAACAAAATTGTCGCTTTGAGTTAAGCAGAATACATGGGTCGTTTTCATTGAAGAAGAAACGACAGCATAAAAGGACATTGCCTAGCACCTATTATTCTCTCTTTCGTTTCCTTTTCACGCATATGATTTATCAAACACAAAAGTAAAAAGAGTAAATAAGAATGTAGAGAAACAAAAACTACTAGTTGTTGGGGTGTTTGAAATAGTAGTTTACACCGTCAGTTTGGGTTTAAAAACTGTAGTATGTAAGATCTTTATACTATAGCTTTTTACTATAACATGTGATAATATTACAATATTTATGGCTCAAATTATTGGTTTATACTACTTTTTTCAAATACCCTATTAGATAATGCGTATATCAAATAGATATTGGGGGTCGAAATTTTTTTTAGATTTGAGTATTTGGAAATCTGGTATAATATATATGCTTTTTTGTGTTCTCACTCTCGTTCATGCAAGGTGTCTGTGCTTCACTAGCCGTTTTTTCCTAATAATTAATTGCTCAAAAGACGCGTACATTTTCCTTCTCGACGAAATGCAACTCCTGTAGCTTAAAAGATTAAACTCTATTGTATATTATTAGATGAGTAAACTCTTCCTCAGGTACAAGGCGATTGTTAGGATAAATGCCCATAAAACATATAATATTTTTGTAATAGACATATATATAAATAAATAAAGTAAATTTATTCAATATATTTACATGTATGTATTCTGAATACTTTAAGAATATCATGAAAATTTTCATAATTATCTAGGTAACTTTAAGAGGGTGTTTGACAGTGGTGGGAACCACTCAGTTTTCACCACAATCTCAGTTATGAACAGTGTAAAGCTCTCACATGCTACAATAACAATAAAAAAAGGTACTACAGTATAAAACTCTCACATGCTGCAGTAAAAGTGGTTCCCACCACCCTTCCAAACACCCTATAAATATTGTGTGTAAACGTTATATACAAGAGGATAATATTTAAAAATGATAATTAAAATGGTCAGTAATATATAATTAATTATTACAATTACTTCTTCAATTAAAGTATAGAATCTTTAATTGAGTATTACTTGTGCAAGTCATTTCTATTAAGAATGGAATGGTCTTATTTGAAATGTTAATGTAGTGAGTCATTAAATGAGTGCATTGTACATAATAAGATATGAACAGCTAATAATTTTTGTTAAATATAGCAAGTTATAATCACATCGATAGATGGTCATATATAAAATGATCTTAATCATGAGTTATTAGTAAACTCCTATTTATGGATTTATGTCTTTTGACTTATTCGGTATGAATTTGAAGATCAAATCTTATTCCTTGTATCTTAGAGACATGATGAAGTAAGTAGCCAGAAATATTAATATTAGAAAATGAAGTCCATTCCTTTCTCTAACAAGAAGCAGATAAAGAATTCTCTTGAGTATTGATTCAGGGCTTTAATAATAAGAGCGCTCAATTCATGAATAAGTTCATGAATTTATTATTTATTAGAGAATAAATGGCACTCAAGGATAAAAAAAATAATTAAAGAGGTTAATGGATTTTACTTAGCTCTAAGAAATGAGTAATTGAATATCTATAATTTCAAAAGTACAATTTCGAGTATTTAGTAGAGTTACAATGGAATTACTAAAAGAGTAATATATTAATTAAATAGTTTAATTAATATATTAATTTTGTTGGAACTTGAAATCATGGGTTTATTAGTCCCCTCGCCATCCTTGTTAACATTGTTTGGACAAATAAAATTATTAGTTTAAATAATTAATTCAGAATTATAGAATTCTAAATTAAACATCGCTCAAAATAAATTAATTATGAATTAATTTATAATTAGATTGTTTAATAATTAAAATAAAATAATTAATTTTGAAAATCACTCCCATTGTGCGTGGCGTACACAAGGGAGGGTCCCATTACGTGTGGCACCCAAGTAAAAAGAGGAAAGTCCTCTTGTGCACGTCAAAACTTATTTACAAAGTTTCCACATTTAGTATTTCTAATTTTGAATAAATTTGATTTAATTCAAATATAAAAAGTTTAATGTGGATACAAATAAGATTAGGTAACAAGTAGTTTTTCTCTTCCTTCTTCTCTAAATTGGAACCATACACAGATATTGAATCTCTGTGTGTGGTGCTTATAGAGGTACAAGAATGAGAAACTTGTCTATTTTATTTTAATTAAATATTTGATATTAAAATTAAACTAAAGAGAAATTCCAAAATTAATTAACTTTATTGTTCTCTATAAATAGAGGCCTACTCTATTCATTTAGAACACACACATACACGCATACTTGTGAGTCTTGGAGAGACCGATAGTACTTTGCAAAGAAAGACTAATAAGCGTGTAAAAGAGAGAGAAAAAGAAGAAAAGTTTTTCTATTTCTTGAGTGATAAATAGAAACCATATTCCTATTGTGCTTATGCGCATGTCCATCTGGTGTTGAGCACTAGACGAGAAAAATGTTGGTTTTAAAGTTAGAGAACGTTCTTTGCAACTCCCTGTTCCACTTCATCTCTCTACTGGTAAGCTAAGTATTTATATATTCATTTATGGAAAAAATTATTATAATTTATAGCGTTATACAAAAGTTTTAAGAAAATATTTATTATACACGATCTATATCTTTACCATGTTTCCGTTATATTTTTTGAGAAAAACGTTTTCCAAAACCAACATTTCTTGCAACAAAAAAATATGTGAAGCGGGGGAGAGAGAGAGATAACAAATAATTGAAGAATAAAGTATGAAAACTAACTAATAACCCGGTCATAATATAAAACGAGCGTGAATAACGAGCATTTATGTACGTCATCTTCTATTTTTATATCTCTTTCTTTTTCAGCAAAAATTAAAAATTACCAGCATCTGCAAATTAGACACTAAGCAACACTATTGTTGAACCTCATTGTAAGGTACTAACGAAGCACTATTATACATGCTAATATTTAAAATTTGGATTTGAATACATGTTCTGGCCATTACTATCTTAAAAAAAAAAAATCATTTAAAAATTCTTTTTATAAATTAGATAGATTTTTTAATCCATTTAAAAGGGGCAGATTCTAACTTGTCTGTTTTTCTGTGGTAGAGTAAAGCTTTAGACTCAATATTAGAATTCAACAAATGTCTTTAATTTGTCTTGAACTCGACTTTTTCACATTACCAATTCAGGGGTCATAACCAGCATAAACTTTGCAATTTCACCTACTCATAATTATTGCATGTTAAATTGATTGTTCTTCCCTTTAAGTAAACTCGAACCAACTTGATAAATCTTAATTATGATGTGCCCGCCATTTACTTAGCTTTAACTAAGGAATAAGCAGGTACTTATAAAATCTAGTACCAAATCATATGCTTCTATTTCCATCACAAATTTGGAAACAAATATATATATATATATATATATATATATATATAAATTGATTAAAAGTAGGTCCCATCAGTAAATCAACATGAAAATTGGTACATTCACGGGCTAGTCAAGTTTTCAACTACTGAATCATTTAGCTACATTGGTCAGATTATAACATGGCAGGTTTGGCTCATTAGACTGGACAAGAGAATCTCATACAGGAACAAAAGAAACTCGGACTTCACATTCCCATTTTTGTACTAATCCAACAAGATTAGGAATGTGAACCTAGGAATTTCATAGTTCCGAATGGTCTTAGAGCAGGCTAGTTCAGAACTGAACAAAAACATAGGATTAAGTTTCATTCCAAGTACAGGCAAATCAAAATAAGAAAAAGAATTAAGGTTTAGCAAAATTAGATGACCTGTAAGGCAAGGAGACGGTTGATGTTACCACCGGTGGTCGTGGGATGGTGGCAAAACTTTACTTCTACCACTGTTTAGTAGCATAAACTATGTCTCTAATGTAGACTCTTGAAGCCTATGGTCTGTTAGATGATAAAAGCTCAAAGTCACTCAGGATTAGGCCCTTTCGTCATTCTATTGGTGATCAGAATTAACTATGGAGGAACTAAACATTATGCTGAGGGAGGACATCACCGATCTTCTTTTTTTTTTTACCACAAAAAAAACAGTTAATTTTCTTGAAGGACAGTGTGGCCAGGTCTCCGGTTTAAGAGAAAAGAGAAAAATACATAAAAAGCAAGTGTGTTTTCCTTTGGTACCTTGCAAAGACTGATCTTACAAGTACGGACCACTCTAAAAAGTGTATCTCTACTTTGATATTCTACATATAGAACCGATATTTTCAAATCACCTACACATATGGTCCGTTTTGATTCGAGTATTTGAATGAAGATTTTAATTTTTATGAGAAAAAATAATGTAACAAAATGATTCAAATTATGATTCGAATATTGAAACAAACAGGTCCATAGATATTTATTTTTACGTGTGTATTAGTTACGTGACAACTGGAACTGGCCTCCCTCCTTATTGGCTACTGTATTTACAAATAACAACAAAGGCCAATCAACGTCCTTAATATCATAGACGGCGCCTGGATGTGCGCTTTCCAAGCATATCAATTTCCTGAAGACGTAAAAGACCTAATTACTTGGGGAATTTCTACAATGGGAACTAAAAAAATCTATTTTTTGGCCGTCAAATATGTATAAAATAATGATTTTAATTAAACACAACAGTTGGAAACGGGCTTACTTGATTTAAAAAAAAAATTAGTATAAATATGTACATAGGAGAAGCTTTTGTTCGTATAATTAATTTGTAAATGTTAGCCTAATGATGTTAGCATAAATCTAAGAAAAAAAAACATCAAGTTAGCTGCCTCTTCGGATATGACTGTGTAAAAACCATTTCGTATTGAAAAAGAGAAAAGAAAATGTAACCTCTCAAACGACAATCATGGCTGACTTGAGACCCCACTTGTCGTAGGTTTGGGGTGGAGGGTAGAGTGTAATTGTCCCTTTTTTTTTTTTTTTTGTTTGAGTTTCTTTCTTTCTCTTTTCTTTCCCCCCTTTTTTTTTTTTAATTATTGGGTGATTGGTAGATTCCATTTGTCTTGACTTAGCAAACATTCTACCCCTTTCTCCCAACTGCCTACGGTATAATGATAATGATTATAACCTTTGCATGCAAGGTTTAGGCCTTTGAGCTTATGCTGTAACCTTTTTTTTTTCACATTTTCTAACAGCAGTAAATAAATAAGTTAGTATAATAAAGATAATATCGCGTAATTTTTAAGGAATAATTAGAACCAACATTTTTGGTTACAGAACTATAACATATGAAAGCTTAATACTTAATAACATTTTGCTTTTAACCGTAGCATGTGAGAGTTTTATATTGTTCACAGTTATAATTGATAGTTTCAACAGTTTTTTGATATTGCCTCACAAACCCCTTTGTTCATCAATCCGTAAAGACCCTTTATAACATTACATTTCCAATGATAAGAAGGTTGATCACCTCAGAAATCCTCATTGTTTATATCATTCATTAGTATTATCAATTTATCATCATGATATAAAAACATATTTTGCATTCCATTAAAAAATATTTTTTTCCAATTCTTTTTGTACCAATCAAAATTATGTGCTTCAATTTTAAGTGATCTCCTACATTTCATCCCCAACTAATTGCGAGACAATTTAATTAGTGTTAACAACATTACATTAGCCAGTAAAAATTATCAACATTTTTCCTTTCTCTTAGCTCTTTTATGCACGGCTAAAACCGAGTGAAGACACCTGCAAAATTTGGGCGCATCCATTTGTTGTCAAACAATGACAGACCAACTATCGTGGATGCTTCACTGAAAAAGGCAAAGCTAAAGGCTTTTCACCAGTAAATCAAGAAAAAGGGAAGGGAAAAAAAATGGAGAGGACCACCCTCAACCTAGTGCTTGAATTATTTTTTAAACAATTTCCAACCTTTTAGCAAACTAGTTTTACTGGAAACATTTATGTTTTTGTTCAGAAAATGAAGATATAAAGTAAAAATGCAATGAAACAGAGCGATGATATAATGAGAGAATGTTGTTGCCGTGATTGCAGGCTTAACCTAATGGTAAATCCACGTCCGACTTGCAAGTGTAAAATTTTGATTTTCTAACCCCAAATTAAAAAAAAAATTCCGTTCATTTTTAACATGACTAATTTGAAAGGATCTTACTAGGGACCCTCATTTTGCATCTTAACCGTTCATTTTCAAATTTCAAACCAATTCTAGTGGGATTCTCTACAAGAAAATGGGGCTGTGAGGGAAAAACAGACAAAGACCAAACCTTGAGCAATGACTTAGCTTTGGGTATAACTTAACAACAATATTTAGCTCTTTACCCTTCCAAAAGTACCTTATTATTCACTTGTCCCATGTCTCTCTCCTTATAAATACACGTCCCAATTATAACAATCTCATCATTCCACAATATTCCAACGCACATTTTTCTCTCATTCCTCATTTGAAAAGGTTTTCTTTCTTTTTCTTGGTCCTCTCCTCTTCATTGATTTTTCTTCTCCTCTCTCTGCAATTTCATCCCAAAGTCCCCGGCGACCATGGCGGATATGTTGGCCCTTATCTTCACGGCGTTCGCCGCAGTCTTGAGCTCCTCCGTCGCCGATCCCGACTTGCTTCAAGATGTTTGTGTCGCCGATCTCAATTCCGGTATTGCTTCTCATGCTTCTTCTTGTTCTTTTCAATTGTATACTTCTTCTTTGGAAACTAATTAAAGTAATAGTACTTCTAGTGAGGATCAAAATCTTTTCCCAATTTTTTTTTAATTGTTAATAAGTTTTAACTACCAAGTCATTATGCTTATTGGAAGACATAATAACCCCATCTTTCTTTCTCTCGCTGTTCCTAATAATGTTTTCTTAGCTAATAATATAAGCCTTTGTAATCATGAATTCCTCCCCAAATAAGAAAGTAAATCAATCCCTGACTAAATAAATAAATAAATAAATGTTTGTTAACAATTTGACCAAAAAAATAATAATTTAATTAACAAAATGTTCAATTTTTATAATCAAACAGCTGGATAACACTGGTGCCTCATTCTAGTTCAATTCTGAAAGTCATGACAAAATAAAAGAAAAAAAGAATTTAAGCATGAAAGTTCTAATTTACTGATTTTCTCGGGAACCAAACAGAGGTTAGGGTGAACGGATACGCGTGCAAGAGCTCGGCGAACATAAGCGCGGACGACTTCTTCTCGACCATATTGGCGAAGCCAGGGGCGACGAACAACACGTTCGGATCGCTGGTGACGGGAGCCAATGTCCAGAAGATTCCAGGCCTCAACACTCTCGGCGTCTCCCTCTCCCGCATCGACTACGCTCCCGGCGGCCTCAACCCTCCGCACACGCACCCACGCTCCACCGAGGTGGTCTTCGTCCTCTACGGAGAATTGGACGTCGGGTTCATCACCACCGCCAACGTCCTCGTCTCGAAGACGATCAAGACGGGAGAGATCTTCGCTTTCCCCAAAGGACTGGTTCACTTCCAGAAGAACAACGGCAAGGACTCCGCCGCCGTGATCTCCGCCTTCAACAGCCAGCTGCCGGGGACTCAAACGGTTTCCACCACGCTTTTCGGCTCTACGCCACCGGTGCCGGACAACGTTTTGACGAAGGCGTTCCAGATCGGGACGAAGGAGGTTCAGAAGATCAAGTCCAGATTTGCGGCCAAGAAATAAGAGAAGAGTAACTGAGATTTGTTTGTTTGTTTGTTTTTGTTTAATTTGTAATAATGTAATTGTGTTGTTTACGACCTTTTTTGGGGGACTTGTTTGACTGGTCTTTTTTTTGGTGTTTTAATGTGGGGGAATATTCGTACTTCATCGCAAACAAAAATAAACAGGAAAACAAAGACGTAAATAGAACGGTGGAAAATTAAAATTTCATTAATGTGAAATTTATTTAAAAAAAAACACAATCACGACCTATAATAACATTTTTCTGTTCTTTACAGTATTTTTCATATCAAGAGTTTAGTTGCATTAAAGTATTTATTAAGACTTGATTACTATTTTTATTTATTGATAGGGCAAGTTACATTTTGTTGCCCTACTACTGAGATAAATAACATTTAGACATGCTCCTCTAGAACAGCATTCAATAGAAAGACGGTAAAAATGGATATGGTAAAAATAAAAAAATGAATGTAAATTATAGGGTATCTACTTGGATTTCGTCATTCCCAGGGCGGTTCTGCTGATGTACTATATTGGTGTGAAGTACACTTTGCAGACGCGTTTATATGCATGGCATATGAAATTGCTTTTAAAAGTGTCTCCCAAAAGAAAAGGGTGATTTATATTTAAAAAGAGAAGAAGAAAAGAAGGAGGATGTATTTTCTCGAGGAAAGGACATAAAAAAAGATGGAGTCAATTTGTGAAATTTTTTATCAAAATTTACTACTTTTTTCATTCTCCAAGAAGTATAACAATATGAGTTCTCATAAGGTAGGAATTGTTATTTTTCCCTGGGAACTACTACTATTTTAGTCCTCAAATTAAATTTTTAACAAAAAATTTTAACAATTTAATTTGTGAGTGTCTACATTAAAAATTTAAAATGCATCACAAAAAATTGTTTCTATAATAAATTAGACCATTAAAAAATTAATTTAACAGCTTAAACAACTGTTTCTACCAAAAGGAAAAAAACAGTTTTTTTATATGAATTTTCTAACATTATTTAGGTATGGCAAACATTTCTCACAAGAAGAGGGTCCCACGAGACTCATCCCGAATGGAATCTTTGATTCATATTATTAAGATTTGATTTACACATGTTTAGAATTTGGTTTGTGTTGTGGAATCTTTAGTTTTGGTTTAAATATGCAGTGATTTTTTACTTTAATTTTCTTTTAAGTTGCTAGAATTATAAAATGCATGATTGCATCATATGGGGATTGAGACATGATGAGAAATGTGTCAAACATAGAAAAACTCTTTTTAGCCCCTTTGGGCTACAACCTGGCCCCACATATGGGGTAGGCCCCACCATGTGATAACCATCCGGGTCCTAGCCCGATGGGGCTATTTAGAACTGTTCTCGAACATAACATCCTAACCTTGAGCCTGCCTTTTCTTAAACAAGAATGGGGATTTTTATTTTTAAAGGTAAGGAAATCAATTAATTCTACAATTCGTAGAATTAATTAATTCTACTTGTAGCCATCATTCCCCGCCCTACCACAACTCGTAGCCATCTTACATTAGCCTATCAATTAATTCTACTACTTTTGATTCACAAAAAAAGTAATTCTACAAATAATGAAGTTGAACTAATGGCACGACATGTCCTCTTCTTGTTTTAGGGTTTGAGGGTTACAGACATCCAAATTAAATATATGTCCTTTATTGTTCCCTGACGACATCAAAATAAGATGAACAAACGACACTAAAATAAACGACTTATAGTTTGTGCTCACACAAATTAAGACATATGTTTGGATTAATTACAGAAACTCCACAATGTGCTTCCCAAATTTCAAAATATAACATGCATTCCTCCAACCTATGAAATATTAACAATTCTTTTGTTAGAACTTTTAAAAGAACTTAGTACATAATTAAGATTTGGCACATAAAATAAGAGTATTTTGATAACCTTATCTTTTCTAAAGCTAATTTAAATTTAAAAATTTTAGTTTTTAATATAAACTAAGAAACTTTAAAACAAATTTTTAAAATAAATAATCTTTTTTTCACTTTCATATGACTGCACCAGGAAAGACAACCGTTCAATAATTCATTGAACTATTCATAAATCACATTATTTGTATAAATGTTGTGTCTATGCTCATAATCAAATTCAATAAGTTTCCTTGTTAATATTTCATAGATCAAGAAAATAAATATTAAGTTTTGAAATTTAAGGGGCATAATATATAGCATTACCAGAGTGAAAGAGACAATTTTTGCAATTAATCCAGTCTCTTTTTATGCGATTACCATTGTCGGGGGAAACGACATTACGTTTCTCTTTTTGGGAATGACGATGTGGGGAAATATGAAGTATGGCATGAAATCTTACGTAAACAACGTGTAATAACATGCCAACTCCCTTGTGACGTTGTCAGAGGGTATCGCTTTTTTCTGGTTATTGGTAAGAATAACAATATCTCAAACTGACATGTCGTTTCTAGTGAAGTGTCATGAACTCAAAACCAAGCTGCATGTCGTTTCATAGAGAAGAACGATTATGTCGTCGTTTTCTCTTCTCAAGGGGAAAACAAACATGTCGTTCTCGTGGTAGATAAACTACAAAGCATTAGGTGAAGTTATTATTATTTTTTTTTCCAGCTAAGGAAAAACGACTCTATGCTATATGTTCTTAATCTCATTCTTGACGAGGGGAAATGAAGGTACCACTTTTTTTCTGAAGACAACATTTTATAGAACATTTTTTGTAAGGTAATAACTACATTTCATTTGTCGTTAAAGAATCAAAGGTAACACGTGAGTAAAAACGGCTTCCAAATTCTGTCTAGCTAAATTGACAAGTCGTTTTGGTTTCTATCTGAAGAAGAGACGACATTGAAAGTGAATGGCATGTCGTTTATATTGAGATCGGATCGGATTTTTCTTGTTTTCCTATCCTTTTTCCTGATCTGGGCATGTCTTATTAAGAGAGGCTCAGATTAAATCTTCTAGAACAATATTACGCAGATAATATAGAGACGAAAACCACAAATATATTAATTAAATCACATTATCCTTTATTCTCATATCTATAGCTTTAAAGTCAAGCAGATATGTGGAAGGCGTGATGTTTATCCTTTCTCACCTCCCCTTGGTCAATGATACTTCAAAAAGTGTTTAGCAAAAAAGTCTAAACTACTTTTTAATTATAAATAGTGTAAAATTTTTATATGCTATAATAACAATAAAAAAATTATTATAGTATAAAACTTGTATATGTTACAGCAAAAATAGTTTTAATCAACAGTTCTAACCGACCTACAAAACACCCTACAAATAATGTGGAGTGTTAAGTTAATAGTTTGTTTAACAAAGTTGATTCTAATTAACAATAGTAAAAGAAAAAAATTATTACAGTGGAAAACTCTCATATGCTACAATTACAATTCTACCCAATAGTTTTAACTATCATACCAAACACCTTATAAGTCTTCTATATCATTTGCATACATGTCTAAGCTCTAAAAAAAAAAAAAAAAAATCCCTTCAATTAGCATGTACAGTTGACATTCATTTTTTATCCAATTTTTAAGGGTTGTACTTTCCTTTCCCTACAATTTGGAAAGTATATATGACATAAAGACCAAACAATACAAATTTTGAGCACTTCTAAACATACCATTATGAAAGCACAAAAAATAATCCTGCTCATACTAAAGGCCATATGCACATATATCTACGTTTCTGACAGTGGCCTCAGTTCATAATTTTATCTATTTTGCTAATTACTGTGTGCCTAATTAATTAGGGTGTCCGATAAAATTGGTTAGAATTAATTTTTTAGTTCAAAACATTATAACATGTGAGAGTTTTATATTGAAGTTATTTTTTATTGTAATATGTAAGAGCTTTGTATTATTCTTAACTAAAAAGTTAAAGTGAAAAACATTGTATAATTTTACGCTCTTTAACAACTGTTTTTACCCAATTGATTACTCAATTAATTAAAAGGGGCTGGCATACTTTTCCTTCTCAAGAGTTCAACTCCAACAGATCAAACCTGTACCAGATGCATAAACTCTTTCTAAGATATGAGCTGTCTACAAAAACAACACGCGTTGAAATTGTCAAAGAAGAGAGAGAAGAAAAGAGAATAAATTGTCTGGTCGGAATTTGGAGCAGAGATTTGACTATTAAGAGTGGTATAAAATTGGCATTAAAGACGAGCACCTACAAGTTAAAAATTACACGACAAGCAACCATATATTAAATTTTTTTAGATTAATTATATAACTATATCTTTTAATTTATATTAGTTTTTAATTTATTTTTTATTTTAAAAAACTAAAAATATATCATTTAAATTTGAAAAACTTATTTTAATTTCATTCATAGTAAACTTTTTAGACAAAAAATATAAAAATAAAACAAATATATGGTTAATTAGATTGAATTTGTTTCTAAAATATATTTTTCTTCTTGAAAAAAATTTTAACATTCAAAAACTCATAAAACTTAAGTTCTTTTTTAAAAAAAAAATTAATATTTGGTTTTAGGAGCTTTATGTTTTTAATTCCATAAGATACTTTTCATAAGTGTTTAAAGGTAATTATGTCATTTTACCTAAATTTTTTTATTAATAGGGAAAGAAATTGAAACAAATTTTTTAAATTTGAAGGACATAATTTTTAAAAATA
The DNA here is from genome assembly GCA_025403435.1 of Artocarpus heterophyllus. Classification (NCBI taxonomy): domain Eukaryota; kingdom Viridiplantae; phylum Streptophyta; class Magnoliopsida; order Rosales; family Moraceae; genus Artocarpus; species Artocarpus heterophyllus. The sequence continues at coordinate 13,534,129 of CM046338.1, read as the reverse complement.
AAAGAATAAATTAAAAAATAGTTAAAATTAAGAGGTATAATTATGTAATTAACCCAAATTTTTTTTATCTTTGTTGGAGTTTTAATTAAGCACAATTGTCCACTCTAATATTCAAAGTATAGATTGGAGTACATAATCTGGCCTCTAGTCTGGCCAGGAATTATCTGGGAAACGCATTGAAAAAAATGAAGCTTTTGTCATGGCGTGAAGCATGATTTTTCATAATGTAGACAGGATTTCGGTTCACAAAATAGGTAAGAGTCCGGCTTGTCAGTGTTGATGTTAGACAGCCAAGAATGAATCTGTTTTCATTGGCAATATCCCTTATACTCAACATGCCCCTAAAAAAATGTCTTTAATTTTCTGCTGCTACATTTTTGGCATATAACAAAAACCTCAATTTATAGCCTTTGGGATTTTTTGCATGCAGCCTATAGTATCGAGCCCAAAAAAAAAAAAAAGAGAGGCACTATTGAAAAAGAAGATATTTTTTCTATTTACTAGAGATATAGTTATATATTTCAATTATTGAGTATTTTAAAGAATAAAAATAAAAATTATTAAATAAGGACACAATTATATATTTATTTAAGAAACATAGAAGCATAATTAAAATTTTTTAAAAAATCTAATATTAAAATTTAATTTTTTTAGAATTTAAGTGATGGCTCATGTCTCCACTCATGACCATGTGGCGTTGCTAATGATTACGTAAACATTACGCGTAAATCGTACTAGTAACTTGACCTGAGAATTATCATATGTCTCCATTTACATCACAAGTCCAGAAACACATAGAATAAAACTGATGAAATTATAGGAATTAACCATCCTCCGATCTCATTGAGCTGACAAACATAAGAATAAGGTAAAACCTAAATAAATACAAATACCATTGAATAAAAGCAACCAATGATCAATCCAGTTACAGAACAATTTGACCGGAGCTTTCACTTGATAGAACAAGTTATAATAATGTATAATCTAAAAGAAAATTTGCGGATCTTCTTCTCGTTTGGTATTTTATTGAAAAAGGCCAACTAATCCTCTTGGAGTCGATATCTTCTGCCCACGTTTACATTTACCAAGCATACAAGTTTTTTTTTTTTTTTTTAATATTTTTTATTTGAGGGTACCAAAGAATACAAGTTTTCGCAATACATTAAGGATCAAATTGCTTAAATCCATGTCCTGTTGGGAGCTAGTTTTTGTTGGTATTAATAAACTTAATGAAGCCTGATGATGTTAACATAACTTCATGGCCTATATTAATGGTTGATTATTATGTATTGTCTAAAAATGCCAAAAAAAAAAAAGGAAAAAACAAAGTACATTAGCTATCATAACAAATAACATTTAATGTTACATATTATTATCAATAATATGATACTATGTTATTTCTGATATGACAAACAAAAACAGTCTTGATTACAAAAATCTATTGTGCTCAAAAAGCAATTTGATGAGGTTGATTTGAGAATAGGAAAAAAGTAAAACACGATAATCGTTAATAAAAAATACATGCACGTTTAATTTTCTATATAACATTGAAAGCGCCATGAGATGACAATACAGTTAAACTCGATGTAATGACTTTACACTTGATCTAACAGTTATGGGTTAGATTGTTTTACGGTAAATGTATGTTGAGAGTAAGAACTAAGCAACTTTATAAATTCATCTTTCTACGTTTTCTAAGGATTAACTACAAAATTTCTCCCGCAACTAAATTTCTTGTAACAGTGTTCTCAAACTTCAAAACATAACACACGCGCCACTCGATGTATGAAATATTAATAAAAACTATTTTGTTGTAGGAATTTTTAATAAAAATTGATGCATGATAAAGATTTGATATATCATGTTAGGAGCATTTCGGTAATTTTATCATGTTTAAATCTAATTTGAATTAAAAAAATTGATATAATTTAAAATTTTTAATTGTTAAAAAAATAAACTAAACGACCTTAAAAATTTTATGAAATAATCTTTTTTCACTTTCAAGAGAAAAGTGAACAATAAACCCTAAATCCTTGATATTGAATAGGTGACAATGAATGTTAAATCAATAATTGACCATCGTAACAGGCTTTTCATGGAATTGCCACAAGAGGTCGTAGAGACGGTCTGCTATGGCTTTTTATTATATGATTTTAACAGACTGTCGTATTATGCACAAGAGTTCTAGAGTTCTACACAGAGGCAAGGATGGAGCTATCAAGGTTGACTTTCAAATTTGAGAGCCTTTTCAAAATTATGGATCGATCTTAACCACATCATAACAACGCAAGTAAGAACTGATGACTAGAATGAAAAGACAAGTAAACCGTCTACAGAACAGAGAACAAGTAAATAGAAATTGGAACCTAGAAATTGCCAAAAGACGATGCAGCTTTTGCAAGGAATACGGCTACAACAAGCAAACATGTCCTAAAAAAGATTGGAAGGGTAAGAGTATAGATAATACATCAAACTCCAACAATTCAAATGTTCTAAACATCATCGACAACAAGCCACCAACAAACATCACAAACAACACAGTATAACAACACGCCAGACGAAAATGATGGTGTATATAGGCCTTTTATTCACTCCACAGGGAGTAGCTGTTATAACAACTACCCAATATGACTACTCCTCTAGTTTCCAATTCAATAATTACGATCTGGGGCAGACAAATTAACTATCATATTAGTATCCTCAGCCTCAATATCTTAGACACAATTGTTATTATCTCTTTTAAGAGACAAAAAAAAAGTTAATTTGGTTACCATTACCATTTTCCTAAAAAATAAAAATAAAAAAACTAAGAGAAGGCAAGTTTCATTGTAATTTGGGGCAACAAAGAATGCATCTAAACTATTATGTTTGCCAATCTTGCTTATTGTACTCTTTTTGTTCAAAGGAACGAGCTTTATAACTAAAAAAAGTAAATTTCGTTCCGCATCCATATCAAATCAACCCCGTTTGATTTTGTTTTAAAAATTTTTAAAAATATTTTTGTATATTTATTAAGACAAAAATTTCAAAAACACTTTTAACATAATTTTTAATAAATTTTTATTTTTCAAATAAAATTATTTTTATTTGTTTTAAAAACACTATCTTAATATTAGGTGTGCTTATAATGTGGTTGCATTTTAATTGCAAAAGTTATGGTATCGTTTAAATTCAGTGTTTCCTGCAAAAGCCGAAAAGAAAAGGCCCGTACAATCCTCTTTGCAATAATGAAGGCCGTGGAAATGGTCCTTTCGCCATGGTGAGGTCTCTGTCTACAAAAATATGTACTTACCAAGCATCCTACATGTGTTCATCGATTCGTCCCCAATAGATTCTGAGACAACTAAATCAGTTCAAATATCAATTATATTTTTCCTTTTTCTTTACTTATGCACACTATAACGAAGTGAAGACACGTGTGCAATTTAGCCCATCCATTTGTTCTCATACAATGACCGACTAACTATCATTATGGAAATTGCCAATAATAGAAAAATAAAAAAATATAAAAAGGAAAATGTAGAGGATCACATTCTCAAGCCTTTTAACTCAATGCATAAAATAAAGTAATTCTTTATTCTCTTATTTCCCCTTTTTTAATTTTTCTAAGTATTGTTTACGGTTAGGGTGTTTAAAGTATTAGCTCAAACCAATCAATTTTGATTAAAATTTATGTTATAACTTATTTTTTAAAACATTATAATATAAAAAAATTTTACATTATAACAACTAAAAATACATTTATATTTTTTCCTCTTGAGAAAATGAAAATAAAAATTTTAAACAAAGGGAGAGCGAAAACGCGTCTTAAAAAATGACACGATTGTTGCATAATCTTAGCCATTCAACTGTATAGCTTACTTATGAACACGATTCCTAAATCTTGACCGTTTATTTACAACCTAATCATGCGGAGAATAGAGTCAACGAATACGAAACAGACAGAGAGGCAAAGACCAAGCCTTGGCAGATGACTTTGCTTTGTGTACAAATTAAGAAGTTGGCATGCCCCGTGCTTTACATTCACAACTACATGGCTGTTTGGAGTGATGAAAACTACCTAGCAAACTTAATTATAAATAATATAAAATTTTTACATATTACAGTAATAATAAAAAATTATTATAATATAAAACTCTCATATGCTACAATAAAAATGATTCTAACCTAAGATTTTCATCACCCTTCTAAACACCCACTACATGTCACACACGTGTGTATATATATATATATATATATATATATATACAAAATAACTTTGGCACTACCCTTTTAAAAGTGCCTTATTATTCACTTGTCTTATGTCTCTCCGCTTATAAATACTCACATCCTAACCATATATCACCACCTCCAAAGTTTTCCCCTATCCTAGATACACACTGTTATTTTTATCCTCATTGAAAAAGTCCTCTCTTATTCTTGGTCTACTTCATTGATATACATATATATATATATATTTTTTTTTTTTTTCCTTCCCTCTCTACAATAAGCCGACGATCATGGCGGCTATGTTGGCCCTTTTCGTCACGGCGTTCGCCGCCATCTTGAGCTCCTCCGTCGCCGATCCCGACATGCTTCAAGACGTTTGTGTCGCCGATCTCAACTCCGGTAATGGTTCTCAAACTTTTAATTTCTTGCTCTTTTGCTTTAATTTGAACTTTAAACAAGCAAATTCTGTTGGTTTAAGGCAAAAAGAAGTAGCTCAAAAAGAAACATATAATGACTTTTGGAACTCAATTATTGCTTAGACATGAGAAGATCGAACTTTTCTCGCTTTCATTTCATTTCTATTTCTTGTTTGTAAATTGAAAACTATAACGATCGATATTTCTTCTTCCTCTGTTGGAAAGTCAATGTATTCCTCAAAAGATTCATAATTTCAATATATAAAAAACCTTCTTGTTTTTCCGATGGTCAAACAATGGTGAAAGTTTGGTTGACGAGATTGTTTATTATCTCATTAGCATAAAAAAAAAAAATCTATCCTAAGAAAGTACTTACTAAAATTTTCTCGGGAAGCAAACAGAGGTTAGGGTGAACGGATACGCGTGCAAGAGCTCGGCGAACATAAGCGCGGGCGACTTCTTCTCGACCATATTGGCGAAGCCAGGGGCGACAAACAACACGTTCGGATCGCTGGTGACGGGGGCCAACGTCCAGAAGATTCCAGGCCTCAACACTCTCGGCGTCTCCCTCTCCCGCATCGACTACGCCCCCGGCGGCCTCAACCCTCCGCACACGCACCCACGCGCCACCGAGGTGGTCTTCGTCCTCTACGGAGAATTGGACGTCGGGTTCATCACCACCGCCAACGTCCTCGTTTCGAAGACGATCAAGAAGGGAGAGATCTTCGCTTTCCCCAAAGGACTGGTTCACTTCCAGAAGAACAACGGCAAGGACTCCGCCGCCGTGATCTCCGCCTTCAACAGCCAGCTGCCAGGGACTCAGACGGTTTCCACCACGCTTTTCGGCTCGACGCCGCCGGTGCCGGACAACGTTTTGACGAAGGCGTTCCAGATCGGGACGAAGGAGGTTCAGAAGATCAAGTCCAGATTTGCGGCCAAGAAGTAAGAGAAGAGTAACTGAGACTTATTTGTTTGTGTCTGTGTATTTTGTATTTTTCTGTGTGCTGTGTTTTCTGGGCCTTGTTTTTACGATTGACTATTGAGCGCGGTGGAAAATGGAAAATGCTGTCATAGCTTCTTTGACTTGAGAAAATACGAAAATTTGTTGTTCACATTTTATGTACCAAAAATTTTTTTTTTTTTTTTTCATCCTTTATCTAATAATAAAGAATGACGGATGGCATTCACTAATTCACAGCATGAGGAGCCTTAGAATTAACATCTATTTCATAAGTAGTTTTTTTTTTTCTTTTTCTAATTATAAATAATGCTTCTAATTACTATTATTTTGCACCAACTACATATTTATACACTCATTTTGATGAAACTCAACTCAAATAATTTGACCTGGCAATCTTTAACCAAATGATTATCTTTTGTCATTTCCCCCTCCTTCTTGTGAAGGCAAGTCAAACGGTGGGTAAGTTGAGTTAAATTTTCATGTACCTTGCCACCATATTATAAGCGCTTGCGGTGTCTTTTGGTTGAGCTTTTATCAATAATAAGAAAAGAGAAATATACTTGTTACTTAATGATGGGTTTTTGACCTTTTTCATGTCTTGTATTATGTGTTAATTCAACAATTATATTTTAAATTTTTGATCTCATTGAATTCATATCTTCATATTTGATTCAATATACAAATTTATACTTTTTTTTCTATCAAACTTCATATTTGACCTAAGAAATTATTTAGAATACCTTTAAATTGAAAGTAAAAGAACTTTAATAAATAAACAAAATATACATTCATATTTGATTCAATATTAGGGCCGGTAATTTGAGTCATGACATGATGACACGACACAAACCCGACATGAAAAACACGGGTTAAGGTTGGAAAAATAGGCCTCGGGTTGGAATTGGGTCGAACTCGTCTGACCCGCACAAAAAACTGGTTGGGTTCGGGTCAACCCGAATCAACACGAAATCAACCCGAAATAACCCGTTAAAAATGTGTCGAAATAAGGTTGACTTGAAAATTAACTTGAAAATTGTTAATCAACCCGTATAATTCAAATTGAACTCGTGTGACCTTAATGTAACCCATATAACATGAAATTAATTTTAATGTGTCAAATTAGTCTAACATTTGTTGTATATCCAACTTGACATGATTGTAATTTCTAGCATATTTGTTTTTGTTAAACTTATACAAAGTTTTGTTAACTTTTTTTATGGTTTTGTTTTGTTGGGTTATTGTTTATTTTATAGGCTTATTGTTGGGTCTATCGTATTACAGGTCTATCAGGTTTAGCGAGTCAGTGTGTCGTGTCAACACGAACATGTACAAAGTAGTATATTGGCACGTTGCACGGGTCGGGTCAACCCGTCTACACATCAGGTCGTGTCCGGGTTGGGGTTTTTTTGACCCGTCGGGTCACGGGTCGAGTTCGGGTTGGCGTATTGGCTGTTTATATAAAGGCTCAACCCGACCCGTGGACCCAAATTGCCACCCTTATTCAATATACAAATTTATACTTTTTTTCTATCAATCTTCAGATTTGACCTAAAAAATTATCTAAAATACCTTCAAATTGAAAGTAAAAGAACTTTAATAAATAAACAAAATTTTATCAGGTTCTTAACTTCAAAAATATGTACAACATCATAAAATTTGTTTTGTGTGTTTTTTATTATGTTTTCTTCTTATATTGTGAAAGTTTCAATTTTTTTGACTTAAAGAAAATTTGGCTATTTTTAACATCAAAATTAATTTTGACCGAGTTAAGGTATATATTTGTATATTAAATCTAATTAAAAGATATACAATTAATAAGATCAAAAATTAAAAGTATAATTTTTAAATTAACCTAAAACAAAAAATATAAAAAAGTAAATATCCCTTTAATAATCCTAGTGATCATAAGAAAATGGATGGCTAAATAGTCTATGGATGACAAAATATTGTCCTTGGACAGATTATTCAATGTTAATATCTAGATTAGGTATGCCGGTGGGACAGTTGGAAGCGATTATTATTTAAACCGTGACTTATTATTGTAGCTGCTGTTTAGTGATGACACATAAAGCACACTTGCTTACAAGATTCTCCTTACCTATTTATTTACTTTATTTGTTTGTTCTCTTGTTCTTTTCAATAACCCACGAAGGTGGTAAGCAAGGGTGGGCCAATCCATATCTTTTTGCACAACATACAGTATTGGTTTTCACCTTCGTCTTCTCTCTCCATTGAGCTAAAAAAAAAGAAGAAAAATACGTACATAGAGAGAGAGAGAGAGAGAGTGTGGAGTAAGATTAAACTAAAATTTACTAGTGCAGAGCAACGTGACCGCCAATTCAACAAGGAAACTTTAAAATAACGTTGCTTGACAAATCGACCCATGTTTTTTAGCGGGTGAAAATGGCAGCATAACCATAAAGGTTGGGACTAAAGTTCTAAGCTGAGAGTGACCCTTAATGTTTTTTCTTTTTTTAATTAAGTTTTCGTTTGAAGAATTAATTGAAACTTACAATTTGATTTTAATAATTTTAAAACTAATGTTTTAAACATCTTATAAATCTCGAACGCTAATAAGCAAACCGAAAATCACGTGGATTTTGTTTATAAAACCAATTTTATTGTATTAATGATTAATCATTTATGACATCGTCTTAGGAATATCCAATTAAGGCGAATGGGGGAGGATAACGTTTGTATAACGTAATCATGCGAGTAAAGGCACATCTATTTTTTTCTTCTTTTGCAAATCCAGAAAATTAAGAGATAGAGATGGCTAAACAAACTTCTTAACTTAGTTAATCATGCTTGGACTTTATGATTACCACTCAATTCAAAAAATAAATAAATAATGATTAGACCGGTTTAATCCCGACTCTTACACTAGCTTTGACAACCTTTTTTTTTAATTTTATGGAGAAATAGGTTTTTTTTTTTTTTTTTTTTTAAGGAGATGGAGGTTCATACTTTTTTTTTTCTCTTTAAAATCAGTCTTCGTAGTCAATTTTATCTCATAAATAATCCTTAAACTCAAAAAGTATCTTATGAATAGTCCCGTTGTAAAAATTTGAAGGCAAACTAAGTTTGTCTTATAAAAGTTTCTAACTATCTTATCTTTGTATAAATAATCCAAATTTAAATCTTATCTAATTTTGGTATCTTAAATGGTGTCAATCAATCATCCTATAACACGTCATTTAAAAAGTTTGAAATAGTGTTTAACTGACTTTTACATCCTTTTATTAAATGACGTATCATAATATAATTAATTTGACATCATTTAGACTAGGGACGGCAATTCAGACACGGCAAGATGACACGATACGAAAACGACACGAGATAAACGGGTTTGGACCGCACGTTTATTAATTGTGTCGTAAATAGGTTGGTACGAATAACACGAAAATAAACGGACTGGACTCGTGCTAACACGCTAAATACGCTAAATACGCCTTAACACGTTTAATTAAACGGGCCGTAAACATGTTAACATGGCACTACACGACCCGCCCATTTATAACATATTTAAACTTAAAAATAAAAATATTTGAAATATTTATAGTATGTTAGTATTAATTAGATATTGTTTTTTTTTTTAATTTTATTTATTGGCTTTGTTTTAATTTTTTTTAATTTTTAGTTAATTGGGTCATAAACGTGTCGTATGCGTGTTGTTATTGTGTCAACACGTCACGGCACGTTTAATAATCGTGTTAATCGTGTCTTGCCGTGTTATGTGTGCCATAGGTGTATCGTGTTCGTGTTCGGGCTAAACGTGTCGTGCTGTAAACGTGCTGACACGAGCACGATTATTGCCACCTTTAATTTAGACAGGCGATTTGAGTCCGTATGTTAAAAGTTCTACAAAATTATTGTCCCATAAAAAATGCCAAAGTTAGTTATTGTGTAATAGATAGAAAATATTAAATATGTAAAATTGTACCAAATATAATCCCTAACTAAATAAAATATTATAATTATATCTTTTACCCCAAATATTGTCATTTATGCTTCGATCATCAATGAATTTTAGATCAAATCAAATCACCTAAAGCATGCAAACTTTGACAATTATTTAAAAAAATAAAAATAAAAACTACCGATAGTCGTTCATTCCCCTCTCACCCTCTACATATTTTATCTATTTATTCACATATATAATTTTAATACTTTTTTTCAGTGCTTATATTTGACCCAACATATTTATTAAAAAAATGATTTTGATGTATTTCTTCTAATATTAGAACTACATTTTTACAACTTCTCATATTTAATATTTTTCATCTATTTATTCCACAAAATAACTTTTTTTTTTAAAGACTAAATTTAATACAAACTTTTAAAGACTTTGGGGGCAGGAAATTAATTTAGGGACTTTTTATGAGACAAAGTTAACGGTTTCCATCTAAAAGAAACTCATTATAAGATGCTTTTTGAGTTAAGGACTATTCAAGAGACAAATTAATTATATGGATCAAATGTAAATTTAGGTCGCTCGACCCTATAGGGCCAAAAGAAAAAATCAGGCCGGCCCAATCCATTTAATAAAAAAGAGGCCCATCCCAGCCTGAAGCCCGCATAAGTCTAGGGTAGGCCGGGCCGACTGAATTTTTTTTTAGAGAATTTTTAAAAAATTATCTAATCAGGTCAACCCAGGCCGATTTTGGTTTGTGCCTAAATTTTTGGCCCAACCCCGCCCGAAGTTTGGGCCAAGCCGAGCCAAGCCGGGCCAAATGAGATGGGCCATGAGCCAACCCAATTGGCTGGACCCAAATCGACAGGTTTAGGGCTAATTGTAGAGACAGAAATGAGTTGAACAACCATTTAAAGATTTATCCCAACTGAAAAACAAGATTCTCCTCCATATAGAGATGGCAAAGCAAAACAGCCATCAAACGTGAGTGAGACCATTTACTTCAAGAAAACACAAATGTGATCAAATCATCAAACACGCAATCAAGCCTCTCAACTTAAAATTCATCTCGTTCCATTGAAAACAAAAAGGTCAAGATTAACGATAGGTCGACAACAAAACAATTCCCAATGTAGTCAGGCATATCCTGCCAACAGAAGGAAGAAACCACCTCAAATGTGAGAGTCGTTACTTCTGTCCTATTTCTTCTGCCTGCCATCTGGAATTGCAAATAGAACTACAGGTTTTGAGGGCCTAATGTAAGGCACATCACATCTGTAATATCCTCTCCTCTCGAGCTGCAATACCTCTCCCCGCTTCAGATTTCGCATGTTCGCATCCCCGAGAGCTGCAGTCTCCCTTTTAGTACATGGGTTAAGAGCATCAAGGAAATCCTCTCCTTCTTCAAGCTGCAATCACAAGTATTAAAAAAAAAAAAAAACCCCAATGCTTGAGTTATGGTTCAATTCTCCATGGGGCTTAGCAACAAACTGCAATTACATAGTATGGGAATGGATAATAATACACTTCAAGGAAATTTTTGTACGGTGTTAGTTGATCAACGCATACCTTCTTCTTTGTGATCAAATAATCAAACTCCAGTAAAGAGAGGTTAACTAGTTCATCTATCTCAGGTAACCAGGTAAGCTTCAACTCAGTAGTCTTCACAGATCCCTTAAGATGCAAAACCCCTGTCAATTGTGTCACCTTTCCTTCTTGGTCCTTCTCAATTTCCTTAATAATGGCATTTCCCCAATCCATTAAGGTAACTTCCACGCCGCCTGCAATTTTCTTAAGGTCAGTTGCAATCAACTCAGCATCAGCATAGTCAAGCCATATTCTCCTTGTATATGTTGTGGCCTTCTCTCCAGCACCTTCGAATTTCTTGTGCCTAGGAATGATACGAACAAATGGTTTTTCGGGCCCATCAGTCAGTGTCAACAATACGCGCCGCTCTTCATTGACAGCAGTATACCTGGGACACACGGGATCAATTATCTTCTTATTGATGGTCCAAAGTTTGTCCCACTCCATGAGATTGAGATTTTTGGAAGCTCCCTAGGACAAGAAATATAGAGTCAGTAGCTAAAAAGTTTCAATTTGAAAAGGAATGGAAATGAACCAAATCATCTTACCTGCTCAAGAATAAACTGGATCAATGCTTCAATTTTCAGACCTCTACGCACAATTCCTTGGACGGTTGGGAAACGAGGATCATCCCACCCATCAACCTTTCCATTTTGGACAAACCATAGAAGCTTACGCTTGCTGAGAACTGTATAAACCATATTCAGCCGACTAAATTCATAAATGTGAACCTTCCTCATGCCCATGTCTGCTTGAATCCGGTGGTACTGTGCATTGCGATCATGGTACTCACTAGATCGAAGAGCATGTGTTATGCCCTCTAAAGCATCAACAAAAGGACATGCAAAATCGTAAGTTGGGTATATCTTGTACTTGGACCCAATCCTATGATGAGGCATTGGATTGCAACGGTAATATACTGGATCCCGAAGCGATTTGTTGGGATCCTGCATATCCAACTTCCCCCGGACACAGCACTGCAGACCCCTTTCAGATCCTGCAATCATTTCCTTCCATAATTTCAGGTTCTCCTCTATGCTGTTGCTTCTACATTTTGATTCAATGCCATCCATTCTTTCTTTCTGCATTTCCTCGCGTGGGGTGTTATCAACATATGCTTTACCCTGGCGAATCAAGTTTTCAGCCATTTCCATCAGCTGAGGGAAGTAATCTGAAGTATATGTAACAGTTTCATAATTGATACCCAAAGTCTCAATATCCTTTAGAAGATTTTCCACAAACTCATTGCTTTCTTTAGCAGGATTTGTGTCATCAAAACGCACAATAACTTGTCCTTGATACCGCTGAGCGAAATACTGGTTCAACAGTGCTGCTTTTGAGTGCCCAATATGAAGATAACCACTGGGCTCTGGAGCAAATCTTAATCGCACTTTTCCAACCTCAGCATCTGGAAGATCTACTTCAGATGTAGATTTGCTTCCAGATTTAGAAACATCTCCATTTACACTCTTTGTTGATTGATTGACACCTTGAACCTCTTTAGATTTAACAGACACCGGTTTTCCCACACCTCTTTTGCCAACATACGTTGCAAGGACTTCATTCAAAGCATCACTATATTCCGCCAATATTGAGTTGAACCACCGTACAAGATTTCGATACTTCTTTGACTTCCTCAAACTTTCCCATCTTTGCCCAGTTCCTAAAGGAGGCATAGAATGTTTAGCATATATTTCAAGCACTAGGTAATATAAAGTAAACCATTTACATTTTTGAGCTCTAACAAACTTTTTACCTGCAAGACCAGACCAGATTGCTATATCTGCAATTGACAAATAATGACCGACCAAAAATGTATGCCCTGATAAATATTCATCAACATATTTGCACGCATTTTCAAATGTGGAACCTGACGACAGGACAGGAGCATATTCCAGCCATTCATCAATCTGAACTAGAGGGGGGAAAAAGAATGTAAGCATTACGAAGATATGGAAAACATAATAATTTTAAGCAATAGACAAAAATTGTCATATTTAAGAGATATTTAAGGTAAATTACCTGGCTAGATTCATATGCATTCGAGCCATATAAATTAGGAGTAATCCGACCAATATATCGAAGTAGAACATATGTCCCGTGCAACTTCAGCCTAAAATATAGAAAGGAAGGAACGAAAAAGTATTAGAAATCAATAAATAAATTGCGTCAACTGAATTGAAGACACCATATTAGTTTTGTTGCAAATCAAACTGCTATGTCCACAATCATACAATAATGTAAAGAGTATAACTTTAAGTCATCCAACTAAACATGATCAAAATTTTACCCAATTTAGTATAGAGCGATATAGGCATTTATGAAACGATCAACTGATGATAAATCCGAAGCAATTAAAAAAAAAAAAAAAAAAAAAAAAACCATCTTACTAGCACAGTAGCACTACGTATATAAACACAATTTATCATAAACAAGTAAGTAGCATCCATCATAAGAATGTTAATATTGAATTGGAACTTTAAACAACAACAACAATCCAAATTAATTACTAAAGAATCTGAGTAAACCATAATTAGGAAAAAAAATGGAACTAAACGAATTAATCTATAACTCTATAGCTCTGGCTCAACTGCGATAAAACTAGTTATCACCATGTGCCTTAGTCTATTTGTTTCTTTTCTCATCAAAGCAGCAACTTTTCTAAAATAACAAAAAAATTAAAAAAAGAAAACAATTTAAGATCAACTAAAATTGAACACAATACATCTAAGAAGATAAACGTAAATTTATTTTTAAAAAAGCTACAAAACTAAATAAACAGTAAGGCCAGAAAGTCGGAATGAACATGGAAATTAGTGAGAAAGAGAACAAGCAAACTCAGAAATGAATAAAAAAGCAAAATAGAAAAAGATATAAGGAGAAAATTAGAAGGGGAAGTAGGAATGAATACCCATCAGAGAAGTGAAAAGAGGGAGGAGAATCGGAAGAGGCAGATGTGTCTAAGGGCGGGGAGATCCCGGCAATCTTGGCGGCGGCGAAAACCGACAGCGGAGGGCTGTCCGCCGGAAACGACACCGACGTTATCTCCATCCGACGGCGACGACGATGGCGGCTCTGACTTCTCAGCTGATAGCCACTCAGACAAAGAAGACGAAAGAACGAAAGGAACCTTTTGTCCTGCGCGTGTGCTTCCTTCTTTAGGTTATTACTGCTGATGCCAGTCGGTTGTTTCGTGACACGGGTCAAGTATTGGGCCGCCTGCTAATGTTGTAGTCCAAGCCCGATCCTTAAAGAAAGTGGCAAGTAACTTTGAGAAAATAACACCATATAATTTTTTCCTCTAATTTTTTATGCCACAAAAAAAGAGCAAAAAAAACTTATGCCACCTGTTTTGCTTTTCTTTTATTCTGATTTCTCCTCTCTCTTCTCTCACTCTCCCTCCCCGTTTCTCTCTTATCCCTCCCTGTTCCAATCACCCAAAGCAGCCGGGTGCCTAGGTCATTATCTGTCACCTTCATCATCACCGTCGCGTAGAGCAAGTCATCAATTACTAAAGTCTTGAGTCGGAAGATCTAAGCTGATTCATCCTTTATGCAGATCTATCGCGTGGAGCAAATCATCAACCGGCAGAAGTGTTAGACATGTATGCCTTCAGGAGTAAAAATGTAATAAGTTTTTGGAGACATTTTTATCAATGAAGAATTCATTCATTATTTATATACTAAATCTTGTCATCTTTACGTTCATATTTGTTGATTGTGTGTTAAGCAAACAATAGTCTGAGACTGTCGGTCTAAACCTTAAGAATTGGGTATATGATTGACAAATTACGCGGAAGACACGATTCTTAAGGTGATGGTCTAAATCATAAGATCCGTAATCGAGGGAATAAAGTTGGATGCTTTATTCATGTAAAGATTGTTATGTTGTCTATATCCCAATTAGGAGATGGTTTCTTTTGGCCATCGGAGGTGGACTCCGTGAATAGAAACATTAGCACGTTGTCATAGCTGACGATGTGTTAGATCGGGACATAAAGTGAATTGATTTGGATTAATAATTCTGTCTCGGTAAATCGATTAACTTTAGACAATCATTTGTATTGTATCTTAATCTTGAGATAAATAGTAGGCTCGCTGTCTTGACTTGTGTCTTTTGATGTACCAAAGGGTGACACCCATATATTAATAGTGGTATGCACTACGTCGGGCACTCTGTAGCAAAATGGCGTAGCGGAGAGAAAAAATAGGACTTTATTGGACATGATTAGGTCCATGATGAGTTATTCATCATTGCCTTTATCCTTTTAGGGATATGCACTACAAACCGCATGTTATCTTTTGAACAATGTGCCTTCAAAATCGGTCCCTAAAATTTCTCACGAGTTGTGGACGGGTAGGAAGACATCCTTAAACCATATTTGCATAGGGGGATGTCTGGCTCATGTCTTGTTTAAGGATCAAAATAAGTTGGAAGCACATTTGAAAGTTTGCGTATTTGTAGAATATCCAAAAGGGACTAAAGGGGGTTATTTTTATAACCCAAAGGAAAATAAAGTCGTGGTTTCAACTCATGCAACTTTCCTTCAAGGGAGTTACATGGACGACTTTAAGCCTCGAAGCAAAGTGGTGCTTGAGGAGTTAAGGAGTCATTCAATCACTCTGGGGGTTCCAGTAGAAACTACTCCAATCGATGTAGAAAACCAAATGAACCTCAACAACAACCTAAGGAGCTTCGGCGTAGTGGGAGGATCGGGCGTCAACCCGAGAGGTATATGTTCAATGGTGAGGCCTTCTTGGCTGAACCGGATGAACATGACAGACATCCTTATACTTACGTAGAGGCTATAGAAGATGTTGATTTGAAACTCTAGAGAGAGGCCATGAACACAGAGATGAAGTCTATGGAGACTAATCGGGTCTGGGAACTTGTGGATCTTCCCGAAGGGGTAAAACCCATAGAGTGTAAGTGGATCTACAAGAGGAAAAGAGGAGTGGATGGAAAGGTTAAAACCTTTAAGGCTAGACTGGTAGCTAAGGGTTACACACAAAAGGAAGGAATCGATTACAGGAAAACCTTTTCGCCTGTAGCCATGCTAAAGTCCATCCGCATTCTCTTGTCCATAGCTGCCGCTCTTGACTACGAGATTTGATAGATGGATGTCAAGACGGCTTTTCTTGATGAGTCTGTTTATGTGAAACAACCAAACGGGTTCAAGGCTAAGGGTAAGGTTTATAAGCTGCTAAAGTCAATATATGGACTTAAACAAGCTTCCCATTCTTGGAACATAAGATTTGATCAAGTAATTAAGACTTATGGGTTCTCACAAAAAGTGGATGAACCATGTGTGTACAAACACATTAAGGATGGGAAGATAGTTTTTCTACTGCTATATGTAGAAGACATTCTGCTAATTGGCAATGACGTTAGGGCATTGTCATTGGTCAAATTATGGTTAACCAAGCAGCTTAATATAAAGGACTTAGGTGAGGCTAATTTTGTTCTCAGCAGCTAGATTTTTTGGGATAGGAAGAACAAAATGATACCTTTGTCACAAGCCGGCTACATAGATAAAATTCTCAGGAGATTTGCAATGCAGGATTCTAAAAAAGGTGGGCAACCATCTAGGTCTAGAAGTACTCTTTCTAAGAAAGACTCTCCAAAGTCTGAGAAAGAGAGAGAATACATGAAGAAGGTGTTTTATGCTTCGGCAGTGGGTAGTCTCATGTATGTCATGCTTTGCACACGACCGGATATTTGTTATGCAATCGGGATTGTGAGTCGATTTCAAGTGGATCCAGGACCGAACCACTGGGTTGCGGTAAAACATATTTTTAAGAACCTGAGAAGGACTCGAGAGTATATGCTTGTGTATTCGGGTGAGAACTTAACTCTTCTAGGATACACTAATTCAGATTTCCAATCCTGTCTAGATTCGAGGAGATTGACTTCGAGTTTTCTGTTTACTCTGGGCGGCGGTGCCATCAGTTGGAGAAGTGTGAAGCAAAATTGCACTTCAGATTCAACGATAGAGGCCGAGTATGTGGTAGTTAGTGATGCTTCAAAAGAAGCAGTGTAGCTCCACAAGTTCCTTGGGGATCTAGAGCTAGTTCTTGGTATGGTTAAGGCTGTACCACTATACTGTGAAACAGTGCGACGATAGCTAATACTAAGGAACTAAGATTTCACAATAAGAGTAAGCATATTGATTGAAAGTATCATGTGATAAGGGACTTCGTCAAGAGCGGGCATGTCATGGTGTACAAAATCGCGTTAGAGGACAATTTAGCTGATCCATTCACGAAGACACTTACTGGGAAAGTCTTCGAGAGGCATATGGAAGCTATGGGGTACTCACTTAGTGCAGGTGGAAGATCCCTAAGGAGTAAAAATGTAATATGTTTTTGGAGACATTTTTATCAATAAGGAATTTATTTATTATTTATATACCAAATCTTGTCTTCTTTATGTTCATATTTGTTGAACGTATGTTAAGCAAACAATAGTCTAAGACTGTCGGTCTAAACCTTTAAAAATTAGGCATATGATGGACAGATTATGCTGAAGACACGATTTTTAAGGTGACGGTCTAACTCATAAGATCCGCAATTGCGTGAATAAAGTTGGGCGCTTTGTTTATGCAAAGATTGTTATATTGTCTATATCTCTAAGGGGAGATAGTTTGTCTTGGCCATCAGAGGCGGACTCCGTAAATAGAAGCATTGGCACATTATCATAGATGACGATGTGTTGGATCGAGACATAAAGTGAATTGATTTGGATTAATAATTATGTCTTGGTAAATCTATTCACTTTAGACAATCATTTGTATTGTATCTTAATCATGAGATAAATAGTGGGCCCATTGTCTTGACTTGTGTCTTTTGATATACCAAAGGGTAACATCCATATATTTTAATAGTGGTACGCATGCCGGTACGTTGGAGGCATGACTCTTGATAGCGTAGACCTGTTATTCATAGATATGGAATCCATAGCTCTTCTTGAGACTTTAAAACTCTGCAGAGAGCTATCATTTACAAATCACGAATTATAGCTTTGGGTATTTCTCTACTGGTTGGAAGGAGAGTCACCTAGTAGAAAAGCTAAACGACATGAACCCACACTCACTCCGATCGTGGATATAGAATAGCAAAGAAGGCCAGTTAGTTGAGGCTCTTCTAGAACGTTACTTCTCTTCACGGATTGCAAAAGTTCTTCGACATTCAAAGGTAAGTAAGATCTGGTTAATTAATGCATATAGCTTGTCAAACTTGTGTTTTAAAAAATACTCTGATATAAAAAAAAAATAAAATTTTGTTGTGTATTATTTTTCCAAAGTGAGAGACTTATATTGTAGCAACCAAAAATTTTGGTTAAAATTGATTTTGTTAAACACTCTATAAGTTGTACTGTTATATATGTATGCCCTAAGGAGTAAAAATGTAATACGTTTTTGGATACATTTTTATCAATAAGGAATTTATTCATTTACATATACCAAATCTTGTCCTTTTTACGTTTATATTTGTTAAATATATGTTAAGCAAACAGTAATCTGAGACTGTCGGTCTAAACCTTCAAGAATTGAGCATATGATGGACTGATTATGCGGAAGACACGATTCTTAAGGTAATGGTCTAAAACATATGATCCACAATTGAGGGAATAAAGTTAGGCACTTTATTCATACAAAGATTGTTATGTTGTCTATATCCCTATTGGGAGATAGTTTGTCTTGACCATCGGAGTTGGACTCAGTGAATAGAAACATTGACATGTTGTCATAGGTGATGATGTGTTGGATCGGGACACAAAGTAAATTGATTTGGATTAATAATTCTGTCTTGGTAAAGCGATTCACTTTAGACAATCATTTGTATTGTATCTTAATCCTGAGATGGATAGTGGGCTCGTTGTCTCGACTTGTGTCTTTTGATGTACCAAAGGGTGACTCCCACATCTCAATAGTAGTATGCATGCCGGTACGTTGGAGGCATGACTCTTGATAGCGTAGACTTGTTATTCATAGATATGGAATCCATAGCTCCTCTTTAGGAGTAATAATATCCTCTTATATGTGTTATCCTGTAATTGAAAAACTGGAGCGCTCAACCATTTGGATACATAGGTGTAACCGAACGGTATACTATCTTTGGACGGTAAGTTTTCTAATGGTGAGATAATAGAACGTAAGATAAAAATAATCGAGAAGGTAAGACAGAACTTATCCTTAAGCCGATTATAGATAATCATATGGGGATACGATACACTATGATATGTCATGGAGACTTAGCTATACGGGCTTCGTAATTCTATAAAATTTGAGAATGCAGCTCTAAGCTTTAAGTGGAGTAGCGTTGGAGTTGATAATTGTGAAATAAATATCTGGGATATTGGGTTTCATAATTATCGTAAGCTTGAACTTTATAGGTCCATTTTGGTCCCATTAACTAGCTCACAAAATCCTGTAACGATACGGCGTGTTTTTTCAATAATTGGTGACTTATGTCGGATTTATCGGATTGGTTTAAAATTTGAAAGAATCAAATAATTCATGTCTGTTTATTGGTTAAATTAATTTTGTAATAAAATTAATTTAAGATAAACTTGTTGAATTATTGGGATCAGATAGTTCTTGTCTGTTTATCGGTTGATTTAATTGGATAAACTAAATCAAGATAAACTTGTAGAATTATTGTGAATTGATTTATTTTCTTAGAGATTATCTTGATAAAGTTTGTTTTGATTAGATAACTTCTCTATTGGGTTATTTGAATCAAAACTGAGACTTTATCCTACAGAATCTCGGGTGGAAAATAAAAGATTCGCAAAGATATTTACGTGGTAGTTCGGACTGTCGATCAGGTTGTTCGCCCTGCCGATCAGCGAGAGATAAGATTACGCGTTTTCACGCGGATCTTATCAGATATTGATCCGAACTTGATTCTGTTTTGAATTTTTTAGACCTAATCTGATAAGGACTGACTCCAAGACCAATAGCTATATAAATGGAGTAAATCTCATGAGTTACTCAGATCAATTGAGAGATTAAGAGTGATACTCTTCTGGTGAGCATCTAAAAACTCCCTGAGAGCTTTTGTTCACAAATCACAAACACTAGCTTTGGGTTCTCTCGATTGGTTAGAAGGAGAGTCACCGGTGGAAGAGCTGTACGTGTGAGCCCATACTCACTCTGGTTGTAGATAGAGAATAGCAAAAAAGACCAGTTGGTTGAGACTCTTCTGGAACGTTACTTCTCTTCACAGGTTGCGGAGGTTCTTCAGGTATACAAAGGTTAGTAAGATCTGTTTAATTTATACATATAGCATGTCAAACTTGTGTTTTGGAAAAATACTCTGATGTTAAAATTTTAAAAATTCCTGCTGCACACCTCACACTGTTTTGGTTAAAATTGATTTTGTTAAACACTCTATAAGTTATACCATACTTAAACATGTGTGACATTTAAAAATAATAAGTTTCAAAAAATAATATTTATGATTTTTTTTTAACTTAAGAATGAGGGGATCTAAATTATACACCCTTATAATAAAATTAGATGTGGTCTTACTATTGGGTTATACCCACAACTACAAAACTTTTTTTAAGTAAATCGCTGTTTAAAAATACTTGAGGTATAATCATATTTTAAACGTGTTATTTACTTTTTAAGATTTAAAAAAATTATTATCTACTGCAATTTTCACTAAAATATATTTGTATTTCACAAATTTATATCACAATTTTTGTTAGAGGATTGTTGTGTAATTAAATTTTTATTAGTAATTTAGGCTTCAAGGAGGACAAATTTTTAAGAAAAAAAGCTAATACTTAGAGATATTAAATTAAAAGCCACATTTTCCACTTGTCTAGCTTTTCACATTTTTGTGCTTAAACTGATTGTGGATTCAAGTTGTGCCAAAAATTTAACACGAATGCATGATTTTTATTTTTATTGTGAAAAAAAAATGATCTATTGTGTTGAAATACCAAGAACTGGAAAAAGATCCATTTCGTTTTAGAGAACACACCTAAGCATTTAGAAGCAAAATAAGTGTTCGCCTCACCAAGATTTTAGAGTTCCTTGCTGTTGTTTTCTCCGTTTAGGGATAAATTACCAAGAAATAAAATGATAAAAATTTTGAGGCTAAAAAAAAACTCTAATGAATGAGGATAAATAAGTAACTTTTCTTTTGGGTTACTTCTGACCTCACAATAAAGGTTGTCTTATTTCAAATCCTTAAATTAAAGGTCTAGAAATTTTACCAATCTTACTTAAAAAATAAAAAAAGAACCTCAAATAATTGATATTTCGTTTGCTTGTTCTCTTGAATTGATCAAGATATGATATTATAAATCCTTATTACTAATAGAATCAAAATAATTTATGAATTTATCATAATATCTTATGAATTGCCTAAAATCTTTTATTTGAATGAAACTAGATCTCATAGAATCATCTTGAATATTTAAAGATACATTATATATTTTGCTATAAAAACGATCATTGTTTTTCAACCGCACATCGTTTAACAAAATCCAATTCTCTCTCTTGATATGTTCTTAAAAAATCTGATACGATATAGATTTTTCCCCCAACTAAAGAAAAGATCTAGGCAAAATTGCCATACAACTTAATGATACTAGCAATACATATCACACAATTACATGGAAGCATATTTGGTTTACCAGTCCTTATGGTATTTCAGTCATATTGATTCTAGTTGAAGACCATTATGATATCTAATAAAAGAGCACTTTAGTTTTAAGAAAGTGGCTTCAAGTTCAATTTTTAGCCAGTTGCAACTAGCAACTAGGGGTTAGCAAAATTATTACTTAGCTACAAAAATTGCCTAAACCGCACCACATGGTGTAGCATAGAGGTTTTTTTTTTTTTTTTTTTTTTTTTATAACTTAGTGATTTAGTTATTTTATATTTTAATTAGAACTCAACTGTACAATACAATTTATAGGGTGTTTGAAAGAGTAGTTTACACCATCAGTTTGGGCTTGAAAACTATAACATATGAGAGCTTTATACTGTTTACAGTGTAAATCATTGGTTTGAACTACTTTTCCAAACACTCTATTAGTCTACTATTTAAAACTTTCAAAACTGCTGACCAAACCATACCACCACATATTTTTCATTATTGTGATTTTAAAATATTTATTTCATGATTTTAAATACGTTGTTTTTTTTTTTTGGGTGACTATTCGGTTGTTTTTTTTTAAATATTTATTTCACGAATTCTTTTGTGATTTTTAAGTATGTGTTTAAGTTTTATCTTATATGGAACACATCCATGCACTTTTTCTATACCTTTTTATGGTTGTATATTACAATAATTTTTCATGAATATGGATCAAATGTAAATTATTTATAAAAAATGTGCTAAGTTATTTGTTTGGTCTAAGTTTGTTAAGGCCTAAACCGCAAATTTACACAGCAATGCTGGTGTGATATGCATTTTATTTTTCGATCATGGTTTAAAAAAAATTATTTTAACATTACTTGTGATTTGGTGAAAACTTTTGAGAAATAACATGTCAAACTGCACGTCAAATTGCAACTAGTTTAGTGATATTTTGATAAAATATTCAACTTAATATTGAATTTCAAGATATTGTTTTAATCAATACAGAAATTAAAATCTAGGGTTAATTATATAATTATACCTTACAGTTTTTAACTATTTTTCAATGTGTCTCTACCCTCTGTTTTTAAAAAGTGTAAAGGTATGCTCTAAATTTTGAAAACTTATTTTAATTTCATCCATGTGAATGAAAAAAATAAAAAAACAACATAACTATTCTTAAATAGTTATAAAAATATTCTATATATCAAAAACACAAAAAAATACTAAAATAAAACATCAATTTTTTTTTAAAAAAAAGATCTAAAGTATTATGACTTTTTAAATTTGAAAATATTCAAAAAAAAATTTTGGAAAAGAAAAATAACTTTCATAAACAAATATGGTCTAATTGAAGCTATCTTCATCTTTTATCTCTATATTTTTCAAGTCCAAAAAGTCTCTAAAAAATAAAATTGAAATAAATTTTTCAAATTCAAAAATTATCTCTATAATTTCTAAAAATATTGAAATAAATTAAAAAAATAATAAAAATTAAAAAATATAATTATGTAATTAACTCTTAGTATTTGATCTGTTTTAAAAAATTTGCTTATTCAATCCTGAGGTGGCAATTGAAGAAGAAACAATTGTGATCACTTATTTGATAAATTTCAGTTGAGAGCCTCCACCATAAGAAAATAAAAATGAAAATATATCATCAACAGAACATGTACTGAACTTACGCTATGTAGTCAAGCGGTAATTCTACACTTGACGCTCAAATCCCCCTCCCAAGCTTAAAAAAAAAAAAAAAAAAAAAAAAAAAATCTGCAACTACACGAGCTTAAGCTGAAATAAGCCCTTGAAGAGGGGTTTTATAGTAGCATTTGATTTTGTCACAAGTCACAGCCATCAATAAGCTACTTATCTGGTACACCTGGGTTGGCGGATCCCGCACAAAATACGGATTAAAAAAAAGGGAAAAAAAAAAACCCAAAATAAAGAATTTGGTCAAGCAACTGAAAAAGCATTAAACATAATGGCACATGCATATTTACATTTCAAGAGCAACATCGACGGGTCATGGACACGTGAGTACATATAAAAAAACTAACACGAAGTTCCAAAGTACAGCGTTAAGACTCTCTCTGGCTCTCTCCCTCTCCTTTCCATCCTTGTAAGAGTTAAAATTCTTCGTCATTTTCCCTCTTGTATGCAGGCCCGGGACTTGTGGGCAGCGGCCAGTTCGACCGATATGATGAAGGTTGACTTGCCCACTTCCCTTAGATACTGCACATCTCCATTCATGAGCTTCACCAGCTTTCTGCTGATGAGCAGGCTGAATCCCTCCTCAGATACATCTCCTTCGGTTCCAAACATCTGGTTCAGCAACGACTCTGCTATCCCGGACCCCGTGTGCGTTAACCTGGTCCAAGAAATCAACTCCGTGTAAGCCGTAAAAGATTGACAAAAATTTCTAGGAAAATTAATGAAAATCACTGATACAAGGAATGGTAAACTCTAGCTGAGATGGTGTTCGAGAGACCATTATCTAACTCTCCCCATCTTAGTGGCCCATGCCCAAATTGATTACAAACAATTCCCTAACGTCATCAATTGCCAACCCCTCTATTAAAACTAGTCAGAGACACGTCCAACACTCAAACTAACTGCTAACTACTAATTACTCAAAAACTAATCCACCTCTAACTAACCAACTATCAAGTGCCTATCAAGGTGCCATGGAAAAAAGTCTCATGAAATTGAACCATAGCTTGTTAGAGGAAAGAAAGAAAGAAAGAAAGAAACAAAAAGGGACAAAGCAGTAATTTCAGTTATACAAACCTACTGATATTCATTATTTTTTTTTTCATGATGCAAAACTTTTCAGCACTCTGGGTTTGCATGAAACTTTAAAGTCAGCAGTAGAGAGAACAACTTGCCATCTCTCAAAGAAAATGATATTTGTTGCTTTCATTTTCTAATATGCGCTTGGTAGTTTTGGTATAGTGTTCATTACATGTGTAAGAATAATGTCTACATAAATTTGTATAGAAAAGGCATCAACTTTAAGTTATTGTGTTGCAAAAGCTTAAGCAAGTACCTTAGTTCCAGGCGCACAAGATGAACAGACTCTCCCAACTGGTCTTTGGTCAAATTGGCAGCAATAACAATCTGGCCTCCTGCCGGTGTAAAATTAACTGATATCAGTAGGAAATCAGCTAAGACTTGTTGAAGCCTCAGACTATCGCC
Source organism: Artocarpus heterophyllus (assembly GCA_025403435.1). Lineage (NCBI taxonomy): Eukaryota > Viridiplantae > Streptophyta > Magnoliopsida > Rosales > Moraceae > Artocarpus > Artocarpus heterophyllus. The sequence continues at coordinate 13,509,247 of CM046338.1, read as the reverse complement.
GTATAAGGTGTCATTCATGATCTCTTCTGCTGCATCTTCGACTAATCTGATTCCCTTTTCCTTGCTTTTCATCATGACCTGGCTAAAGGCGGCGACCAGTATTTCATGCAGAGTGAACTCGACCATTTCTAGATCGGAATAGCTGTTTTCCAAATCAAGATAACAAGATGGAAACAGTGAAAGACAACACCAGAAAAAAGAGAGAAAAAAAATCTTTCTACTTTACGCAACATAAGGCCTACTATTCTTGTGGAGAACACTACAAAAAGTGAATAAAAAATTTACTACCAGTCTCTCTAAGCATCTAAGGATAAGCTTATTATGAAAATTGAATTTGGTGGCATTTAAGTCATTCTAGTGAAACAGATCAAATAAAGAGTAACTACCTAACGAAGCCAACCTTTGTACAACTATGAAGCAGACATCAAAAGTTTGGAGGCAAATAATTCCATGGCGGAGCTCCCTAACAGGAAAAAATGAAAATTCATTTCTCAAGAATTACTTTATATAACCATACCCTTCAATAATGCTATCAAGATCAGAGTCGTCGAGAATCTTGCTCAGCTGATGCTGGCACTGGGCACTAGTATGCAGAAGCTGTTTTTGTTCCGATCCCAACTCAGTACCCTCCATCATTTTCCCGGAGAATATAATTCCGGACAACGGATTTCGGATCTGCCTCTTAATATAAGCCAATGCTTTCAATCTCTTTGTAGCAGTTTGTTCCGTTAAGCGCTGGACGTGAAGCGCTTGCTGCAGCTCTAGGCTAGCAAGCTGCAAGAAGCAAAAGACCCCAGTGACGGCACCATCCCCGTCCAATTTCTTACTCACACAGAGTAAGCACTCAATGTATTTTCCATTCTGGGCAAAGAAACCAAAAGGAACCTTTTCAGATTCCTGACCCGTCATCGCGTTATTGAGGACGACACCAAGGTTCACAAAAGCTTCTTGATTCTTAAGACGACAGCATGTCATGCCGACCCCAAAAACTTCACCCAAAAGCATTTTGTCGATCGCCTCTTCTCGTTTCCAACCGGTTATCTTTGTCATTGCCGGATTCCACTCAGAGCACCAGCCGAATTCATCACTACCGAAAATTGGGGGTATCAGCGGGTTCCGGTTTTGTACAATCGCTTTGTAATCTCCCTCAATTCGAGTGAACTTGTCCATCATATTCTTCTGAGCAGTAAGATCTTGGGCCACAAAACACACTCCGACAACATTTCCGTTAAGGTCCCTACTTGCACAAGCATTCACTACCAAGCTGATGGGGCCAGAGTCACTCCTAGAACCATGTGTTTTAATCTCAAATTGAACGTTCCTCTCCTCTTTACCTGATAGAAAACATAATCAAAATGTTATGGTTGCCCATGTTTAGGGAGGAAAGCAGTCAGAATTTATTACAGAAAGGAAGGGGGAAGAAGAATGTTCCTCCTACGCTGCTCATTCTAAACTATAAACATTCTGCAGTCACCTTGTACTGATTGATCATATATGTAAAACGTCTGTGTATATGTCTCATGTAAGAATGGTTCTAAAGGTACGCAAAATGTAAGAACAGTTCTAAATGTACACAAAATGTAAAACGGGACTCATAAAATGCATACCTTGCAATGCCAGTTCTAGCATCACTTTGACCACCTCGGTTGATGAATCTTCCACAAGTGTCAACAAATGTGCTCCAATTGCTTGCTCAACAGGAAGACCAGTCAAGTCAGCAATTTTTGAGTTCCACCCGTTGACCAGTCCGTCGACATCTACGGCCAAAATTGGCACTGTGGCTGTTTCAATTAATCTGACCATCTCACTCGTTACAGCTTCCAGTTCTTGCATCCCTTCAATCTTTAGGTCAGAGAGCCTCGTATTGATAGCCATGGTGTTTGAATCCAAGGCTTCAGTATCTTTGAATGCATTCCTCAGAATGAGCTGCAAAGAATGAATCGCATCCATCTCATAGTCCTTCCAAGGAAAGCTCCTTGTCTTGACAACTTCAAGAAAAGCCTTGAACGACGACCGTGGATGCATTTTCCTCCCATCATCCTTCTCACCAGGTTCATGTTTTGCGCCACCCCATCGGATCTCTGCAGCAGTGTGGGATCGGAACCAGAAAATCATGTCCTTGGATGTTATCCTCACAGCTGCCATCCCACATATTACATCACCTAAAGCATGAGCTCCAGGGTAGCCTGCATCACACAAGCTATCTGTACTTAAGCCAGTGGAATCCATGTGGTACTCAGAGAGCCACAAGACTATGTCACGAAGCCGGGAATCACTTGGAGCAATTCCTAGTCTCCATATCTTGTTTCTGTACAATAGGGCGGCCCCATCACATTTTACTAGATCCATTATATTTGGGCTCTGTGACACAATACCCAAAGGTGCATCACGCATCAGCATGTCGCACAATAGAGTCTGCGTCCTCAGAATGTTCTTCTCAACAATCTGATTCTCTAACTCTAATTCCTTATTCACATGGATGGCAAATACTTGAGCTAGAAACTCACAGGCGTACCTGAGAGGGAAAGGAACAAATCTCGGACTTGAGTTATGGCACACAACTAAACCCCAAAGTCTCTTTCTCTTTTGTGTCTGCGAAGAGTCAGGGCTGTCACCATCATCATCGCCCTCGTTGACTACTATTGCCATGACCAGAGAAGCAATAGAATTCATGTTATCCATATACTGTAAATGGCAACTGTGTGGAGCCCTTAAAGTTGAACCACACAAGGTTAGATCAAACGGAAGCTTCTCGTCCTGAAAGACCTTAACATGTTTTGCATTACAATCAACGATCATGCGAACTTTATTTTTCATAAATAAAAATCTTGCAGCTTGAGGGATATCAGTGGCTGGATAATGCAAACCCAGGTATGGCTCCAGACCGGGTTTTGCAATCTCAGAGACCACCTCCCCGTGATCGTCCTCGTGAAATTTATATGCCATCACCCTGTCATAGCCCGTGAGTTCAAAGACCTCTTGGACCATTGCATCGCAAAGCCTTTCCATGCTCCCACTGGGCAAAGATTGCAACCGTGTTATTGCTTTGGCTGCCAGTTTGTACGATTGCAGTGCCCCAGCAGCAGTCATGGGAACCTCATAAGGCTTAACTGGCTCAAAGTCAATGATCAAGCTACCAGTTACGCGATGCACAATAGCGTAAAAAGGCTTTCCAGAGGTCTTGCAATGAACTAATATGGGATTTAGGAGAGAAACATCTCCAAATCCTAAGGCCTTTTGCAACGCAGAGGCACTAGGGGCGGTAAAAATTGTCCTCACATCTGTTCCGATGCCTAGAACAGGATGATCCCCAACGCTTGGGACGGCATGACTTACCATGGTCAGCATTTCCGGGGCGTTCTCACTGTATGCAATGACCTTCAAAGTTTTCTCATCTAAGGCCAGCAAGCACCCAAACGGCTGGATCAACTTTCCTTTCTGTATGTGATGGAGATACGCTGTCGTTACTTTGTCAGACCTAGGTTGTTGATCAGAAGAGAGAGAATTGCTAGCGCGAACTGAGCTTGAGTAGTCAAAGGAACTACCAGACTCCTCAAACTCTGCATGAAGCTTTGCATCAACATTTGTTTGAGCAACAATCCTAGCACTGTGTCTCGATCGCCCTGAATTGCTGGATGAGTGGCTGGGTCTTGAAGTAGACATTGTCACCGAAACTGGAAAACTCAAAATAAATAGAAAGAATGAAATTTAAGTGCAAATGTAGGACATGAAACAGATGAAATATACAGACAAAAAGTTTGGCATAAAAAAAAAGAAAATAGAAAAATCAGCGTGCTGATTTGGAAATCAAGTACAAGTCTTTTCTTGTCTCTTTTTATTCTCAAATTTTTTTTCCTGCAAAATGGTAGCAAAACTTGAGATGCCCATCATGAAACTCTGACTCTAGAAAGCCAATTTTCAATATGAGATAAAAACACACTAAACAACATTAACATCAACCCTTTCCAAAGTTAGAACATTCATTGTAGCCCCAGCTATTTATGGTCCTAAAAGTTTCACCCAAGCACATATACTTCAATAAGTAAACCATGTTAAAATTTAAAACATATACATAAACCACCAATAGACAATTCTACAGACAAATCATGAAATTTTCAAAGAATACAAGAAAGTCAACAAAATTTTCAGTATCACCATCCCAGAACGAAGAAAAAAAAAGGACAAAAACTTGCTCAAAAGCTGAAGAAACTGGAAGGACTACGGACCTTATCAAAGCTGAAGAAGTAGCAGCAGCAGAAGCAGAAAAGCAAAGAAAAGAAGCCAAATTCTGTTTCAGATCCAAAACTTCCCAACTTTATTGAAGCTGGGAAATATAAGAATAATAAGTTAATAAGAACCAAGTTAAAAAGCTAGGATGAAGCAAAAGAAATTCCCGACCGGCCAACATAAACTCCCAATCCCATATCACCTGGAAAAACCCACAAATATCGATCACCGCCCTTCCTGTCTGTGGACCCCCCAAGCCACGCCTCTCCCCATCATCAAGCCCCGTGCATAATGGTTCGTTGAAAGAACCTCCTTTAAAACAATAAAATAACTCAAAAACAGGAAGAAATGACCATCGAGACAATTGGGTTTACTGTAACTTAAAGAAAAAAGCGACTCAATTTATTATTTATGGGGTGGCAGAAAATCTAAAAAAAAAGTCTGGGTATTTTTAATCTTTTAGTTATTGGGTTTCCAAAGATGGAAAACAGCAAGAACAGAATCTTGTTGAATTGCAGATATAGTAATAGTAGTAGTACTAAATAGCAGTAGTAGTCTAGTCTAGAAGAAGTAGAAGTACAATCTGGGGAAATCGTCGTTGTGACTGTGGAGACGACTTTTCCAGCATAAACAATCCGTTTTTAGGATTTAAATCGGGAAACAAAATCCAACCCTCGATAATGAGTGTGTTTATGGAGGTGGGTTTTGTTTTGGTTTTAGTATTATTGCTGAATATTTTGATTAAACAGATTGGAGAAATTCGACATTGCGTCACTCATAAATGATCTTGGGCAATAGACAAACAACAAAATAAAATTGGTAAGGGAGAAAAAAAATAATTGGAAGGCAAGAATTTTTTGGTTTTGTTGCAATACCGGAATAGCCCATGCCTTTGACTCGAATGCCAACAAAAGATTGCGTTACGGCACCAAAAGGCAGTCACGTGCCAAGCTCTATCCTGTTTTCTGGATCCGATTTATGTATTATTAGCTGTTCTTTGCCTCTTTTTGCCTAGAATTTATCAAATTATTATGGAAACTCGCTTGCCTAAGTGCCCACTAGGCCAACTTGTCGGTTCTCAATCCCACTTGTGTGCTTTAATTTTTGAGAATTTTTATGATAGGCGTTGAAAAAATAACCCATCGAAGCAGTAAAAATAGAAAACGAATTGATCAAATTCAACAATTACACACAAAATCCTATAGGTGAGAGTGCACCGTAGAACCTTAAGTTCATTCTAACATTGCCTCTCGAGTCTCCTATTCTTTAAATAGGTCGTATTATTATAACATTTTTATTAGTTTCACTTAACTCTTTCATTTGAATTTTTATTAAAAACCCCCGTTCATTTTTTTTATTTAACATTCAAGTTTGATCTTTATGTGCTTATTTTTTTTTAGAACATTAAAAGGGTGTTTAAGAATTGTGGTTAAAACTAAAACTTTTGAATTAAAAACTATACTATATAAAAGCTTTACAATATAATTTAACATGTAAAACTTTACAGTATAACAACTAAAAATTATAGTTAGAATTAATTTTACAAAACACCATTTAAATAGTGCTGAAGATTGTTTGTAATTGTATTACTGTCACAAAATGTTCTAACATTGATCGGAGCATTGCCAAATATTCAATTACTTTACTATTTGATTCTAATACCAATAAGATATTCCATAGCAGAAGTCCCAGAATTCTTTGAGAAGTGGTGTAACCCTGCGGGGGTCAGACTTCCGACTTATCCGAATCCTACAACCACTCACACCAAAGTTTTGCCCATGCTCATTTTTCCTGCGTAAAAACAGCTGTGTAGGCCCCATCAAAAGCAAAAAGAGAGAGATAAATAAAGATAAAAAAGGGGGACCCACGGATTCATTACCCATTTTTCATTGAAATGGTTGGGGTGTATTTGGGTGTGATGTCCATCCTAATCCCCTTTATCTGTCTGCTGGCAAGAAGTGGGCAATGAACGATAACGAATCTTTGGCACTTTGCAGAGTTTGCAAAAGGATTAGGCGCACATCAATCGCAACGACCTAAAAAAATTTAAAAAATTACAAGAGGGCCACCCACTGACCTGTCTCCAACCAAAAAAAAAAAATGAAAAAATTATAATAAACGACAAAATTGTTATTATAAAATTGAAAATATTATAAAAAGGGATGAACTGTGATAGTGTGCGCTTGTGGCGCACTACCATGGTGTTCGATTGTTAAGGCCACGGAGGCATATAGCACATGGTGTTCGTTCTTTCACAGCTTTCCAATTCAATCTCACTCCTAAAAAATTTAATTTTCAGTTTCACAGGCTCGACTTTAATCATAATCTCGATTATAAATAATATAAAATTTTTATATGCTATAATAATAATAAAAGAATTATTAAAACGTAAAGCTCTTATGTACTATAACAAAAATAGTTTTAAACATATGCTAATATCCTAAAAATAAAAAAATTATTGAATCGAAATTTCGTTTTGATTTGCTTCTATTGCTTGGTCGAGCTGCTTCCTGAAAGCGCCCTTAGTTGGTCCGGTCTCTTTTCAAGAACTCTCTCTGTTGAAAGGGAAATGCTCATTTCTTTCTGTTGAGTAAGACAAAATTGTATAATCCAATTAAAAAAATTAGGGGCGTTATGTAATTTTCCATGACCACATGATGACAGTACATTATGCAATGATTTTTTTTTTATTTGTTGAAAATGAATTTTCCATTTCCTTTGCTTTGTCGAGAAACTAGGTCAGGCCCTCGGTGGAAGAAGAATATAGCTGGTAATTGTTGGTGGGCGGTAGTGTGCACATGTGACTTGCATTTAGAAATTTGAACAATCAAATTGAAGCTTTTGCCTGTTTAGTGTTTCTTTAGTAGTTTAAATGAGTAAAAAAATTGCAGAGACAAATTGTCCCCAAGCTCTAAACGTGAAAAAAGAACTTGCGGACCAAAATTTTTGTTCTTGCCTTTAAAGTGATCCATGTGCAAGTCATATGGGCAAAAAATTCATTTACTTTAACACAGAAAAATAGATGAAAAGGGCAAAGGGAGAACTTTTTAAAGTTAAGGGGGATAAAATGACAACTTTTAAAATTCAAAGGACAAAATATGAGAGATCTTAAAGTTTATGAGTCATTGCTGTTAATAACACTTATTTTATTGATATTGCATTTTGTACTATAAAATTGTATAGTAACTATTTTGATAATATTATTGTAGGACATATATAGAATATTTACAAACTGAATTCATATTTTTAATTCAAAAAAAAAACATTTGTCTTAGTAACCCAAATTGGTCTCTTCTGGAATTGGGATAAATTAAACACTTTTATTGAGTTGAAATTTCATTGGTATTATTTTTATATGAGGATAAATTACACTTACACGTCCGATGTTTTATCAAAATTACAGTGACATCTTTTGTGCCAAAACTAATCACTTTGATATCCTTTTTTTAAAAAAAAACAAAATTACAGAGTGACGCCCTTTGTTAGTTAAAAATGAGAGTTGACTGTTAGTTGACTATTAGCTTTGTTTAAAATGCTAAATTGTCCCTCTGGTCATAAAAATCGTTTTATGCATCTATAAATAACATTTTTGACCTTCTTTGAAATTATAAAATGAGTATAAACAATTTGAATACACTTATAACTATAAATTTCACTTTAATAATAAAGCAAATATTACTTTTTTCATAACTACTCTATTTTCCATAAAAGTTTGAAAATTATAAAAATTTAAAAAATATAATTTTTTAGAAAAAATAAAAAGCAGAGATATAAAATTATAGAAATATTAAAATTAAAAGAACAAAAAAAAAAACAAACAAACAAAAACAAAAAACATTCTTAGAGGGCGATAGGGTGAAGGGGTGGTTGGGCGCAATAGGGTGATGGGCAATGAGCTAGGAAGGGGAGCTTACAGGTAAGGGGTGGCTGGGTTGCAATGGGGTCACGGTTCGGGGAGAGGGACAAGAGTCATGATGGGTGGGCAACGACGATAGGGATTGGGAGGGGGATGCACGATGGGTGTGGGAGCACGACAATGGTGGGCTTCGAGATGGGGGTTTTGTGCGACGAGCATGGGTGGGTGAACTATGGTGGGAGGTGGGCGACGAGGGGTTGGGTTTGGGGGTTGTTTGGCTAGGTTGGGGTTTGTGTGGTTGTTTTGTTTTGTTTTGTTTTTCTTATTTATTCAGCCCTTTTCTTCAATTTGAAAAAAGAAATGACATTCACTGTGCTCTCTCTCTCAATTTGTTGGTTAATAGTTGTGATTTAGTGTTTTTAATCAATAGTGAAGATTAAAAGGGTATTTTTGTCATTTAAATCAAAACTTAACAAAGTCAAATCTAAGATGTGTCTGTATAATTAGTTTTGGTTCAAACATAATTTGAGTAAACACAAGGTGCCATGTAACTTATATTTATAAAAAAAATAAAAAATAAAGTAAACTTCAGCTCAAAGCAATACATATCAATAACTAACTTTAAAAGTGCTACAGAGCCTAATTAATATTTTATTATTAGTAGAGCAAAAAATAAGGCAAATAATTTGTTTTTGGCCTTCTTTTTAAATAAATTGTCAGCTTTGAATAATTAAGAAAATGATCAAACTTTTTAAAAATTAAGAAAATAGCCTTTTTTTTATAGCAGTATATGATTGATAATCAGTATATCATTGGTGTACATTATTGATTAACATTAGTACATTATTGATTAACTATAACTTAACACTGATAAATTTTATCACTGGTCAACTAATGATTTGACAAACAGACAAATTATTAAGTGAATAAACTATCAAGTTAATTAGTAATAAATTACAAATCAACACATCATTAATGTACATCAATACATTATTGATGTATTGATTAGCTAATACATTATTGATGTACAATAATAATTATTTTTTAATTTTAAAAAACTCCGACTACTGTAACGCCCCTATATGGGGGTTAACAGTTTTTAATGAGATAAAATAAAAATAAATAATAAAAGTAAAACCTTAAAAATAAAATTTGCCCGGGACTTAAATGAAAACTCTCAACTCAAAAATAAAAATATAAACGATAAATAAACCACAGTTTTAATGTAGCACCTTAAATTTAATAATATAAACTGTTGTCATCATCATTTTAACCCTCAACACATTATAATACAGTCACAGAAAGTAACAATTGATGCTTACATTATCATGAAGAACATTCTCAACAATTGAAGCAGTCCCAATGTAATATAGCTACATCACTTCCTCAACTATATTTCTCGTAGCCACCTCACACTTAGTGAGTCCTGAAAAGATATAAACATAAGGGTATGAGCAACACTATGCTCAGTAGAGAAAGCCATTACTCACCTCTATCATTACCACATTAAAATCTGCATGGTTAGTAAGTCACATCATATTCCAGATTATGAGGTTTATTATGATCACATCTTATGGATACCGTAGTTAATCATTACCAAGTGTCATAATTACACATTTATATAAATATTACCAATCATCATTGTTCCTAGGTATCCATGTTAAATTGAGTATCACTCAACTCATCGAAACTCAAATGGGCGCACTTGATCACCCTATAAACATTCCAAGGGTGTTCCGGTGAGGGGACATCAAGCCCCGAGTCCTCACCAAATCGATTCCTGTACAGTGTGTTCTGGGACTTTCAACCCAAGGAAGCGTCATCGCCTTCCCCCTACTTTACCTTTTAGGGTATTCATGCCCAAGGACGTAACCGTCGCCCTTTTCATGTCTCACAATTTCTCTATATTAAATCATTATTAATAGAGTTAATTTTCCTAACCATGCTTCTCAATTTATAACATGTGTCAATTCATTATGTTCCTCGCCGTACAATACAAGACGAGTCCATGTCATAGTTTCATATGTGATACACATATAATATCAGTTCAACATAGATATATATATATATATTGCGGCAAAACAATCAATTTTAATTCTATAAAAACCTCACAAAAGATGAGTAATAGAATCCCTACCTTTTAAGCTTATCAACAATCTTTTAATACTGGAATCAGTTAACGTTAGCTCCATACTCCCTTGATCCTAAGGCGTGCATAAGGACAATTAAAACTAAAGCACAACATACAACTACATTCATAAATAAATCATGTGTAAACTTATCTTACTAGTATGCCATTAAAGCTTTTATATAAATCTCTTTTGAATACCACAGTAAACAATTTTTGTCTTAACACAATATAAAATGTGAACAAGTAATCTATATGTTTTAGTCCCTAATAAGATTCATCAATCACTTAGGATAATATTGGAAAGGTTGCAAGACATTAAAGAATTAGGTGGTGAGCAAAGATGGGTTCTTGGTTCAGGTTAGCAGCTGGTATACCATAACAAACTGGTAGATTTACTAGTTTCCAATACAAAAATTAAATAATTCTTAGAAAATAAAATACAACTCCGATTTAGGTTTATGATAGCTCGTTAGAAAGCCTAGGATGCTACTTTTCAAATATGCAAACCAATTCATAAAATTCATTTTAATTTAATCTTAGAATTTCAAGAAATAACCACTGCCCATAGAGGTATTACAAAGTTTAACAATATAAATTTTCTGTCTAGGGCATATACACTTAGACTTCATACATATGCTCCAAAATAGCAACAAACATATACTTAGGTTTAAGAACGCAAATTTGAATAATCCTTTAGTATAAAAGAAAATTTATAAATGAAAGACTAAATTTGTTCATAAGATTCTAACCTCGGATTATGGTTAGTTGGAAGCTTGAAATGGCTTCAAAACAGGTTCCTTTACTTCGGTATGACTGAAATTCTTGCTCAAACGGAGGTGATGGTGGCTGATTTTTATGGCTGCCTTGAAGAAGTTCTCTAAGTATTTTGCTTCAGCAAAGAAATGAGAAGAAGAGTGTGGGAACCGTGGAAGAAAAAGGAAGAAAAGATGAAATCTTTGAAGAGAAGTGATAGAAACAATTATAGAGGAGACATGTTGAAGCATGTCACGGAGGAAATAAAGAAAATGAGGGTCAAGAGTAGTTGGAAAAGATATCCTTATGTCTCATCTAAAGACTTTAACACACATAATGCCAATATGACATTTTTGAGATTTATTAGAAGTTCTAAGGCTTTTTAGTAATCATACTAAATAAATATAGGAGAATTTTAGAAAATTTAAAAATAGATAAAAATAAATATTATAAAATAAATTTAAATGAAGCAATTTTTTTTATACATTAAAAATTAATTTAATTACCTCAATACCCGTTAGAAGAATAACGGGTGTCACAGCTCTACCCCCCTTAAAGAAATTTCGTCCTCGAAATTTCAATTCTAGCAATACTAGTAAAAATTATGATTCCACTATGATTCCAATTCTGAGTCTAAACCGTTAATGTTGTTTGTCCTCCAAATTTAAGTTATCGTATCTCCACTTATTTACTTGCATAATAAATCTTACTCCTAAATCCCTCAATGAGAGTATTTCTGACAAGTTTCAACTTATAACACCGTATAATAGTCTAAGAATCTGATCAGGCCTACATATTGACCATATCATGATTCCAGTCCTTCATTGTCCATGGACTGTGATTTACAATCACATTTAAGGAGATTGCCAGAGAAATTTTATATACTTCATCTTTAGGTTCCTTTTCCTTTTTGAGTAAGGAAAAGTCAAATATATTTGATTTCATACCTCAACTAATAAACTAAAACATAATCATAAAACATATATCACAAACACTTATATTCAAAACCATACATTAAACTTATTCATAGAGATATTAAACGAAATCTCTGGTTGCAAACATACCCGACATATTTTTCATTAAACAGCTATCCTCATGACACAAACATTCAATCCAAATAATATACTCATATTTCATATGGAATATCCCCATAACTGACTTTGGTACTTCCACATAATATTAACAGAATATTACACATTACAAACATAATATGGATACGTTTCGAGAGTACAAGGCACTCCGTATACCAGCTATCCATATCATGCATGCTTAGAGGATACAAAAACATCGATAAACAAAAGATCGGACCTTAAGAAGGATGCGTTTCGAGAGCATCAAGTACTCCGTATCCAGCCATCCCGGCATTAGGCTCAATGAATATAAAAGATTTAACAACGACGTACCACAAGAAACACAGAATACAAGGCAAACGGTTATTCGTAACACACGAAATACGGACACACATGCCTACATGCCAAAGATAAAACAAAAAGATTACAGATGGAGATTCAAATCAATTGGCCGCTCCCGGCTTTCCCTTTCCCATTCAAGCTTGGATGTTGCAGTGTCGGATTCTGGATGTATGATTTGCATTTTATCTATCAATTCCTCAGCTGTTGAAGCAGTGACAAAGATTTGTCTCTCCGATTCTGTAGTGATGTTTTCTTCCACAGCGTAATCTAGAAATTTTAAAAGACCGTCATAAAAACCCTTTACGTTCAGCAGTCCCAAAGGTTTGGAATAAAAGCCCAACAATTGCCCACAAGCAACTATAAATATTTCCTCAAGAGTACCTAGACCACCAGGTAATGCTATAAAAGCATCAGAATTATAGATTATGTCTTTAAAATTTTTAGGGATACTCCTGACTCCTTCTCCCTTACCTATGGCTTCCTTACAAAGGTTTCCTTCAACTGGAATATGAGGCCAAATTTTTACATCAGTAGCGTCGCTAGACCTAGCTGCTAGTGCCATATTTACCATCATTTTTATACTACCACCCCCATAGATTATGTTAATCTTCTTGTGTGCTAGGACTTGCCCTAAGTGATTTGCAGCTTCTAAATAAGCTTTATCTTTTCCAAGGCTGGAACCACAAAAGACACAGACATTCTTTATTTTCTTCGTGGACTGGGAGGTAGACATATTTGGTTTATAGAAGTGGTTGTTTAATGTCTGCTCCACTTAGACTTCGGGTTCTATATGAGATTTTAAAGATGAGAAATATACAAAAAGGGCTAAAGAGATAGACGAGTAGGTAATGAAAAAGTAATCCAAAGATTTAAACAAAATCTTGTGCGGATAAGAAAGTAAGATAAGGTGATTGATAGTTTATAGAAAATCTGATTCACTTTTTGAAAAAGATTAGACTCTAATTGTATAACTTTTGACAATTGAGAACAATTCGACAGAAGACCCTCATGACACAACTGTAGACTTTTTGACAAATATACACCAAGTCTAGAAATTTAATATAAACGACAAATACTGTAGAACTTTTGAAATTTGAGACACAAATCTTGAAATATCTAGATAAGCTTTTCAAAATTCAAACATATTACTGTACCGTATGTGACGTGTCTGATAAGATAATATATTTTATTATATATATATTTAAGAAAATCATAAATTAAATAAGATATTAACACTTACTGTATCAATCTAATAATCACAATTATTTCAAACACAAAAGCAAATATTTTGAGTAAAAGAAAAACACAAACTGTTGAACATCAGCTAAAACTGCTTCAAATAAGCAAAGACTAAATAACCTTTATAGAGCGATGACTTATTCCCCATCCAGTTTTCTTATGGCTTGGCAAACAGGATCTAGAAATACCATATTCCTGAGGCGTTGTCTTTCTGTATAAAATTTAGGCCAGAGTTTAAAAATAGCTCCTTGAACATATCCACTAGGGTGACCGTGGAGAGGAGGATGGATGCTATCCAAGTTCTCCTTTGAAAGTCCATCCCTACAAAACCTTATTTTATCCTCTCTATTCGTAGACATATAACCAGGTGAAGTACATTTACCGTTACAATTTTGTCTTCCACATTTGTTACAAGTGACCACGATGGCACGAGCTCTTCTTTTCATTGCACTACGACTGGTACCTGTTCCTGATAAACCGACATCTTGACTAAAGTCACTCAGACGGATTTTCCCCTCTATCAACATTCTCACATCACAAGGGATGCCAAAACGCATAAGAATCCACAACCGAGTAATTCTAGCCTTGTATTTCTTTCTAAGAATCTTTTGGGAGAGTGATGGGAAATACTTTCTCAGGTGTTGGTACTTTGGGTCCATGATGAGATGAAAGAAGAGTAAATAGAAAGGAAAAATTAAGATAGTAAATTGCAGAATCCTAGAATTCCTTCTTCTTTTAGAGGAAAAGAAGAATTTTTAATGAAAAAGAAGAGGATTTGCGATTTAGAGAGAAAATAACAAATTAAGAGAGAAAAAGTGAACTCGGAGAAATAAGCTCCTATACACAGTAAACGTATTTGTAAACATTAATTAAACCACTGTATATGACACGTATAGAGACCACGTGGGAGAGACAGTGTGAATCAAACTGATTTAGGATTTAAACTAGGCCCAAATGTTCTTAGTTGAAAATGGTCAGGTTGTTTCGGGCCTTAACACATTTAGAACGAGTTAAATAACAAACATAAAATTGAAAACCAATTTGTATGAATCTTAAACTCAATTCAAAGCCCACTATAGATAAAGTTAACTATAAACAACAAATCTAATTTAACGACAACAAGGATCTTCCTGAATGATATTTAGCAACTCAAATAATTTTGTTTTAATCAAAACCTTATTGAACAATGCATACACCCATATGTTATTCATAATACTTAACATCTATCAATGGATTCATCATCATTACTACCAAGGGTTTAGAATGTGACTAACCTTGAAATCAATACGATTTACGTCTTCCAACGTAGACCATATCAATGAACAAAGACACTAGATGTTACTACTTAAGAACATCTACAATCCCCACAATTCTACTCATACAATATATAATTCCCTCATATAACAAAACCTTAGGTAACCAAAAGATTCACTGATACACTTAAATACAATGTACGTAACGAAATATTCCAATTTTGAGATTCATGCATTCTAGACTTTACACAGTCTCAACAGACCAAAAGTCTAACATTTATCTCTCTCAAGATTCAATACCATGATTCCCAACTTATATCATATTCCTCAAATATATAGAACTTTTAAGAAAAGACATTGACACTTATGTGCTCCATCGAATCCACACATAATCATTACTTAGGTTTGAATCAATTACGAAAAATTTGGCATATCTATGTCAAACTTTAAAATCAATAAATCAAGCCTTATATTTCTTATTGTTTTTCACGAGACAAAAGGCTTTTAAATCCTCGTATCTATACGAATTTCTCATCGTTTATACGAATTAGATATGCTTATAGATCCAAATATTATACGAATCTCTCATAAGCATTCTACTTATAAACTCATTCCATATAATTATCATTCCCTTATAACTATTAATACTTTCCTTCTATATAATTATTGTACTCATATAACTATTGATATTTTCATTCTATGGCCTTTCCATGTTACATCCTTCTAGACTGTATAAATCAATGTGAAGGTTCATTTTGATGATGACACTGAAAATTCAGCTTCAAAACCATCTCAAAAATATATTTTTTAAAGTGGTGCTACACTCCCTAGGTTAACCGAACCTAGGCTCTGATACCAAAAATTCTGTAACGCCCCTATATGGGGGTTAACAGTTTTTAATGAGATAAAATAAAAATAAATAATAAAAGTAAAACCTTAAAAATAAAATTTGCCCGGGACTTAAATGAAAACTCTCAACTCAAAAATAAAAATATAAACGATAAATAAACCACAGTTTTAATGTAGCACCTTAAATTTAATAATATAAACTGTTGTCATCATCATTTTAACCCTCAACACATTATAATACAGTCACAGAAAGTAACAATTGATGCTTACATTATCATGAAGAACATTCTCAACAATTGAAGCAGTCCCAATGTAATATAGCTACATCACTTCCTCAACTATATTTCTCGTAGCCACCTCACACTTAGTGAGTCCTGAAAAGATATAAACATAAGGGTATGAGCAACACTATGCTCAGTAGAGAAAGCCATTACTCACCTCTATCATTACCACATTAAAATCTGCATGGTTAGTAAGTCACATCATATTCCAGATTATGAGGTTTATTATGATCACATCTTATGGATACCGTAGTTAATCATTACCAAGTGTCATAATTACACATTTATACAAATATTACCAATCATCATTGTTCCTAGGTATCCATGTTAAATTGAGTATCACTCAACTCATCGAAACTCAAATGGGCGCACTTGATCACCCTATAAACATTCCAAGGGTGTTCCGGTGAGGGGACATCAAGCCCCGAGTCCTCACCAAATCGATTCCTGTACAGTGTGTTCTGGGACTTTCAACCCAAGGAAGCGTCATCGCCTTCCCCCTACTTTACCTTTTAGGGTATTCATGCCCAAGGACGTAACCGTCGCCCTTTTCATGTCTCACAATTTCTCTATATTAAATCATTATTAATAGAGTTAATTTTCCTAACCATGCTTCTCAATTTATAACATGTGTCAATTCATTATGTTCCTCGCCGTACAATACAAGACGAGTCCATGTCATAGTTTCATATGTGATACACATATAATATCAGTTCAACATAGATATATATATATATATTGCGGCAAAACAATCAATTTTAATTCTATAAAAACCTCACAAAAGATGAGTAATAGAATCCCTACCTTTTAAGCTTATCAACAATCTTTTAATCCTGGAATCAGTTAACGTTAGCTCCATACTCCCTTGATCCTAAGGCGTGCATAAGGACAATTAAAACTAAAGCACAACATACAACTACATTCATAAATAAATCATGTGTAAACTTATCTTACTAGTATGCCATTAAAGCTTTTATATAAATCTCTTTTGAATACCACAGTAAACAATTTTTGTCTTAACACAATATAAAATGTGAACAAGTAATCTATATGTTTTAGTCCCTAATAAGATTCATCAATCACTTAGGATAATATTGGAAAGGTTGCAAGACATTAAAGAATTAGGTGGTGAGCAAAGATGGGTTCTTGGTTCAGGTTAGCAGCTGGTATACCATAACAAACTGGTAGATTTACTAGTTTCCAATACAAAAATTAAATAATTCTTAGAAAATAAAATACAACTCCGATTTAGGTTTATGATAGCTCGTTAGAAAGCCTAGGATGCTACTTTTCAAATATGCAAACCAATTCATAAAATTCATTTTAATTTAATCTTAGAATTTCAAGAAATAACCACTGCCCATAGAGGTATTACAAAGTTTAACAATATAAATTTTCTGTCTAGGGCATATACACTTAGACTTCATACATATGCTCCAAAATAGCAACAAACATATACTTAGGTTTAAGAACGCAAATTTGAATAATCCTTTAGTATAAAAGAAAATTTATAAATGAAAGACTAAATTTGTTCATAAGATTCTAACCTCGGATTATGGTTAGTTGGAAGCTTGAAATGGCTTCAAAACAGGTTCCTTTACTTCGGTATGACTGAAATTCTTGCTCAAATGGAGGTGATGGTGGCTGATTTTTATGGCTGCCTTGAAGAAGTTCTCTAAGTATTTTGCTTCAGCAAAGAAATGAGAAGAAGAGTGTGGGAACCGTGGAAGAAAAAGGAAGAAAAGATGAAATCTTTGAAGAGAAGTGATAGAAACAATTATAGAGGAGACATGTTGAAGCATGTCACGGAGGAAATAAAGAAAATGAGGGTCAAGAGTAGTTGGAAAAGATATCCTTATGTCTCATCTAAAGACTTTAACACACATAATGCCAATATGACATTTTTGAGATTTATTAGAAGTTCTAAGGCTTTTTAGTAATCATACTAAATAAATATAGGAGAATTTTAGAAAATTTAAAAATAGATAAAAATAAATATTATAAAATAAATTTAAATGAAGCAATTTTTTTTATACATTAAAAATTAATTTAATTACCTCAATACCCGTTAGAAGAATAACGAGTGTCACAACTACTTATCTAAAAAAAAGCTTAAAAATTAGCCATTTACCATCAAATCAATAACTTTTTTTTTTTAAATATTATACGTTTGAACTACGTCTTCTTTATTTTGATAAATTTATATGTAAAAATATAATCTCCACCTAGGTATAACACAAATACAAAACTAATCACGTGTTTTTTCATATTACATCATTTCATTTGGCAGACTCAAATAGAAAAAAAAAATCAATGAAAAAACAATCGATTTTTGTACATGATGAAGATAATATGATTGGTTTGACTTATTTAGGATATTAAAATTTAAATAAAAAATCTGAGTTAAGAGGCAAGTTATGTTGTTTTGATTTTAATAATGTTTTGTGTGTTGATTCGGTAATTTAGTGGAAGAAAGGGGTAAGGTTCTTAGCCAGCTTAATGTTTAGCAAATATCAAAATTATTTCTGAAATTTGGTAAAATACTACTTTAGCTTATGAATTTGTTAAAATGCTAACTATACCTTTAAATTTTCAGAAGAGTTGAAGCAACCCTTTAACCGTTTAAGTTCTTTTTTAAATACCAAAAATATTCTGAATAAATCCAAAGGAAATAATTATCCAATATAAGAAATTGAATCAGCATAAAAGAAATCCCCAAGAGAGAGCATACGATTAAAGCTTGGAATGTGAAAAATAAGAAATTCAATTAAATAAATTTTCAAACGAGGAGCCTAGATATGTTCGCCTAGCCTCTTTCTCTGCCTCCGTTTCTGTCATGCAAGAATATAAATTCCTCTACAAATTTTCACTGGTCGTGTCCATTTTTTTTTTTTTAATGCTCGAGAGTCATCTCCATAATTTATCACCCATAAATTCAAATAAATCCACCTTTAAAATTATAAAATTCACCAGTCGTCCCACCCTTTTTTTTTTCTTTTAATTGTTTTATCTGGTATAGCCTATGTCATATTTTCAGTTATTAGGTAAAGAATTTATTTACTCCTAAGAAATGGATTATTTACCCAATAAATATGTTATTTACTGCCTTAAAAAAATGCTATTTATTTCAAATATCTAAAAAAAAACCTCTATTTAATTTTAATTTTAATTTTTTAAATTCTATTTACCTCTTTCTCCCTTTGAAGATGACCTTGCCTGACCCAGCACGTCCCAGCTCTTGGCATGTCAGGCTTTCGGGCAAGCCTATTTTTCCCTCTCTGTATTGGGTCAAGTTGGCCCCACTTGCTCTTTGTAGAGATCAAGCTCTTGACCCATTTACCACCTTTGGCCTGCATGGGGTGGTCGGGAGGCCTTGGTTGGCAACTCTGGATCAGTTATACTGTGCTATGAACCAGAAGTAAAATTACATGTATTTGATAGATTATGTATAAAATTATTGTAGAAATATATAATGACGAAAATAGATATATTTTACTAAGCATATTTATATCTTTAATTTTATTCAATTTTAACTCTAAAGTTAAAATATGTAATATTTGTACATTAAAATACTAAAAATATAATTTTATTTTTATTATATAATATACTTTTAGAAAAAAAAATTACTTAAAATAAGTTGTTATTTGAATTAGTCGTTTTGATTTATTCAAATTTTTATCTGTTTTATTTCAAATACATTTTTTTAGCAATAATACATTTTGTTGAAAGCAAATTGTGTTATTTGAATTCTTTTAATTTGTTGAATAAACAGAGTAGATTAGGAATTATTTATTATTATTGAGATTAGTTAGTAATTTTAAACTATAAAAGCAAAAGCTGCTATAAAAAAGCAACCCCCGGCTTGCTTTTCAACTTTTCCTTCTACGTGGTAGTTTGTAGAAGCAATTTAAAAATAAATTTACCAAACAACCTAAATTATTGTAGACGGTTACAGAAGCTAAAAATAGTCTCCAAAACAATACCAAACAAGCTCTCTATCTGTGTCGTGAGAAAGGATATGTTAGACATACTCGTAAGTGAAGTACACGTTTAATTAAACGTTTGTGATTTTGCAGGTGTAAGGATTTAAACCTTGCATCTGAGGTGCTTTCTTATTGGACTTGCCACCATCACACCAAATGCTGCTTTAGTGTTAAAAGATAGTTTTTAATTTATTTATTATATTTTTATGTTTTTGTTCTTTCAAAAGTCTCGCATGGAAAGGAAATGAGAATGTCTCTCGAGTGCTCTCTATATAACTATCAATTTTTCACCTTTACTCCCACATGCGTAACCAAGGAAAGTCGTTTATGGTTTTGAAATAAATCTTTTCCAATTTAAAGGTTAGGGGAAAAATATAGTTCAAAATATTTAATAATTAAATATTATTAGGTTTTTTATATTAATATTTAAGGCCTTTTAATATATTTTAGCTTTAATTATATAGTAAAAAAAATTATATAGTTAGTTTCTTTAATCGTGTTGGTTTATATTAATTAGATATTATGTTTTTGTTAATTTTTTATTGACTTTTTTAATTTTTTTAATTTTTAGTTAATTAAGTCATAAATGTGCTATTTATTATTATCGTGTCAACCTGTCAACCTACTGTGGCCCATTTAGTAATCGTTGTGCCATCATAGCATGATTTTGCCAGCCCTGTCGTAAGGTACTGACGAGAAATTGCTATCATTCACCATCGTAGTTGTTGGTAACTGCAACATCCACTATGTTATTTGTCACCGCCATTATCTGCGGTGGCTCACTGCACCACTGCTAATTTTTCTCACTAATGTATATTTAAAAATTAACAAAAATCCAACAAATCACAAATAATCTACAAATTTTACAAAAAAAATCACAAAATTCAAGCAAAAAATACAAAAAATAAAAATAAAAATAAAAACAAAAGCAGCGCTGTCAACGTCTCCTATGAGATATCTCATCCGACGAGCAATGAAGGCAGCGACAAATATTGTGGTTAAACGACGTTGTGCTGAGGAGGCTGATCGACAGGAAGGGCCGACGGGGATGAAAAGCTCCACTACGAGATCTCCCTCGTGTAGAAAGATCTGTCACAGGAGACGAAAACAGACGGCAACAACAGTATGCACAACATTAATGTAGTAATATTTTGGGGCCTTACTAAAAAAAATTCTCATACAAAGATGCCGTGAAAAAAATTATTGAATTTTCACTCTTTTAGTTATTATATGGATCAATGATAATATATTTGTACATGTACATATTCAAAAATGAAACATTGAAACTGACTATCCACTTTGCCGAGCAAGTTGTATGCCTAATAAAAAGAAAATAACAAGGGATACTCTTAACTGTTTAAATATTCAAATGAAAAATTTATAAAATCTTGAGTTATTAACATTGATGATGGCCTTTAAATTTTACGGTTTTTTTTATTTTACCTCTAAATTTTAAGAAAAATCACTTTACCCCTTACCTTTCAAAACTTTTTACCTTGGTTTTTCGTTCAAATAGATATAATTAAGCCAACATAATATACACTCTCATTTGATGTCTTTGTTTTTTTACCCAAATCTCATTTAGTTTTTATTTAGATTCTCATTTAAGAAGGGTTTTCCCACACATTTGTTCTCATTTTTAATACATAACTTATTTAATAAGTCAATATTGTTTACCGGTATCTGAATTTGAATAATAAATAAGATGAGTTACGCATTAAAGACAAAGAGATATCGCTGAACAATATTGAGAACAAATGTACATATAAAAGTTTCTTAAATACGAGCTGATAAAAAAAAGTTGACTTAGGGAGTAAACGTGAAACAAAATTTAAGAGTGATAAATTTTATTTTTGTCCTTATAGGTGACCCATATACGAATCACATTGGCTTATTTCTGTCTATTTGAACAGAAAATCAAAAAATATGAGACAAAATGAGGAGCTTTCAAACAATAGCCAAATGATGAATTTTAAAATTCAGAGGACAAAGTAAGGAGTTTTAAAAGTTCAGGGGAGAAAGTAATGATTTTTAAAGTTCAAAAGACAAATTAAAAGTGATAGTAAAGTCCTTAAAATCTTAGGCTATAGAGATTATAAAGACAAGATAAAAGCAATGGAAAATGCTAATTACGTTCAAAATCACATGCTTAAGAGTCAAGACCCTTCCAATTTGATCATCGCATCACTATTTGAAGTTAAAAAACAATTCTCGAAACAATTACCTTTATGGGATAACACAATCAAATGAAATGCTTATTTATATGCAAAAAGCTATGAGACACGATAAATAAAAAACTGTGATGTTGCAATATCTATAGAATGATAACTCCCACGACCACTCTTCCATAGATTCAAATTTGATGACAAATCTAGAATTGCTTAAAAAGCATTTGGGAACTAGTAAAGCCATTTGGGTGCCACAGTTTGATCCTTTTTTGCTATTCTAACCCAGTTTTTAATAGTGTTTTCTCTTATATAATATAATGTTTTTAATTCAAACACCGCCTATGGTTCTCCAATTTGATTTTAGATTGAATAGACGTTATGCTTACATATGTCAAAGACAAACAGGAAACAGGCGACAACTTACAAAAGAGACTAATGTTTACAGAAGAGTCTAATATGTTCCCTTCTATTTCTGCTAAACGTGTCCTAAATGTTTCCCATGATTGTGAGAACTCCTATATCTTCCTTCTATTTTAATGAATACCATCCACCAGACATGAGTCTATGACCCTCTGAAACATGTAACTATAAGCGGTTCCCCAAGTTTTGCTAAGATAATAAGAACTTAAATTCAATCATTTGAAAAAAAATTGATACATCCTAAAGCAAATGTGAACTTAACGTCGAATAAATAAGATTATAATAAACGATAGTAGTAGTAGAGCTTGAGGGGACAAAAAAAAAAAACTTGAATGAATTTGTTGGTTATAAACATCTTCAAGTAGAACAATGAATTTGCTTGTTCTTCATAAAGAAGACAAGAAGCCATGATTGAATCATATTATAATAATTAAAAAAAATTGGAGCTGAATTTTGATACGTATACAAAACGACCAAATGGCAATCTCTGTCCACCGTTTATCCTCTTGAAGAAAAAAAAAGAAAAAAGACACACACTCCCTCATCCCCACACTGAACAAACACCAAAAAGGCCAAAAAAATTATGGACCCAAATCTTCCATGATCTAAAGGGGTAATTTATAACTTCCAATATAATGAGCCAGAAAACAAGAGAACTTCTAAATTCAGAAAGCCCTTGTTTGACCCTTCTATTCTATTCTTTTTTTTTTTTTGGTAACAGACCCTTCTATACAATACTAATAAGACTTTCCGCAATCTTTTCAAACTCCATGAAAAAAAAAAAAACATCAAAACACAAATAACAATATGTGAAAAAAAAAATACCCATTACTCTTCATCAAATGAGACATCAGAATCCAAATGGGTATTGCATTCTTTGGAATAAAAATCACTCTTCTCTATCAAAACCCCCAACATATCATAAGTGAATGTGGGATGATTTGGGTCACTCTTTTGGGATTGAGACCCAATTGCTGCCGATTCCCCTGATGGGGTTGGCGTGAAACAAAAGCAACAACCTTTATTACCACCACCATTATCAACATCGATCCTCTTACCTGAAAAAGAAGAAGAAGGAGGAGGAGAAGATTTTGATTTTCCGGAGAGTTTTGTTTTCAATGGTCTCAGGACAAACTTCTTTGCCTTTCCCAAATTCCTTGAAAACCCACTAAAGTTGTTATACCCTCTTGCTCTGTGCTTCGTTCTCTGATCATCATAGTTGGCTTTTTGGTGGACCCCACCACTATGCTTCTTCTGATCACCGTCGTCGTCGTCGTCATCATGCTCATCACCAACCCCACTTCCACTGACACCGACACCACTATCGCCAACGCTGGAGATCTCCTTATCCGAAACAGGCATCAATTTGTGTAAATTACTCTATGGCTTTATTGTTATTTGTCTTCCAGAAAAGGACCACCTTGTCATGGATAATAATTAAAAAGGAAAAAGGAAAGATTTTGATCGGAAAATTTCGAGTTTCGAGAATAATCGGAAAAACCCAGTTGAGGATTGGAACAGAATCGGAGTTTCTGAGGGGTAGAGATGAAAGCGAGACCCGATTTATTCGTCAAAGTAATCGAAATTTTATTTATTTATTTTGAAAGAATTTAATTTTTTTTGAAGGTCATATATATGCCAACCGGGATTAACAAAGACGGAGAGCGACGTAATTAATTAATTATTCTTTTTTTAGATGACTTATCGACTTTGCATAGTGTCTCCTAAACTTATGGTTTTTTTTGTAATTTATCTTTTGAACTTAATTTTAACAATTTTACTCCTCAAACTAAGAAATTCATTGCAAAACAGAAAGTTAATTAAAACATTATATTTTGATATAATTCAATTAAAGATCTTAATCATAATAAATTTGAGTTAAAGTACGTGAAAATGATCATTTATGTTATTAATTAAATATTTATATATAAATCATGTATCAATTATGTTAAGAAAAAAGGAGCACTTGTCATTAATGATTTGTAATAAATTTGTAGTTAAGGAAGAAATTGTTAAGATTAACAGTTTAAGCAATAAATTGTCAAAAGAAAAAGGGTGATAAGTTTAGGAGTATTAGTGCAGAACCGCTTTAATTATTCAATAATTATAAAATATCTTCGTGTTCAACTAAAATAACAGCAACAATAGCCGTTCTTTTTTTTAAAAGAAAAAGCAATCGTAGAGGTGGGGATCTACGTGTTAATCATTTGGTGGCGGGCTTATAGGATGCTTGGTATTAGGGTAAAAATTATTGGTTAAAATTATTTTTATTATAATATATAAAAATTTTATATTATAATAATTTTTTTTAAACATATAACAGCATCGTATCATTTATAATTGATACGATAGTTAAGATCTTTTTTTTCAAACAATACATTGGTTGAGTCAGCAAGCAATGAAAAGGGACTTCTGGAAAAAACAAAAAAAGAAAACGTAAAAGGCAAGGAAGAAATCATTTATTATTGTTTTTTTGAGGGTATCACTGATTATTATTTTAGAAATAAAAAAAAAGAGGTTAGAACTTCTCAGTCTCACACGTGACCAGCTCTCGTGCGTGATCCGCTAGTTTTTCTCCCTGGAATCAGAACAGTAAAGAAAGGGTTAAATTAAACAAGAAGAATTTATCATTTTAGCACCTCGAAGAATTTATCATATGGGCAAGACTATAACGAGAACATTTGCTTTTCTCTTATTGATGATATCCTTTTTGAAACTATTGGATTCAAATTAATACTACAAAATCATCTTGAAATAGATCCAACCATATCTGATAACAACTGTTTTTAATCTAATAATTAAAACAAGTGAAAGCGCTAAAAATTTGAAAAAACTTTCTATAAAAAAGTAAAAAAATACTCTAAAAAGATCGACTATCTGTTGTCGAGGGTGTTGTTGCGATCGATGGCCAGTGGAGGGGTGATGGGGCACACAAAGCATGGTTGCAACAAATTTTGCGAGATCACGACATTTGGAGGCATCGATAAATACACGACCCGCAGAGGCAGATCACAACGGAATCGCAATAGGGTCTCCAGGGGATAAGGTCGTGACTCACGACTCACGACCTTTGCCCATGAGCTAGCAAACACAAGCATGATGGACATACGGTGACCTTCGCTCATGAGCTCAGACCTCCACAACCTCTGCCTTCGTTTTGCAAAGCCTAACACATGATGGTCGTAAACTATTGGTGAGTTAAGTTTTGTCGTCTCCCATGAAAATTGAAGTCTAAAAACTGTTTAAGTACTACAACTATAATGATTGAGCTTTAATTAGGCAATTGGAATCTAAAGGAAATTAAATTCAACGAAAATAAAACTAATAAGACTAATCAACAAAACCATAAACAAAAGAAATAATTTACAATATGGACAATCAATGTGATAATGTGTCTAGGAACTTGATTTAGCTTAATTCTTCCTATGCTCTTCTTGAGCCTCAAATGAGATTATATGCGTAGATATTTAAATTAGTATTTCTATCTAACTTGTTTACTGCCGTTTGGTTTGAGTATTTGAATAGAGTATTTGAATGAAGATTTAAATTTTTGTGAGAGAAAATACTGTAGCAAAATGATTCGAATCGTGATTCAAGTCATTACAGTGCTTCAACCAAACACACCAACATTCATTAAGCTCCATCCTTAAATTGATTATCTAGGTGTTCTCGGCCTCCTAGGTCTCAACAACAACAAAGACTATGTTTCCTAAGTGACGATAAATTAGTCAATCTCTCCTGAGTATTAAAATTCATAAATCAAATCAACTAATTCATTAGCCAAATAAATTAGAAGCATTAAGAATTGAGAAACATAAATGAATTGAAATGGAAATTACATTAACGATCAACAAAATAATCTAAACATAATCCAAATCAAACTATATCAAGCCCTAGAATTAGAAATCTAAGCATATATAGAAAAATCCATTCTAATCTCTTCATGATATCAATAAAAATAAATATGTTTAACACACAATTATAGATACAAATTTCAATGAAGATTTGGGCAGAAAGAAAGGAAGAATAAACTCTTTGAGGAGCAAGGAAGAAGAAACTCTTTGTGGAGATGAACTTTAAGTCTTAAATCCTCCAAGAATCCACCAAAATCCTCTAAGAATCTTCAACTTTAAGCTCCTCTGTCTTTAGAATTTAGGCTCTCACTCATGAATTTCTTCCCCAGATTCTCAACCAAAAACCTCCTTGGGAAGTAAGCCTTCTTTTATATGTTTTTAGGTCTTTAAGGTTTTTAGATGGTAGGGCATCATTCCAGGTCAATTTGGGACGTTAGATTAAGGATTTAAGGCCAAAATTATCAAAAACTTAAAATTAGTAAGAGAAGGGCACCAGCGCGCCCCCAGCGCCAGTGGTTGCAAAACAACCTCGGCCTAGGCTTTATGCTAAGCCCCTTGATGCGTGCGACCAGCACGTTGCGCCCTTGGGGGCACAGTATGGGCTGATTCACCTAACACCATTTTAAGCTCCATTTGATTCCAAAAAATCCCAAAAAGACTCAAGTCTTATTTTCCTATAAAATAACATCAAAATGACACATATGCTTGAGGATTTTTACAATATTTAAGCTTAAAAAATATTTGATTTATGAGTAAAAATACTCACTCATCGCTCCTCCTTATGGTGGAAGAGAATCTGCCTTTTTATTTTTTATTTTTAGCGTTAATTTCACAAATAGTCCTTAAGGTTTACTCTCGTTAAAAAGTCATATTTTGGTCCATAATCTATTACTTTGTTTCAGTTTTAGTCATTCTATTAATTAGGCATTAAATATTTAATAAAAAAAACTTTTAAAATGTCCCGCTTTAGTCCCTATTATATTACTTTGTTTAACTAGTCCCTCTATTAAAATAAGAGTTGTTAGGGACTAGAATTTGAAAACTAAATCTAACAAGTTTGATGCATGTAATTAAAAAAAAGGAAAATTTTATCAAATTATTAGTGAAATCAATTTCAATTTTTAAAAAGAATTTTCAACACTAGTATAAAAGTATTAAATAATTAAGCATTTTAAATAACAAGCTATACATTGTGATTTATATACGTATATTTATATATTGTGTTGGATCATCATAATTCTAAACATCATAGTTACTATATATACACTTGCATATATAATATATTAACATTAGATATTTAACTTTACGTTTTAAAAAAATAAAGCTCATCTAAAAAACAATATGATTAATTGTTTTTTATTTTAGTTAATTATATAAATCAAAATTGTTGTATTTAGTTTCTCACTTAAGTTTTTTTTTTTTTTTTTTTTTTTTTTAATTTTGATCCTTGACGATACCTTGCTAATAGAGGAATCAAAAGTGAAACAAAGTAATAGATTATGGACCAAAGTATGAAAATTTTAAGAATATTTCGTTAAATATTTAACATCCAATTGACGGAGGGACCAAAATTGAAACAAGAAAAAGATTACAAACCAAAATAAGACTTTTCAATAGTGGGGGACTAAACTATGACTGAGGATAAACTTTAAGGATCATTTGTGATATTAAACATTTTTTAATTTTTGGGTTTTTTTAATCTAGCATGTACATGTCAATTTTACTTGCAATGAACTTGTTTAATTTTCACCTTTCAATGTAGATCTAATGGTTGATAAAAGAGTCTCATTGTTGAGAACAAATTGGAGGTCTCGTTGTATAATTTTCCTCAACATATAGGCCATTTGCTAAATATTAAAACTAAGTTTGTTGTAATGTTTTCTCTTACAAAATTTGAAATTTAATTCAAATAATATTGTCAAATGACTTAACAATACTATGTTGGTAATTTGTTACTTGAAAAATATTAAAAATTATAATTTTCAAAACTATTATTTACCTAATTATCTAGAAAATAAAAAGCAAACAAATCAAATTTCCACAAAATATGCTTAGGGTTTTATGATATCTTTTAAAACTATAAGATATCTTTTTTATATTTTCTCAATAATAAAGTAACAATATAATGTTACATTAAAACAAAGGATACTAAAATGATTTTAAAAAGTTGTCAATATTACTAGTCTTTGAACATCACTTTATTTTCTTAATTTTTTTGACATATGACTCCTAAAATTCTGGTATTTTGACAGTTTGACTCCCAAACAAAATTTATGAAAGATTTCAAAACTTTAACAACAATAATCACAATCCTATAACATATTAACTGAAAACTTCACATAAATAGTTACGTCAAATGCTTCTAGTTTGTAGGAATTTTTATCCACAATGAAGATAATATTTTTCGTTGCTGTAATCTCATGCAAATAAAAATTTTAATGTAACGATTTTTGCAAAAAGTTTAGTCACCAACCAATTGGATGTGGGAAATAACTATCTCTGTAGAATCTTAATATTAATAACTAAAACTATAAAAAAATTCAAATTTTATGATGTAATGGGACAAGAAAAAGTTCTGAGAATCAGAGCGATACAATTCTTGTAATTCAATTGTAATTCAAGGACAGAGACTAGTAGCATTAATAAAGAAAAAAAAAAGATATAAGATAAAAAACATTGTTACTCTCATTTTTTGCAATTTTGCACTTAAATGCTTCAACTTTTCTTCCTTAGTATTTAAATCCTCAACATCTTGTTTTATTTATAGCCACCTCATATGTGCAGCCCACGTGACTGAATTTTCAGAGGTTATAACCTGAGAAACAAATAAAAATTAGTAGATCTTAACATGGATTTATCCCATCTTTATTCATTGTACATTCAATCATGTCATAAATAACTATAGGATGTTTGATCTTTTCAGTTTTAAACAAAACATTTAATTGTTACAGTATAAAATTTTCACATGCTATAACAGTTTTAACTAAAATTTGTTCAAACTATTAATTTGAACCAATGCTTCCAAATGCCCCATCGATGTTGTTTAAATGGCCAGTTATGATGTTAATTTGACGCTATACCTTTGAAAATTAGATTGTTAGGGTGCCACATATGATGACTAACAATACAGAAGCAGAGCCAAGAATTTTTTTTTTTTTGAGGGGAGACATAAGCTAAGAATGTGAAAACTCTAAAAACTATTAATATATCAACTCTCAAATTTCTCAATACTATAAATAGTTAGAAGGACATGAATATTCAATTTGTTGAATTTTTTACGACTTAAATGTGAAATTTTCTTTAAAGTTTAGTTTGCTCTTAATTTGTTATTCTCTTCTAAGTTTAGTTTAGTTAAAAAAGCGCATAACACTTGTGAGAAAATTATTTTGATGGAGAAAATTGATAATAAATTATTTAGGGAGTGCAAAAGAAATATATGAAAAAAGATTTAAATATAGACACAATCCAGAAAATTAGTTTAGTAAGGTAATTAGAAAAACGTATTTATGAAAGTCATGTTTATTAAAAAATAGTATTGTTTTAAGAGAACTAAAAGAAAAAAAATTACTTAAATAGAGATACATTGGAGAAACATTATTAAAATGGAAGCAAATTAGAAACAAAAGATTAATATGGTACAAATGAAAACTATTTTTAATAGGAATAAATTAGGAAAAAGAAATTTATTAATGATAGAGACATATATAAAATTTTATGAACAAGAGGGAGGTATATATGAAAATGTTTTTAAAACTATGCCATTGAAACAAGTCGTTTAGAGTTTAAATGCTTAGAAGAACATGTTATAGGGATGTATGTGCAAAAATTGGGAAAGATTAGGGGCTAACGGTGTCATTCATCCCAAAAAAAAAGTAAGAGAACGAACAATAAATAAAAAAGGAATTAAGAACAACAAAGTTCTGTGCGGAAATTTTTTTAACAAAATAAGAATAATATTTAATTTTACTGGTGCACTGCTTTAGGTTCATTCCCTTTTTGTCTAGCAAACTTTAAAAAATTTCACTTTATCTCTTAAATTTTGAATTAGTCACACTTAACTCCTTATGTCATGTGCTTTTTCTATTAGAATTTCCTTGAAATAATAAAAAAAAAAACATGGTTGCACTTAAACTCCTCTTTTAATGTCTGTTTTTTACATAAATTCTGACAAAAATGGTTGTATGATTAATCTAAAATTAGACAAAGCAACTACAGGGCCAAAAGAGAATGACCTTAAAATTCACGGGTATAAGTGAGAATTATCCAAAGAAGAAAGAAAACTCTCTTTATCGGCTTTGCATATTTGACGAGCAAATTTGATAAAGTTTTCACTGAAGCAAAGCATTTGTTCTGAAGCAGTGTTTGGTGTATCCACCAGTAAATCAATGTTTGATGCGATGTGATGCCATAAAGAATAATTCACTATCACGATGAAAAAGAAAAAACATACACTCTCATTTTAAGAATTTTTTTCTAGCCTCTTTCTCACTTTAATATCTGAGATACACTGTACACAAGAGAAGAATGCAAACTATTTATATATTGGTTTACAGAGAATAGGTAACACCACACCAAAAAATGCAAAAAACGTACTCTTGGTGAGTGACACATGCGGCCGCAAAGTCTCTGGGTGCAGTAGGGCCCTGCTTCTGTGGCTCCACGCAGCCCCGCGGCTTTCTCTTGGCAAGGGTGCGCACCTGATGCTCGCAAAGGTCGATTCCTATAATCATCTATTTGGGGTGATAAATCGAAAGGACATAAAATTGAACTTCACGCTTCTTAACAGAATCTTATCGGTGAGTATACAACAATTGGATTAAATGATAAATGATTAAAACAAAGATTTCAATCCAACGCTTACTCCTACTTATAAGTTTTGACAGAGCTACATTAGATGTGTAGAGAGAGGAATATATCAGCTTAGTTGGGGCAAAATTTTATTAAACACTAATTCAACATCTTTGAACAAGAAATTAAGATAAAGAAGAAAATTAATCATGAATCCTAGGCAAAACTTAAAGACGCAAAGAAAACCTTAAGAACAATATGAGTAAGAACCCGAGCACTTGGTCTTGAATTCAATCCTTGTTATATTAGAAATCCGCCCAACAAACATTAAATTACAAAAGTCTATTATGAAACCCCTCTACAAACAAATGATTGATTAAATGGTACACCAAATTTTTAACTGCCTCACATGTCCAACGAGAATCTTGTGGCAGTTAGAGAAGAATGAAACTCGCCGTTTTACAATTTTTTTTTTTTTTCATGTTAATTATATTTCTCAAGTTCAACCATTTTCCTCGGTTGATATGCCAAATGTTTTTACTTATAAGCAAACTAAACGACATTGAAATGAATGAGTGGGATACTTCCTTTGGCATAACAAAATCATGTACACAAATCATTACCTTCAAAAAGCTTCGAAATTTCAAAACGTCAGAGCGGCAACAGTGAAAAGTTGTACAAGACATGTCGCTTTTCTTGCTCATTTTATAGCAATTGAAAATGGGAATGACCAAAAAAATAAGAAAAAGGTTCCCATTAAACATATCTAAAAGTTCAAAGCAAAAAGTGTTAGGAATCTCATCTTGCATATTCATGATGTCGTCCAAGAGATATAACTCTCTGCATTAGTGGACAAAAGTCATCAAACAAAGACAGGTTATAATTGATGCCATCGCTATAAAGAAGCAAAGACATAAACTTTGTTGTGTGGTAGTACTAGACGCCTCTCTGTCTTGGCCCTCTCTTTCCCTTTCTCTCTCTAAAACTTCTAAAACTTTCCAACTAATACAATTACAAGCACATCCCACTTTCCTGGATACCCTGGATACCTTCCTTATTCCCTCTCAAAGTATATATAAGGATATAACCACTGAAGATGGTATTTGTCAATTATGCCATATAGAACAAAATAACACATTTCAAGGTTGATCATTGTGAAGCAGCTCAAGTGAAAAGGCAAAGAGTTTAGCTAAAAAGCGTATGAGGAGGGCGTATCGGAAGATGTGGCGGGCGGTGCCTTGCACGGGCAGGAAAAGCTTGCGAACCGATTCGTGGAAGGACATAGAAGATATCCTCAAGAGCAAGCTTGCAACCATCAAGGAAGAGCCAGAGACCTGTGAGGAAAACCAAACTCCGCCAAGACTAACAAAGCGCTTGTCCAATAAAGGGAAGAAGAAGGGGTCCAAGGACAAGATAGGCAACTTTCTTTTGCCTCAATTCAGCCTCAAGGACTCCTATGCGCTTTTCATGACCAGATTTGGCTCTAAAGGTAGCCTTGGTGGACTCCTTCAGTACTGATCTTCTTGTGCATTTGTACTCCTCCTATAATAATCTTCTCATAACTTTTTAACATTTGGATGTCTGTGTTATTCTGTTCTTGTACTAATCTAATAAGTTCAGTCGTCCTTGACAGAATGCTCATATAGTTATGTCGTTAATTCGTATCGCTGTTTTTGCTACGTGTTTGCTACGATAGGTAGAATCATTGGTTAGAACTGTATTACATATACAGTAGCATGTAAGAGCTTTACACGGTTCTTAACTGAAAAATTAGTTAAAAGTAACTAATGCCAAACAGGCTTATTGTTTATGTAAACATGTACTTCACATGAAGATGGGACAAATTTTGTTGTCATCCTCTTCATATGTATTGACATATATTGTCTCTGAGTAATTAGTCAATTGAAAGATTTTTATATAGTTTTTTTTTTTTTTTTTTCTTTTCCTTAGTTTTAAGGCCAAAGTAGAGAATAGCAAGAGAATCTTGACACCAAGTTATCAGCTGTGAAATGAAACCAGCTTAGCTGTATTGACCCCACTATTTATTAAATCGAAGGCAGAGACTGTACGGTATAAATAAGCATACATGTACCGGATCATTATCCCACTTTGAGGATTGCATCATTCTTCCAAGAACCAATCTTATCAGAAAATCTCTGCTGATATGGGAAACAAAATTTGAGTCAAAAACCTTGTAAAATTGTTAAATGGATATTTGGAGTCTTAATGGAAGCTTTGAGGGAAAAAATGGGTTTTTTTAATATTCTTTTTTATTTCCAAAAGGCCAAAGGGCATCCTGAGTTAAAATTTTATGAGTTTTAGACAGCATTCTCTTGTGTTGTTGTACAAGGCAAAATGCTGAATGTCGGCTCAATCTCGTTGCTAAAAGTCAGTCACCAAAGCAGCGGTCATCTTGATGAACCCTCAAATGTAAAATGTAAACCAGAAGAAAAAATAATAATAAAGGAAATTGTTTAGTTATGGAACAAGCACCAGATTTTGATACAATCAATGCATGTTTCCTATTAGAACAAATTTTTTTTTTTTGGGTGCTGCCCATTAAATCATTTCAAACTAGCTGTTTAACAAATAAAAAATCTTATTAGTCCCAAGAAACTCGCCTGATCTTATGCGCTAAGAGTCTAAGACAGAAGTTATAGTTGCAGGCAAATTAGAAACTGATAGACAAGTTCATTAATTAATTCAATCCTCATATAACATTTGTTTTTTGAGAGCAGGTCAAGTTTCTAACTTCCTGTCAAAAGCTGACTACACTCTTCCTTCACTTGACAGATGAATGAGAGAGAACCGGGAGACCCCATTGAGTGGTGAAGACGATATTCGGATAGACGCCATCAATGCTCATTCTGGTCACAATCTCATTGCATATCCTTGCAATCCTGCTTGTAAACACAACAACAGAAAACGCCTTCAAAGTAAGCTTCCTAGAGCGCGATAACCGAAGACCCTTGAGCCTTCCATTAGTTTTCTTCACCCAACACCTCCCTGCAGGCCTTGTGACCTTCTCATCAATGTTGCTTAGCCTCTTGTACCGGCATCGCAAGCGTCCCCCAACAGCATCTTGAAAACCCATTTTCAGCATTGAGGAGAAAGTCGAAAAAAGAGATGAAAAATGGGGTGATGTGATTGGCCAAAAGAGAAGGCTATACATACAAAAGGAGAAAGATCTAAGAGAGGTTGTATGAGGGTAGGAATTTGAAGTGCATGTAAGTTTTAACAAGTTTGGTTTTCAATGTTGGATTTAAAGAGAAAGAAAGAGATGAAAAATGGGATAGTGAGTTCGGACTAAAGATGGTTAATACAGAAGGTTATATACATGTCAACATAGAAAGATCTAAAGAGATTATATAAGGGTAGAAAATGGATATGAATATAAGTAGATTGAGAAACTGGCTTTGAATGTTGGACTAAGAAGGTTGATATAGAAGGCTATGAATACAAAAGGAGCAAGATCTAAGAGTGATTATATGAGGGTATGAAAAATTAGAAGTGCATATAAGTAGATTGTGAAAAGTGTTTTAAAATTGTGTTAGTTGAAACAGAAAGAAAGAGATGAAAAATCGCCGTTCGGATTCCATTTAACACATGGTTGCCATTATAAGGTATATTAAACTCCTTATACACTGCATGGAGAAATAAAAGAATTAATCTGCTTTGCAACACATGTCTCGCATCAGTTGTCATAGCCACCACAGAATTGAGTACCTTGGATACTTAGTTCAAACAAAAAAGTTTTGGTTCAAACTAATTTTGTACTATAATGTTTTGTTTCACAAAACTCAAATTGTTACAGTATTTTAGGTTCAAAATGGCTTATCAAACTTGGGATTTTTTTTCCCTTGAAGGGCATAGGCGTGATTAGCAAAATGGCTAGAAGAATATAGGGGCCATGTGCAATGATTGATTTCCATGTTAGAGTGCAGATTAATGCCAATCATTTGCAAGAGAAAGGAATGTATGCAGTGGATCTACTTGTTTCTTTATTTGTGCGAACCTGATTAGTCATTAGTCCATGTCTAAGTCAAGAGTATGAACCGTTGGTCTAATTTGTCTCATATAGAAGAAAACAGTAGCCTGCGTTTGTTTAAATTAAAGGTTTTGTTTTATTAGTATTTGTCTCGGTATTTAGACAGAAGGACGATCTGACAAATTGGAAGTAGTTGGAGGGGTCATGTTCATCATGCAGAATCATGGCCCAGCCCAAAACAGAATGGGCCTGGCCGAACTACAAATTTTTCAGTGGACTAGAATCCACTCTTCAAAATAGCAGTCTGAACTTGATAGGGGGGAAAAAAATGGTGTATAATCCTGAACTTTTGTAGATGAAGTCTCCAAAAGCTATTTATAAATTAAACATGAAGAAAGATGAGCCATCTGCTTCCTGTTCGTGAAGTTAAAATAGCGCTGTCTTAAGTTGTAGAGTCACTTGCCCTCACGATTATTGCCTTAGACAGAGGAAGATTGTACATCAACCTTCAGAAAACATAGAGAGTGATGCGATATTTACCTGTAAACTTTTTTTTAATTTCTATAACAGCTTAAAATAGACGTAACTTTTATATTAAAGGCGAACGATTACAAATTTATATGTTCTTGTATGCTTGTTTTACATTCCCTGATTGTTATTGCTCTCAGTGACAGTAGGCATTAAAGAACTCCATCATCTAGAATTTGTAACCAAATTGTATCATAATAATAAGTCCTTTTAGGCCTGGTATTTGTGTGTATATATATATATATAAGCAGTCCAACCTTGGAAAATCTTGCCCACTTTTGCCCAAATGGCCTTCTATTTCCAATTTCCATCTACCTTTAGCGTACTTTAAAACCATATATGGTTGTTAATCAGTGCACAAGAAGGAATCTAAACTCATTCTTTTCTTCTTTAACTCTTGTCTCCGAGATTTTGATTAACTTTCTATAATGTATAGCCTCCATCTCTGAATATGATAACAACAACTTGTCAATATGAAAAAAAAAAACATAAAAATTCTTGTATTTTTCAAGGACCCCAGATTCTTACAGATTTCATGCAAATGTTAAAATGTTGACAGGAATATCATTCTGTGTCTTGATTAACAACAACAAGCGCTAAAATACAAAAACTTCATTTAGATTTGGAAAATCAAGGGCAACAGATTGATATAACTTCAAGTTCCAAAAATCAGAAATGTGATTGTGGACTTCAGTGGCCTTACTTCTACTTTGTCCTTGTGTGCATGCACTGTAGTTCCCCCCATCAGCCTATGAAATTGACCTTTAAAGCTTTGTTGTAAATTTTTTATGTTTTAAGGTCAAAACCAAAGAAAAGAGGTACTTTCTATTATGGTTAATTATTAAGCAATTTCTCCCATACTTATATGTTTTTCAGACGACGTCGGATCAGTAAAAAAAAATATTTTTGACTAAATTTAATGGTTTAAAAACATGCAGGGTAGTTTTCTTCTATTTACAACTCTGCTGAATAGGCTCCCTATTAATAAATGACCTTCTAGATCTGGTTTGGAGTCAAACAAATAATATTTCTCACACCTCCTTTTTCTTGAGAAGTAATGTTACCGTTGCCTTTTGGTGCTTATTATCAGGTTGACTTTATGAGTTGCCACATATATAAATCCGAACTCATGACTTAAAAAAACCCACATTCAGTTTTAGATCCTTTTTTTTTTTTCTCCAGTCCGACCAAGAAATCTCTTTTTTTATTTATTTTTCTTGAAGAGCACTGTGTCTCTCTAAAGAAATTTTTTTGTTTATACATCTTTAATTCCTTTTCTAACAAGTTCAAGAAGATCACCAACCATAAGGAATTCATTTTTCCTTCTGTTTGAACACTTATTTTCTTGTAAGAAAAATCGTAGAAAAGAGCAACTAGTGGCAAGTTTTTTTTTTGGTGCAGGCCTATGATTTTTAAATAATATTAACCGTTTGGTATTGTTTTCAAAATAAGTAAAAATAATTTTATTTTAAAAAATAAAATTTTTGAGAATTGTATTTTAAGAATGTTTTTAAAATTTTTACCTTAAAAATCCTGTAAAAACATTTCTAAAACTCTAGATCAAACAAAGAAATATCATAATTTGAACTCTGATAAACACCCACATGTACCAAATTACTTGAGCTAACAGCAACTAGCCATCGTTATTTTGTCTAGAAGTGACTTGTTAACAAGACAATCTAAGGAAATACTAAGGATAATGTCAAATAATTATTTATCTAAAAAAATGTTAAAAGTGTTTCAAAAGATTAAGGGTGTTTGGTGTACAGTGGTTTACACCACTATCTCAGTTATGAATAGTGTAAAATTCTTACATGTTAGTATAAAAAGAAAAAAAAGTTGCTATAATATAAAGCTCTCACATGTTACAATAAAAACAGTTCTAACCAATGGTTTTCACCACCGTATCAAACACATCCTGTACAATAAGTTTGTCCCTATAATACATATGTAATCAGATATTTGACACCGAAATATATAATTGGCTGTCACTAGTTTGTTTCTTTGGCATGGTTTCTTGAAAGTGGCTTTTCTCAGTTAAAAAAACTGCTTATGATAATGTTTTGATAGACTTTCCAAAACAAAATTTGACCTTTACAAAGTGCTTTCAATCAAAACTAAGTAGTTTTTCAATAAAACTCTTGCAAGGGAGACTTTAAAATTTGTACAAAAACTTCAATAAGATTTTCAAGACTTAAACATCGTTGTTGCCTCTTTTTTCCTCTGTTTATTTTTTTTCTTTACAAAAGACATGCCGCGTGGACCGCACTATAGTAATATACACATGCAAATATGTGTGTGTGTGTGTGTATATATATATATATATAACAGTTATATGCATTCAAATTTGGCGTGCATGCTTGCTCTTTTAGGAGAAAGAGTCAAAATAGTATTTTTTTTAAAATGTATATTTATAATAGATAGCATAGTTACGATAGATGATTTATTTAAGAAGCATGATCATAAAATAAATTTACCGTAAATATATTTTGTAAATGATCATTACTTTTTAAATATTATTTACCATAAATATTTTTTAAAGAATGGACTATTTGCTATAATGTTTTCACCAATTTTTTTTTTAATTCGTAGTGACTTCCTTTACTTGGGCGTGCTTATATCTTGATCTTCACATAATCACAGCTTTAGTTACAGAGAGCCTGGCTCGTTATGAGTTGTGCGACGATAAAACTAATATGCTTCCAGTTCCAACGAATCATTTTTTATCCATTACGAATATAGTCAGCTTCTGACAACAAAGATGCTTCCTTTCCTGGCAAAAAGATCGAAAAAAAAAGTTTAACAAAAAAAGTGAGATGCTTTGCGTGATGAATTTAGAATCGATTCCACACCAAAAAAAAAAAAAAAAAAAAGAATTTTATAGTACAATATGTCTACTTTGGCTGCTTAAAAAAATCGTTGTTATATAGGCAATTTAAAAATTCAGTTATAATTGATGTTTTAAATTTTAAAACTATAAAATATGAGAGTTTTATATTGTTGTAATGTGAGAGTTATATACTGTAGTAATTTTTTGCTTTTTATTATAGTTGTTGAGAGCTTTACTACTACTTGGTTGGAACTGAAGTTTCAAGTTGTTTAATTAGTTTTTCAACAGTTTAGTCTATTATTGAGGATATTTCTATACGTGCCTTGCAAAACTTTATAGTGGATACTCACATATCATATTATTGTAAAATAATCCGGAGCTTAAAGTGTTCACTCGTTGATTGAACATAAAAAATAAGCATAGGTGAATTTTGCCTGGGGTAGTGAAAAATGATGTAATTACACAAATATAAAACAACAATTGCCTTTGGGTAGTGAAGATTTGCAGTCCCTTGAGGACGACGATGAAAACAACAATAAAAAATTAAAAAAAAAAAGGCTCTACAAATGTAATTACACAAAGTGTGATACCTGAATTTTGACCCGGGCAATGTTGTTCAACCTTTTACACTATACTAAAGACTACAAAAGTCGATTAACTAATGACGTTAACTCAGCTCCCATTTTGTGCTTGATTACATCATTTTGAAGAACATTAGAACCAATTGCAGTCTATTTGATTGAATACAGAAATTGACTCGTTGATTTTATGATTGATGCAATGTTTTTCCCCTCATTATCATGTCCTTGGCTAGGAGAACATTAAAAATAATAAAAAAAAATAAAGTAAAAATCATGATTGGTTCATCTCGGGCTTGATAAAACCATTATAGATAAGCATACATGAATGACATTGTTATATATATATATATATATATATATATATATATAAGAATTAGTTTTTTGATAGTTACGTTTCTTATAAAAGTATATATATATATGAATTAGTTTTTGATAGTTACGTTTCTTATAAAAGTATCCCTCAATATCTGGGCTTGTTACGTTTTTTATAGTTTTTTTTTTTCAACAAAAGTATACTTCACCAATAACTGATGATGTGGTATGATAAAAAATTAACCTTATTAGTTATCATAAAATTTTTCATGCAACCATCCACGTAATTACAATCGTCGAATTTATATCAAACGATTAATAATAACAATACCTATTGAAAACTACCGTGATACTAATTTGAGTTGGCTCTGATTATTAGGTCGTTTTGCTTGTTTATTTGCAATTGTCAGCAACATAGACCTCACAATTTATTACTAAAATGACCAAATGACTCAAACCAATACCTAACAAAAGATTTGGCTACATTCTTTATTTTTTCTGCTCTGTTTGAGAAATTAATTAAAGGATTATGATGGATTTGTTGGTCTCTCACACGCAACTTCTTTTTTGTATTTCAAATCGGTCACGCAAAATTTTTAGGCACCACACCGACCATAAAACCTGGATATGCCCGGGAAAAGAAATGGGATGTGAGAGTGACTCAACGAGAGGGCAAAAAGGAAGCCCCCCAATGCAGGAAAAAAAAAAAAAAGAAAATTAAAGGCAAATTAGGAAAAAGTCATGCACGGTGAAATAAATCAAGTTTTGAAACAGCAAGCGCACACAAGAACGTGTTCTCACATGCAAAGTGAAAAGGAAATGTGAAAGGGTTCCCGTTGCACAAAATGACTATTCTACTTTTTTTTTTTTTTTTATTTGGTTCAAACTTAGATCTTTGAAACTTCTGACTTTCTGGGCAATTTCCCCTCTTTCGAGGGTTCAATCCAAAAACTTTCAACTTCCAAAAAGTTTCAAGTGTTCAAAACCTTCTTTCTTAGTTTCTTTGTTGCCACTTAGAGGAAAGTGGTCTTCACCTCTCTAATCTCTATGAACAGTAGTAATTAGTAGAGCACGCTTGTGGTAGCCATCAATAGAGTAGCTTAGTGTAGCGATAAGAATATCTTT
The DNA here is from genome assembly GCA_025403435.1 of Artocarpus heterophyllus. Classification (NCBI taxonomy): domain Eukaryota; kingdom Viridiplantae; phylum Streptophyta; class Magnoliopsida; order Rosales; family Moraceae; genus Artocarpus; species Artocarpus heterophyllus. The sequence continues at coordinate 13,468,669 of CM046338.1, read as the reverse complement.
ATTTTTTTTTAAAAGATAAGTAGAGGATTCAATATTTCACACCCCCACTTTAAAACTCCTGCCTCACTTTTGTGTTGTGTATAGCCAGGTATGTGGTGGCAAGAAGTTAAAACTTGCTCCATTTTTTGAGCGTCAGACCTTTTTCTGTTTTATGGGTAGCTTTGAGACTTTCAAAGTGATGAAAGGGATTGGGATAGAATATCATTAGTGATCCCCCCTTTTTTCATAGAAAAAAAATAACACTCGTATTATTGAGAACCACACGTTAATAATACATAAATTTTATTATTAAGTATCACACGCTAATAAATTCAAATTTTATTAACTTAATGCATTCTCCATCACTAGTCTCTAATATCTATGGCTCGCAGCTGTTCGTTTAACTTTCCCATTCGAAGGGTCCAAAGGACCTAGGACTTTGTGCAAAGCGCACATATTATATGACTTGTACAGAAACCATACGCTTCCATAGTGGGAGCCTATTAATTAATAAATATTAAACTTGTACTTCTTTTTTCTTTTTTCACTTTCACTAGATGAATACAATAGTCAAATATTGCTAACTGCAACTTTAATGTCAAAGAGATGCGCAACAACTACAGAAGAAATTGTGGCAACAACTGTAACAAATTAACGACGCTATCCTATCATCACCGAATCATCATTTTGTATATTATCATATATCATACAGCTGTATAGCAAACGACATAAAGTTGTTGTGAGGGGCGTTGATATGAATCTGACGAGACAGATCTAACATCTAAACATATTACCCCCTTGACCAAAAGCTGCTAATTAATCCCATAACCATAAAAAATAAAAAAGCTGTATATAGTTTCTACGTGAAGCAGTTATTGTTGGTGTGCTTGTTGTTGTTGCTGTTGTTAAGGAGACGGATAAATCTTCTTCTCCGGTAAGAAAAGCCGCATCTGATTCTGAAACAGGCCAACTTTCTGAACCTGCGAGCTGATTTAAGCCTCAGCCAAATGACTCTCTTCACTCGGACCAAAGACCTCTTGATTCTCCCACTAAAACTCTGTTTTCTGCAGAACTGGTAGCTTCTCAGAAAGAGTTGCCTCTTCTCCATCATCATAATATTGTTGTTGTTAATGTTGCTGTAGTAGCCATATTCTGATAAATAGTTGTTGTTGTTGTAGTAGTGCCCAGAACCAAAACAATCACTTCTGCTTATAATATTCATTGGACCTAAATGAACATTATTCTGTACCAACAAAGCCATATTGGAATATATACATATATATATAGAAGAAGAAGAAGAAGAAGAAGAGAAGTTTTTTTTTTTTTTTTTTTTTTCTCTTCCTGGTAAACCTAAGGCCCTAGAAAGAAAGAGGGTTTGGCTTAGAGAGAGAAAGATAGCTATATATATATATATATTTATATATATATAAAGGAGTAGAGGTGTGTGTAAGTGTATTTAATTCTATTATTGTTGTCTACCCGTATTATGTATGTGGGCTTTGTTGTCTTTTTTTGGTTTGCTTGGCTTTGCCTTTTGCTTTGCTTTGTGAATTGCAAGCGAGGACTGCGCCGCCACCAGAGCCCTGGCTATAGCCAAGCCACGCTTTTGCTTTCTAAATTCCATTTTCTATTTCTATGCCCTGCCTAACTTTGGTTTCTTTTTTTTTTCTCTAAGTGATGAGTTTATAATTGTAATAAAATAGTAATATTATTTATTTCAATAATATTCTAATAATAATCTACTTTTACACGTGTACAGATGGATGGGCTCTTGGTTTTTGTTGATGGACGGTCACGTGCATTTTGTGTTTTACTTCATCTTCTTGATTTATTATTTTTATTACTATTTTTTTTTCCTTCTTATGACATATTATTTACATGGATGGATAAATTACCATGCAGTGGGGGAAATAAAGATTGGATGGTCGTTGGTTAGGTTTAGGACTAATCTCTAAAGATGAACTCATCAACTTTTAGACCGGATTGTGGGCCTCCATGGACGGTCCGATTTGGTCCCATATGGGCTTGCCAGCGTCAGCAAATGGGCCCAACAATGTCGGTGGACCCCACCTAAATCAATGTGGTCATAAGAAAGTAGGGAAGTCATGCAGTTAGTTGTCCATTGAATTTGTATCCGAATCTGTTAAATCTTCATTGTTTCAACTATTATCTTTGTTTGTACAACAACCCCAAATCTGCGTATCAAATGGGTCCTATAAATGGCACACATAAAAGGCAATTACGGCAATAATATGACACACGGAACATGTTCTCCTAGCAAATTAAAACATTATTTTTCCCAAACATAATATATATTTTTTGTATTATGTTACGTACATATGGGAGCTGGCTCATCCATTGGATAGATCATGCATTCTGCTAATCTGTATTTGTGATCATCGTAACTCGTTATCTTCCGGAGCAAGTTGTTCATGTCAAAATCAAGTTTTTCCAATCCAAATTATCTAAATTTTCAAACTTGATAAGTTTATTTTATATATCAATGTATAGCCGTCGGGAAATTTAAGTCCCTTGTGAATTAAGAGTCTTGAACGTGTTATTCATTGTGTGTATAATGAGAGAAGATATTTCTCACCCCAGTTCAACAAACCCACATATTTCTGAACTGATTTAGTAGCAGAAATCTTAATTGGTGATGAGTGAGAAAAGGTCAACCAGATGCACCTTATCTTCCTTTTGTGAGGCAAAAAACTCGAGAGTTGTGAAGCTTTTGAGAGATCCATACGACAAGAAAAGGCATTGATGAAATCTGCTTTATGTAACATCATTATCTAATGAACTTTCTAAGATTTAGAGACATCATTTAACCTCTCTTTGGCATTTCAGCTGCAACAGTTGATTCTAACCAATAAACAAAAAAAACTCTCAACAGCTATGGTAAAAGTAAAAAAAATTGTTACAGTATAAAGCCCTCGTATGTTATAATTTTTAAACCAACATTTTCAGATCGAACACTCTGCCAAACACCTTATTAATCATATCGAATTGGAAAATAAATGCATATACATCATCACCTACCGCATAAAGCATTACGGCAAGTAATGATTGTGTTGGATCTGCTTCTAATGGAGTGTTGAAGCAAGCTCAGAGCAACATCATAAGTATCAAAAGGTGTTGACTGAACAATGTTTAACTTGTGTGACATGAATGGAGACATATAGTGCTAGTGAACAACAATACTATTATTAGTTTACAATTAGATTAAACGCCAGCATATGACCCGAAGGAAAATATATAATTTGATCATTCAATATTATCTTTACATATTGATCATACCTATGCCGCATTAATGATGTTGAGAACCAAAAGTAGAAACCTGTTGATCAACTGAATTCCAAGTGGGGGGTTATGCCATCTATGCTAAAGAAACACTTTCTGGTATCATACATTTTAAGCGTCACATTGTATTCAAGTTTATCAAAATTTAAGTAATATGTTAATTTGATGAAATTTGAAGCTATATAACAAAATCTGAGGACAAAAAGATAGCAAATTATTGGTTGGACTTTTTTTCATTTCCTTCTCTGTAACCTTCTGCAAAATTTTCCTATTACAAGTCTATGAAGCATATCTGCCAGAAGAGAACGAGGACAGAAAAGCTTGAGAATGAGAAATCCACTTGATAAAAATCTCCAATATGCAATGGAATAAAAGAAAGGGATTCAATAAGACCATAGGCTCAATTCTATGTTTGATATTATAGTCTTCAAAGCAAAATAAGCGACACATTCTATTAAATATATAGATAAATCGACAAATAAGCGACATTAGAAAAGCTTAACTCGTTAGCGAAAAGGATAATGAAGGAGCGCAAAACACATTTCATCATAATGGTTTTTTAGCTATTATTATTATTATTATTATTATTAATCTAAGGAGCAAGAATTTTAACTTTTTATTGATAGAGTATGAGTATCCGTTAAGCTACAGTAAAATACAAATATTTTTGCAAACTAACCGAAACACACAATATATTGCTTTGTGGCGCCAAAGATCAGAATGAAAAATTCCCGTTGGAACTGTCTAGAAACATTTGAAGAAGTATTTTGGTCAGGCCCCCCCAGTTCCATGTTTTGCGCGGAAGTACTAAGCAGCAATGGCGACGAGCACACGGATATCTCGGTCCTTCCTCGTATCTCCATATTCTCCACCCTTTGTCCTTCTCCGAACGTTTTCTCCTTCCTCCACGCCATTAACGCCCAACTACCCCCGCACCATAACCATATTCTCTCCCTATTCTCGTTCATTTCTCGGGAATAGCCTATTCAGCTCATCATCTGATGCAACCAACAAGAGCATCAACACCACAGTGAACTTCTCACTTCCCTCTGACGACGAAAACGACAACAAGATCAAGACGACAGCTCCAAAAGAGATTGACAAGTCGAAGCTCCCACTTCCGTACCACCCGTCAGACGACCCCAAAGACCTGCAAGAGATCTTCCACAAGATGCGGAGCGAGGGCCTCTTCAACAACGCAGTCAATATGTTCGACGGTGGAGCTCTTCTCTCAGATCAAGGATAAGGGCGAGATGCCCGACATGGTGGCCTGCACTGCCATCGTTGAGGCCTACGCCAATGCTGGCCAGACCAAGGAGGCTCTCAAGGTGTTCTTGAGAAAGCTTGCCTCTGGCGTTGCCCTGAATGCGTATACTTATACCGCTTTGGTCAAAGGACTGGCTGTGAATCCAAAGTTCCTTGGGGATGTGAAGTACGTGTTGGAGCTGATGTCGAAGGGGATGCGTCCCAATGCTGGCGTTTACACAGTGATGTTTGAGGCGTTTGTGAGGGAGCAGAGGGAGGAGGAAGCAAGAGAGTTTCTAGAACGAATGAGAGAGAGGGTTTGTGCCTGATGGAAAGGCTGTGAGAAGTGTCATGAGCATTCTCTTTGGAAAGTGACTCCTCTTTTTTTTTGTGCAAATGGTTTGAATAATCCAAAGGGGAAGAGTTTACAGGCCATGTTATCTTATGTTGTTGGAGTGGAATTGAACAGGTGAATGTTTGGAAAGATTTGTTGTTCATTTTAGTCATTCCAATATATTTGTAGGAATCCAAATAGACTATAAAAGAACACATGTGATTTGAAAGACAATAGATATACTGAAAATGCAAAACAGAAAAACCAGTATTCTTAATAAATCTTGCCACTAACTAAAGATTACATCAAAATGGGCAATAGATTTTAAAATATAGGCAAGAAAAAGAAATATCAAACAAAACATATATAGGAAGCTAGGAGAGAATATTGTAGTTCAAATCTGACTCCTATAACTGATATGGGGGAGCAGCTCTTCAAATGTTGAGCAGCGCAAGCTTAAGTGGCAACAAAACAATGCTCAGCAGTAGCCTCGTCCCACTGAGGCCAAGAAAAGGAAGACCTTGTATCATCCACAACTCTAACATGTCTGAGTACTCCTTTAAATGACTTGTTGGATTTAAAAACCTAGCTTGTCCGGGCATTCCGAAGCCCTATGCCCAGATCGCCCGCAGTTGAAACACGATCCTCCAAAACTTCTGTATAAAAAAGTGCGTATGTCATGTCAGTGCTTGCAGTTTCAAATATAAAATAGAAAGAACTACGTCCTTATATGAGATGTGTAAGTTTTTGAAACATAATTCCAGTACTTTAAAAGGGCAAACTTATTAAAGTCAAGCTTATATCATCCCTGCAGCTTAGTTAAGCTCAAATCACATTTAATCATCTTGAAATAGTCTCATTTCGCTCATATTATGGGCAAACAACCACCTTAACTATTCCTCTCATTTAAGAGAAAGCAATGTCATTTCCAACAACATAAATGGGACGGTAAGAGAAGAAGGCGAAAACCTCTCAGCATAAAGGAAATTTGCATAACAGTAGCAAGAGAAAGGAAAGAGGAATAATATAAAAAAATTAGTACTAAGAAAAAATAAATAAAAGGAACAAGAGAGTTATACAGGGAAGTGGAAACATACCTGTCCCTGGATGAAGACCTGCTTGAACCCTGAGACCAACTATTGCTAGATTTTCTACCTCCAATTAGCCAATCATCGCTGGAGCTTCTAGAATTTCGAGACCCACTATTGTTTAATTTTCTGTTACCTCGACCACTACTCCTAAATCCATCATCTTCATCGTCAGAGAAGCCACCGCCCCAACCCCTGGAGCTTCTGAAACCTCCACGACCCCTTGAACCCCTTCGGTTGCCCCAATCTCCACCACGGTCTCTGTTAGAAAACCTACCATAGTAGTCACTGGCAGGCCCATCATCTTGCAAAGCTGGCAGCTGCAAATAAATATATCTCTTTCAGTATTTACCGTTAAGATTATACAACACCCCTTTTCCCTCCCTCTCCTGCCTTCCTGTGGAGGGGAGAGAGAGAGAGAGAGCAAATGGATTCTCATGCAAATACAGCCATGACAAAAAAGTAAAGAAAATTCAAAAAGCAACCTTGGTGATCTTGGTAATAGTGTTCCCAGGTGGTAGTTCCTTTGTCAGCAACTCCTTCGCAATCTCCTCTGGAAGATCAAAAACTGCTGATTGAACCTGATATATGCGAGTATTACTGGTTATTAACAAAGGTATGCACAAAGTGATGTTAGAAGAAAAATAAATAACCAATGCCAGGATGTAGATACAAACCCTATCATCTGCAACTAAATAAATTTTTCCAAGTTCATCAGCGGCCGCAGAATAAACATCCGAAAGAAACCCAGTGACAGATCTAGCTGAGAGAAATCCTCTAGAAGAGGCTGGATCTCGAATCAATTGCAATGTAACCAAGCCCTGAAATATAAAAAATCAGATTAAAAACAAAATAAGCAAAAAACTGTATAAATGTTCGACTACGTAAAACTCGGCTATCATGCAGATAAAACTCATGGATAGCTTTAGAATTTAAGAGTAGTTCATGTAAGTTAGATTTGGAATTTACTACTTGATTTGGATCCTTTACCTGCTCATGGTTGATAAGAGACCTGGACGACGGAGGCCGGGAAAATCCACTCAATTGAGCAAGCGCAGCAGCAAGAGCGCTTGTGCCTTGTTCCTCGATTAGTTTTTGGGCAGTAGGGGTGAAAAACCCAATTGATTCAGCATGAACTCCAGTAAGAGTGGCAACCACTTGTTCAGCAGATGACTCCAAAACCTCGTCAACAGATGGTGGACTAACAAACTCAAATTTGCACCCAACATCATGCTCGAGGGATCTCACTGTTCTCCTCTGACTGCTAGTAAACATCAAAATAGCAGTTCCTTCTTTTCCAGCCCGTCCGGTACGACCAGATCGATGCACAAAGGTTTCCGGATCATTGGGAAGTTCATAGTGGATAATCTAGAAAAACAAGTAAAGAGGCCCATAGAATATTTAGTATGCTGAAACAACAATGAAGATGTTAGAATTCAACAGAGGCCTAAGACAATGTGGAAAACATTTCAAAGAGGTAAAATGATAAAGCTCAACTCATGAAAACAAATTGAAGTAGAAAAGTCGATTATAGCAATCATAAACTTTTTACAGCACAAATACTCCTAACTCATGCCAAATTGATAATATTTGCTGTCTATGCTTCATGAATTATCTGGTTAGATTTGACTTCTAAGTTTGATAGTCAGATACATAAATCTCCCCATTTATCCTCAAAGAAAATATATCATTACACTTCGTATACCTTAAAGGTTCCACGAGATTCATTCATATGCTACTCTAAAAAATTGGATTCGGAAACACATGGTAGCAGGATCATATCAATTTCAGGTGATTACCAAATCAACATTAGGAATATCAAGCCCTCGGGCTGCAACATCGGTGGCAACAAGTACAGTGAATTTCCCTTGCCGGAAACCATTTAATGTTCTCTCTCTCTGATGCTGGGATATATCTCCATGCAATGCCTCAGAAGCTATGCTATTTGTTAATGCCATTGAGACTTCATCAGCATCTCGTTTTGTTTGCGTAAAAACTATGGCCTTCCCTCCTTTTGCATAAACCTGAAAATAAGCCAGATAAAAAAAAAATAGTACTTTCTAGCTCAGTACTTAATCTTGAAAATGTAATACAATCCTTTCTTTTAACATATAAGTCTGAGATAAGATAGCATTATATAATACTAAAATGGTACATTAGATTTATCAAATCTACGCAATATATACGAACATTATACTTCAAAAGGTTTCACTCCCATATCATTATCAGGTTTTTTGCTAAGAACATTTTGGCATACATTCATCACAGCAAGCATAAGTACGTTATGATAGTATTTATTTAATACGAATAATTCAAGCCTCATATAATTAGAGTCTCATTAAAATAATCCACAAGAACTGGCAATTAAACATGGCCTACTATTTGTAACCAAAAAAAAAGTAGCTGAAAGAAAACAGTAGAATTAACTGCTAGCTCTCACCGTTACAAGATCACTAAGAATGGTCCGCTTTGACGTTGCAGTAGTTGATATGGCATAAAGTTTGATTCCCTCAGCAAGTTTTTCATCTTGCTCACCAACCTTGAAGGAAGGAAGAAAAACACATTTCAGATTCTATATTCCACTCAAGGATTGTATCTTGTACTGGCATTTGATTCAGCAAAGGAATAATAATTACCAGATCAATTGTCAAAGGATTGTTCAAATTCTTCCGTGCTAGTTTTTTCACCCAACTGGGCATAGTTGCAGAGAAAAGCATACTTTGCCTCTCAGCTGGAAGCTTTTCTAAGATTACTTCTACATCCTCCTCAAATCCAACCGCAAGCATTTGATCAGCTTCATCAAGGACCAAATATTGAACCTCCCCCAATTGAAGGCTTCCGCCATTTATCAGATCAATTAATCGACCAGGAGTTCCAACAACCACATCAACTCCACGTGAAAGAGCATTCTGTTGTGTAATATAAGAAACACCTCCATATACACAGACAGTGTTTAAATGAGGTGCAGATTCTTTGATCTCCTTTTCTACTTGCTTTGCCAACTCACGGGTTGGTGCAAGAACCAAACCTCTAGGAAGACGACTGGACCGTCTATAAAAAATATTTTAACCAAAAAAATATCATGACATGTTCCAAACAAATTCAAAATCAAAAGAAGTTCAATGACTTTGACATAATTCTACCTCCTAGAACCTCTCTGTTCATCGTCTTCAGTGAGATGTTTAATTATCGGGATCCCAAAGGCAAGTGTCTTCCCAGTTCCAGTCTTTGCACGAGCAATAAGGTCCCGACCTTCTAGCGCTGGGACTAGCACAGCTCTCTAAAAAGTTGCACGAAAGAATAACATAATAATCATAAATTTATAATTATCTAAGAAAATACAAACAAAAACTAAACTTCTAAATTGACCAAAAATGAAAAAAGGTAAAATATGTGAGACATAAAAAGTACGCTAGTACATGTCTCAATCCAATCAAGTTAGCCAAGAAAATCCAATTTCAAACAACACCCGCCATATCAAATGTAAGTCAGGACCAGTGACCACTATTGAAAGAATGAGGTTCTAAAATCCAGAACAAGAGAAATGATACTTTCCTGAAAACACAGTCGATAAAAACACCGGGATGATTAAGTACTTATCACCTAAGAATATAGCATTCAACCATGGTTTTTCCATCAAACAAGTAGCTTGGTTGGTTATCCAAAGACAAATTTGCAAAATAAGTGCATCTACAGAACAAGTGCATCCCCAAAACATCAAACAAAAGAAATTGGTTAAATAAAAATAAATGATAACAACAAATTTCAACTCCAACCCAAAAAAATGACAAAACCAAAGATACATATACATATACATATCTATATAGAGAGAGAATGAAATAAATAGAAAAGAATAGTACTTGGATAGGGAAAAGGTGGTTAATCCCACGTTTCTCCAACGAATCAACAAGCCTCTGAGGCAAACCCAGCTTCGAAACCGCGAGCTCGTCCTCATCGACCGAAGCCGAGCGGGGTTCGCCTTCCTCGGACTCGTAGTCGTCGTCGTCGTTGCTGCTAAAAGAGTCCTTGGAGAAGTCTCCGAGACCCTTAAAAGCCTCCTCGCTGAGCACGGAATTGGGGGTCGCAATGGCCGAAGCAACTAACCCACCACCACCACCACCACCACCGCCACCAAGCCTAGAAGAACCACTGTTACAGTTATACGCTCTCAGTACGCTGTTGAAGTGAGCCTTCTCTGGAAAAGGCAGAGACGACGAAGAAGGAGGAGTTATCGCCGCCGAACCCGACGCCAAAGCCGAACCCGACGCGAGTCTCCTGTAGGGATCAAGAGTTGGCGTCTGGTAAATAGAAGAGACGCCGATTATACAAGCCATTTTTGCTTTACTTTGAGCACCAAGTGCTTGGTGAAAGTACTGAGAAAGGGAAGAGGATAAGGAAATGGAGAGGCGGCGTTTGTGGGAGGGTTTTTGGAGGCGGAAGGAAGAGATATTTAGGGGATAAGGCCAAGGGCAGAGAGAGGGTGGGCTTTGTAAAACGTATATGGCCTTGTAAACCTCCACCTCGGTTTCTTTGCTCTGCTCTTCTTCTACCTTCCACTCGCTCCTTATACTTTATCGGGTCTTTTATTCCGGGTTTGACCCGAATATATGGATGTTGTTTGTCTTATTGGCTGTTGGCCTTTGAGAACTAGTGGGAGGGTGAGTTGTAGAAACTAGAAATATCACTTTAGATATTTGTTCTTTTTTTTTTTTTTTTTAATTTAGGCAAGCTAAAGTTAGATGTAAAATTATAATTAGGTTATGTTTGTAGTTACCGATTTTAGAGAATTGGTATTCATACATGTTATTTAGCTTTCGTTTAAAACTTCAGTTGTAACTTTTTTTTTTTTAGGCAAGCGAAAGTTAGATGTAAAATTATCATTAGGTTATGTTTGTAGTTACCGATTTTAGAGAATTCGTATTCATACATGTTATTTAGCTTTTCTTTTAAACTTCAGTTGTAACTAGTGTTTTTAAGTTTTAGAACTATTTCATATGAAAACTTTACACTATAACAACATTTTGCTTTTTTATTATAGCTACTGAGAGCTTTACACCGTTCATAATTATAACTGATGGGTTGAAACTGAAGTTGCAAACACTCCCTTAAGAAAATGTTTTATTTATGCATAAAAATATTATAAGTGAATTACAAAAACTTTTAAAGCGGTACCTGTCACAATTGATAATTTAGTTTGTTTGAAAAACTGATTCAAACTAACAAAAGCTCGTTCGAAATAGTTTTACTATATCTTTTCTCTCACTCACAATGTGTGAATTACTATGCTGTTTTATGAGAAAATTTAGTACAGCACATAGTCGTAAACCTAGTTCAAGCCACATTAAATTTTGTGTTTATGTACTTATTTATTTTTCATATATTATCTTTAACTCTAGACGATGAGATAAGAGTCATTAAAAGCATAGCTTAACCTTATCCCTACAGCTATCACTGTTTTTACCATAGGAATAGACAGAAGGATAACCCCAATGGTGATCTCATACAATCTTTACAACTAGGTTTTTTTTTTTTTAACCTAGACCTTGGGATTTCCAATCAACTAGGTTGGGTTTTTAATATTATCGACTAATTATTTCATAGGTTTTAGTCCCCTTGATGACTTATTAGCCAACTCTCTCTTTAACCCTGCAGTTTATGGATCCATAATGCTATCCTTTGACATCACATAGTCAACAAAGATAACCCTAGTTGAGAGTACTTGCCTAATGGTATTGTGTCTATGACGTATGTGTCTAGACTTACCATTGTACATGTTGCTCTGTGCCCTCCAATCGCAAATTGACTAGCACAGGCTTCGGCCATCTTGGAATATCCTCTAAGAAATGGCATAGCCCTTTCTGCCTCTTCAACGCATTTTTCCAAGGCAATAAACTCAAATTCTATTGTGGATATGGCTATAACAATTTAAGGATTTCCATGATACAGTTGCACCTCCTAGTGTGAACACATATCCATTGGTTGACTTTGAGTCTTTTATATCAAATATCCAATTTGCATCACTGTATCCTTATAGCACAATAGGATTTCTGGCATAATGCAGCCTATAACTACAAGTATACCGTAAGTACCTCAGTACTCTTACTATTGCTTTCCAATGGTTAGCTCTTGGATTACTCGTGTATCTACTGAATTTATTGACAATGTATGTTATGTCTGATCTTGTACAGCTCATAAAGTACATTAGACTTCTTATTACTCTAGAGTACTCTACTTGAGAGACTCTCACCTTTGTTTTTGTACAAATGTAAATTTGTGCTATTGGTGTTCTAGCCACACCAGAATAATCCTTTTTGAATTTCTTAAGAACCTTGTCCACATAGTGCAATTGAATTTGAAAAAAGTCATCCAATGTTCTTCAAATTTTAATTCCCAATATCACATCATCTAGTCCCATATCTCTCACGTCAAACCTTAATTTCAACATATCCTTAGTAGATTTGATCATCTTATCATTACTACCAACAATGAACATGTCATCCACATAAAGACACAAAATTACATAACCATTTTTTGTGTCTTTGAAATAAACTCATTTGTCACACTCATTGATTTTGAATCCATTTGCTAGCATAGCACTATCAAATTTTTCATGCCACTGTCTTCGGTGCTTGCTTTAAGCCAAACAATGACTTCACTAATTTACAGACTTTCTTTTCTTGTCTTGGAGTAGAAAAACCCTTGGGTTGCTCCATGTAGATTTCTTCGCCTAAATTTTCATTTAGAAAAGGTGTTTTCACATCCATTTGATGTAATTCCAGATTTCGCAAAGTAGCAATTGCGATTATCATCCTTATGGAAGTTATTATTCTCACAGGAGAATATGTATCAAAGTAATCTAGTCCTTTTTGTTGCATGTATCCTTTGATTACAAGTTTGGCCTCATACTTATCAATTGATCTATCTGCTTTCATTTTCCTTTTGAAAATCTATTTGTAACCTAATGGTTTACAACCCCGAGAAAGATCCACTAGTTCCTAAGTATGATTTTTAATAATGGAATTATTTCATTTTTAATAGTCTCTTTCCATAAAGGGCCTTCAGAAGAATTCATAGTTTCTTTAAAGCTTTGAGGTTCACCTTCCAGCAAATAGTTCAAAATATTTGGACCAGAAGATTTTTTTGTCCTTGCTCTCTTGTTGCGTCTAGGTTCATCCTTAACGTCCAATTCTTGCACATGGTGCTGACTATCTTTATTTATAGTCACATATGTTCGTTTAGATGAACTCGATTACTCTTTGGACCTATACGGAAATATATATTCAAAGAACATTGCATTTCTCGATTCCATTACCATGATTCTTTGTATGTTTGGGATTTTTAACTCATGCACCAAAAACTGATAAACACTACTATTATGTGTATAGCCTATTAAAATGCAATCAACAATTTTCAAACCTATCTTCACCTTCTTTGGTGCAAGTACAACCACTTTGGCAAGACATCCCTACATTCACAAGTATTTATAAAAAGGTTTGTTGATGCTTACCGCTGTCCGGTGTCGGATCAACACCCAAGTGTGACTGAACACCTTCTGACCTCCTCTTAAGCTTGCCCCTGGTCGGGATTGAGTACCTGCGAGAGGGATGATTCGGAGAAATGGGGTTAGCCAATAGACAAGGGCTCTCCGATGCTCAAGGCAAGAACTGTTCGGCAGAGGTCGGCAGCTGATTAAATGAGAAGAGGTCTCTCTCTCTAAAACGTCATAAATGCATCCTATTTATAGGCCACCAGCTGGATCGGGTGCAAGATGGGTTTTGCCCATTACCCAGGTGTCACATCAAAGTGTATCAAGCAATAGGTGACAAGTGTCGCGTCCATAGTCCAATGGATTGGACTCTATCGGACGGCAGCACGCCTGCCTGGTGTTGGCCAACAAGGATGGGTAGTGACGTGTTATGATGAATAGCGTGGCCCGGCCCGAGCTACAGTTCATCCCCCGAGGTGGCAGCCTTCTTGAGGGCGTGCCCTCAGATCAGTGGAAGACTCCCCGGGAAGAAGCATAAATCGTCGGGTCGGGCGGTAGCCATTTCTGCCGAACTGATTTGCCGACCACCAAAGTTAATGTCCTCGGTGGGAGTGCCGAGCTACCCTCTACAAGGTTGATTTCCTTTCCATAGCTCATGTAGGGTCTTATCTAATTTCTTTGGCGGCACTTTATTTAAAAGGTAATTATATGATAAAATGGCTTCCCCCGTATGTTTTGAGGTAACCTAGAACTTATCAGCATGGTATTCAGCATATCCTTTAAGGTACCATTCTTTCGTTCAGCCACTCTAACTGATTGAGGCAAATAAGGTGGTGTGACCTTGTGAACAATTCCATGTTGTACACAAAATTCATTGAAAGGTGCTTCATATTCTCTACGTCACTTCTCACTACCTTAATCTTCTTGTTGAGTTGATTCTCAACTTTTTTCTTATAGAGAGAAAATTCTACTATAGCTTTATCTTTGCTTTTCAACAAATAACTTAGTAGTATTTCGTGCTATCATCGACAAAAGTAATAAAATACTTATTGCTAGCCTCTGTATTTGCAAATTTTGAATCACATATATCATTATGGATCAAATCAAGGGGTTCAGTGTTGCTTTCAATCTTTTAAAATGCTGAACTTGTCATTATAGTCTCTACATAAGTCTCACACTTGTGTTTGGAATCTATTTGAAATGTAGGAATATAATTTAAGTTAATTAATCTCTGTAGAGTATTGTAATTAATGTGTCATAATCTACCATGCCACAAATTGGAAGACTCAAGCAAGAAAAGAGAAGAATTACTAGCTTTATTGATATTTTTGGGTTCCACAGTCATTACATTGAGCTTAAAAAGCCCCTTAGATACATAACTGTTTCCAACAATCATCCTACTCTTGATCAAAACGACCTTTCTGACTCAAAACCTATATGAAAAACCATGCTTATTTAGCAACAAATTGGACACTAAGTTTTTAGGGATATTCAGCCCATACAACACGCTGTTTAGAGTCAAATCTTGCCCATAGGTCATCTTCAGGATCACCTTGCCTTGGCCTGGATCTCAGATGTTGTGGAGTTTTCCAAGAATGAGTTCTCCCCGTTCTCAAT
Organism: Artocarpus heterophyllus; assembly: GCA_025403435.1. NCBI lineage: Eukaryota > Viridiplantae > Streptophyta > Magnoliopsida > Rosales > Moraceae > Artocarpus > Artocarpus heterophyllus. The sequence continues at coordinate 13,453,620 of CM046338.1, read as the reverse complement.
TGGTTCGAAGGAAGTGAACAAACCTTTGTTTAAGCAGACTTGCTGAGTTGCACCGATGTCAATCTACCATTCCCTCAGGTTGGACTCGACTAAGCTCATTTCAAAGACCACTACAGAAAGGGCTAATATTAGAAACCCCTTGTGTGATGCATCAACCATATTGGCCTCTATGTTCTTCTTCTTCTTTGGTAACCTACAATCCACCGACTTGTGACCCGTCTTGTGTGATGTCATCAGCCATATTGGCCTCTTTGTTCTTCTACTTGTTTGGTAGCCTGCAATCCACCGACTTCTCTTGGAATTTCTGCTTCTTGGATATACCTTCTTTTGATCCCAACTTAGACCCCTTGCCCGGTTTGTTCTTTTTGGACTAGGAACTTTTCCAATGCTCCACCACATTCGCTTTAGCATCAGCCTAAGATAGGCCTTTCTTCTCAAAACATCTTTTGTCTTCTTCAATACGAAGTTTGACAATTAAGTCTTCCATGCTCATCTCCTTTAGCTCATACTTCAAGTAGTTCTTGAAGTTATTCCACGCAGGAAGCAACTTCTCTATAATGGTTGGCACTTGGAAAGGCTCATTTACATCTATCCGCTTTGCATAGGGCTCATGCAAGATGACTTGAATTTCTTAAACTTAACTGACCACTGGCTAGGAGTCCACCATTTTATAATTAAGAAACTGGCCCATGAGAAATTTCTTGGCCCCGACATCGTTACTCTTATATTTATGGTCCAAAAACTCCCATAATTCCTTAGTGGTTTTCTTTGTAATGTACACATTGTACAATGAATTAGCTAAATTGTTCATAATATAGTTCTGGTAGAAGAAATTAGAATGTTTCCAATGCATTAATTGTACATTTGAATTGAGCATCACTTTTATCATCATTTTCGTTTTGGAGCATCCTCCATCAAAAGCCTCACAAAGTTTAAGGTGGTCAAATAAAAACAACATTTTCTGCTGCCACCTCTTGAAATTCATGTCATCAAATTTCTTTGATTTCTTCCCATGGTTCACTAGAACCGAAATCGAAACCGTAGGGGTAGGCACTCGTGTCACAGTTAGCTTTGGAGTAGTCATATTTTCAACAAAATTTGAGTTTGAGTTGCTGGCCATTTATGAAAAATCCAAATTCTAAATCCAAGTTTTTAAACTAAGTCTTTGATTTAAAATTGATAGGCAACAACAATTTGTCAATTATATCATTTTTCTAGTAGTAATTGACATCACCTACGTGGTCATTGCGAATGGTAACCACTAAGGACATTCTTAAGAAAAACTGTTGGTTAGGCATCCTTAGACTGAACAATGTTCCAAGTTAAAGGGCGGATCTCCCAAGCCATGAACCAGCCTCCTAGATAAAACTTCCTCAAATTCGTACCTATCCACACAATTGCACAAATGTTCCCAACACTAATTTGCAAAACGTTTTTACAGGCCAAAAAACCAATTTTGCATAGCCAAAAATAGTAATCAACCAAATCATCATTAATCATACCTGACAACAAATATAACCAACTAGAAGTCAAACATATCTCAATCTTTTACTTTCCTATATAAGCATAACTAAAAAAGCAACAATATAAATATAAATCAAATAAGCAATCAATGATATGATATATAATAAAAGTCAATTATTTGCTATGAGCAATTGGCAAATAGAAGTTAATGTCAGAAACGAATATTTAATACATATAACACAAACTTAAATAACCAAAACAATTAATATGCAATTTTTTATAATCAAAAGTCATCCACATTTTTGAGAAACGAGTATGATTGTTATAGTCCAATGCCAACTTTCTTTATGTAAATAAAGAATCAAGCTTGAATGCATATAATATAAAACATTTTTATATATGATCAAGAAGAACAACAAGCAAATATAATCAATATAAACAAATTCTACGTTATACGTAATATGGCAGAAGTAGCTATAAGACAACCGCAGAAAATGAAGCACCAAATTGAAATAAAGACAGTTTCTAGAATAATATAAAACAAAATACAATTTCCGTTGTAATAAAATTTTCTCTAGCTCCAGCAACCTGTCCGTTTCTATGAGAATTTATCTTAAGATTGTTAGAAAAATATCAATAGAATAACGAATAAAAACTAGAATAATATTATTAATATAACAAAAATGCCAACAGCAATGTTACAACACTAGACAGTTTCTAGAATAATATAAACAAAATACAATTTCCGTTGTAATAAAATTTTCTCTAGTTCCAGCAACTTGTCCATTTCTATGGGAATCTATCTTAAGATTGTTAGAAAAATATCAATAGAACAACAAATAAAAACTGGAATAATATTATTAATATAACAAAAATGACAGCAGCAATGTTACAACACTAGAGAGAATAAAACAATTTTAATATGACGTTTAAAACTATAAAATCACTAAGGCGTCGATCGGCTTCCGATCTCCTGCGATAGAATGGCAATAGAGAGAATTTTTTTAGAGTAGAGAAGACTTCGATTTTTAGTGCATTGAATGGTGAGATGGAGGGTCTGTTAGGGAGATAATGACTTCACTCTCTTTCTAACGTGAGACAAGATAATTTTTCACTTTAGCTTTAAAATTCTACATGTGCACATATGTTCTTTAAGTGCCAATTTCTCATTCACTCGTTCAATATTTGAGCATATGAATATATCATTTTGATTTTCATGTAAAGGAAAACACATTTCCGCCTTTACGTGTCACTAACAAGTATTGAATCCCACTCAAAATTGAGCCTAAAAATGGTATTTCAATATGCCTTTTCTAAGTCATTTTTATACAACATGTTATCTATCTAACATTACACATAAATACTTAGTGTATATCGTAGGCTAACAATGAGCTGTTTAAAAAGCTATACACATAAAGATGTTGGTTATTTTATAATTTACACTTTATAAACACGTAATGTTTAAGTCAACTTTCTTTTTCTTTTTCACATAACATCAAATGTCGTCTTTTTGATGTTTTTTTCATCTGTGCGTATTTCAATTATATTAGTAACTATAACTCTGAATTGGGCGTCACCAGAGTATTCAGATTTAAAAGTTTTGACATATAATGAATTATTCTTTTGTGCTTAAGAATCTGGTACAACTTTTATGTTTCTCATTTAGCAGTTTGATGACATGGCACACAAATGGCAATTCATGGCATATGGATGGGATGGTTTGGCAGGTTTTATGTGCACTCATTGTAAACCTTTTACAAAAACAATAGATGGTTATTAAAGAATTAATTACATGACTACAGAACTATTAGTAGTAGATGGTATACTTAATTTCAACTAGTAGTAAATAACAATTTTAATTTAAGAGGTATGTAATTTTACTTTTTATCCTTATTAATTTCTAACTGATTTGTGTTCAGATTTGTCTTTTTAATATCTTTCAAATTAATTTTCCCCCTTTCTTTCACACAATTTTCTCTCCTCTCTATCTCTTCTAACAGTTTTTTGTTATTTGATCATCGTCGTTGCAGTTGCAACATTGGCGACGACAACCTCTAGAGGGCGCTTCATCGGGAGGTGTTGAGAAGCAGAATCAGAAGAGATCAATCTCGATCTCATGCGACAGAAAAAGACGATCGTGATGAAAGAGATGGTCTCAATTCTTTGACAATAGTGCTCATGCCTCAACGACAAATCCGACGGTTTGTTTCTAAGTGGGAGATGAAGAGAGATGGGGGAAGAGAGTTTAGGAGAGAGAGAGCATGGATTTTGCTTAAGGATGGTGATGGCTTGAAAACTTGCTCAGATTAATCATAGTGGTTGTTGAAGAGAGAGAGGAGGATGAAAATGAGATAGGAAGATATACGAAGATAGGAGGAGAGAGAAAGAGGAGGAAAGTCGACGAAGATGAGAGATGAAGATAAAAAGGACAATGTGAGGAAAGAGGAAGAGAGGACGAAAGTTGTCTGTAAAATAATTAAATTTAGTAAATAGGGTTTTTTTTTGTATTTTTATTGTGATAAATATAAATTTATTAACAAAATACTATTTACTAACTTTAATTATGACTTTGTTATTAATTTTTATTCCCTCTCTAAGTTGTGTTATTTCCTTGTTTCTCTCCTAAATTTGTTCTTTCCACTTGGGAGTTAGCAGTGAAGAAAGAGAAACATGACCCTTGCTATTCTAATTGATTCAAAGCAAGTCAACTAAAGTGTTCATATTCGATTGTGTGAAGAAGAAGCCGGCGGATTTCTATGCCAACGAGAGCGGGAGGTGGCTTTTGTGGCGGACAGCACCGGTGTTTATAGACTTCATGGCAGATTTTAAGGCTAGATTGTGGCAGCGGCAAGAACTGCAAGGAGGGCAGTCCTTTGGGGGTCCAAGGGTGGAGGCAGGTGGTCAGAGTGACGAACATCGAGGGCCGAGGGAGCCCACAAATGGCCAGAATAGGAAGCGACGGCGGTGGTGACGGAGCTTTCCCACTTTCCTATATGTTTGTATCTTTTTTATATTTTGTTTTTGTTTAGTTGTGTGTGGAATGAAGGAGATGGTCTCTCCACCTTTATGCTCGGTTTGATTTATACACCCATTGTTTAGCAGCAGTATATGTGAATTTTATTAGTTAAAATTATGTCTAGGCCAGATCATAAGTACTATCAGACAGGTATGTTCGATTCCAGTCGATTGGCTTCCTCTATCGATAGTTGTGGAACCTTTCGAGCCAAAGAGCTCTGCGTTTGGAGTCGATCGGGTTTTCTCTATAAGTATTGGCGCCGTTTGTTTTCCCTATGCTTCATTGGTATATTGGCAAGTCCAGCCTATGTTTGGGATCTTATATGCCTAAAGGGCAACCGTTTTTAGTCCTTATTTGCACTATTGTTTAGTTGAATGAAGATTTGATTCCTCAAAAAAAAAATAAAAATCACAATATTGAAATGAATATCTAGCACTTTAACGGATTCAACTACTTCCAGGATGACTTGAGTCCTTCAAGGTCATTAGAATAGGAGGTTTTAGAAGATTTTGGCAACTCAGATTTTATAAAAGGTTATCTCCATTAAAATTTTGATATTGCTTATTCAAGAGAGAATGTGAAAAATATTAGATTTTTAAATTTTTTTGAAGTAAATATATATTAAAAAAATTTATCTTTTTTTTTTGTTATTTATTACAAATATCTTTAAAACTTGTTATTTACTTTAATAAATTTAAAAAAGTGACGTTTACTAAAAATTTTGCATAATTATAAAGCCAACATTGATATTTGCTCATAGGAAAGAGTGTCATGTTTGTCTATCTTATAAACGGCACGATTTGCGAATATATATGAATACACATAGGGCACTCACCTCGTTTCGATTGTATACACACACACACACACATATATATATATATATATATATATCACGCTGTAAAATTCGGTTTAGTTAAAAGGGATTTAGCTTAAAAAATCAAGTAGAGTCAGTGATTTAAAAACTTTCATGAAACATATAAGTATAGGCCTTATTTGATATTATTTTAAGAGTTTTTAAAATATTTTTTACACGTTTTTTAAAACAAAAATTTGTAAAATACTTTTAATATAATTTTTTTAAACTTTTTATTTTTTGAAATAAAATTATTTTCACCCATTTTAAAAAATATTATCAAACAAGTTATCATTATTATCATCGACCTAAATATTAGAGTGCCACTCTTTATTATGTCAATCTCGCCTCCCTTTAGGTATGGAGGCGGAGGGATTTTTAAAAAAGACTTTAAGAAAAAATGATTTTGGTAAAATGGCCTTTTTTTTTTTTTTTTTGCATCAAAAAACAAGCTTTTTGAACAGCGAAACAGTTTCAGTTTTTTTTTCATCCTGTGTAGGTTCCTTACCTTGCTACAGTTCTTTTTCTTATCTTTTTGAAAAAAACTGAAACAGCTTACCTGTTTAGAGAAACATGTTTTTGGTCCCAAAAAAAGAAAGAGGCTATTTTCTTAATTCAAATTTTTATTTGGCCCGTTTATCAAATTAACCCCTCGAGGTGTGTGAAATCCAATGACAACTTCGATAATAATTTGGTCCCCTTCGGTTGTGAAATAAGCAGAGACACACGTGTCTTTGCTTGACTTTAAAAATTTTATTTTTTGTCTTAATATTTTGTGTAAATTTTAGTTGTGCCTTTGCATAAAAAAACTATATCTTATTCAATAATTAAAATATGTAACTATGTTAACAAAAATAATATCTTTTTAATTTCATAATACTGTATTAAAAATATTTTCTAGCTTCACCAATATTTCACTTGCAAATTAAACTACAGATTTTTAACTTCCATAAATTACATAATTTGATCTTTAAACTGTACAAAGTTTTGCTTTTGTGAGTTGTTTTTTGAAGGGAAATTTTTGTTTGTCTTACTGTTGTATTCATAATAAACATTTAAAACTAAGAGAGTTAAATAAGATTTTGTAATTTTCTATATAATAACAGATTATTTTGTTAATGTTTTTCTAGTCTCTCTTCATATGAGCAAAAAAATACATTTTTAAATATATTACAATTTTTTATGCTTGTTTGGCAAAGTTGGTTTTAATCAACTTTTCAGTTAGACACAATATAAGGCTCTCACATACTACAGTAAAAAGAAAACAAGTTATTACAATATAAAGCTCTCATATGCTACAATGTTTACAATTCTAATCAATGGTTCTAATTACCATGCCAAGCATCCTAACGCTCTAATTGTTATGAGTGAAAAGTGGAGGAAAAGAAAACATTGAAAGGATTTTGGTATGGAAATTTGTATTATAGAGCGTGGTAGAAAGAAATTAGAATAGAAAAGAAAAATGGATAGGAGAAATAACATGTAGGTCCCATCAAAATTGATCTATCTAAATATGAGCGGATTTTGTGAGCGAAAAGTTTGACAGCAATACAAAGAAAATAAAGTTACTAATATATCCTTTTTTTCGTCAAAATTTCAAGAAAAAATTTTGGGCGCCAAGTTAGAAAAATAACTAAATACTATTTAGGTAAAATAATAATTGTATTAATAGTAGTTTTTTTTATTTTTTTTTACAATACCAAATAAAAAAATAAAATCATTTTATTTCTAACTTCATGTACCAAACAAATAAAAAAAATTAAAATCTTTTTTTTTCCTTATAATTTTTTTCCTTTGTAGTTTTTTCTTCTATTTTACTTTCTTTCCTTCTTATCAAACAGTGATTAAATTATCCCTACCGTTGGATGAGCAATTTTTTTTTTAATTTTTAAAATAAAGGCTTTATTGCATATGCTTGCGCTGTTGCACAAGTGGTTTCTCCTTCAATGACACTATTCTTTTCTTAACTTTTTGATTGCAAACTTTCCAGAATGCCGTGTGTGTAATATATATATATATATATATTTTATAAATAAACTCAAAAAGACGGTGAAAAAAAAAAAGCAAAAACGAGATTATATTCCATTTTTCTGGTTCGCTTTTAGATTTGTTAAATTGGTAAACAGCGAGACTGGAAACGCCGCCGTTATTATTGTCGCCAGTGTAGCAATTTCTTCTGCTTCTTCCTCTGTTGTTTTCATCGCCGGCTTCTCTGTCACATTTCGCAGCGACGGATCTGAGAAAATTCCTCTCTCTGGCGCAGTTTTTTCCGAGCTATTCCCCCAAAATTTTCCTTCTTCGGTCTTTCCAAATTAGGTAAAACGCGGTTCGTTTTCTCTTCGTTTGATTCAGTTCCACCATTTTTGGAGTTTCGGACCAATCCTATTGCAAATTTGCTTCGACATGTTCCATTTTCCTTTCTTTTTTTTGATCGAATTTTTCGCGGCAGGCGATTGCGGATTGGTGGAGGGTTAGGGCTTTTCGACTTTTGGCTGAAACAAGCGCCGTAACTTCGCGTGTCGGTTCATTCGAGTGAAATTCTTCGAAGAAAAAGGGAATAAATCGAGGTCTTTGTTGGAGTGGTATATATCAGGTTCTCATCTTTAACCAATTCGCTTGTTTTTGTTCTTTTAATTGTTCGTTTATTCTTATCATTTGTCGTTGTTAATTTATAGGGGGGTTTTAGAGTTTCTACAATGGGGGATTCGGTCCCAATATACTTGAGCATTTTCGCCTTTTTTTGCACCGTTGGAGCCATGGCTCTCGCCACTTTCCATATCTACAGGCACCTCAAGAACTACACTGAACCTATCTATCAGAGATACATCGTTCGAATCATTTTTATGGTCCCAGTGAGTAATTATTTCGGATTTTGGGTTTACATATGTATATACATACATACATACATACATATATATATATATATATATATATATATATATATAAATATGCTTGGTTATCTCTGGCATTACGTACTAGCCATGAAATTAAGGATTAATGTTGCTGCCTTGTTTGTTCCGAGGATGCTAGGTTGTATTGCAGCTTTGCAACATTGTATTAAACGGTGCGAATCTTGTTGTATTTGCCAGGTTTATGCATTGATGTCATTCTTGTCCCTTGTTTTACCGGAGAGTTCAATCTATTTTAATTCCATTCGGGAAGTGTAAGTGTTTCTACTTTCTTATAGTTTCAATCGCATGGTTAAATGTCAACAATACTCTGTTCAAAGCTCACAGCATCTTTAATTTCTTCATTTCCTTTCTTGTATTCTTTGCCTTTTTTAAATACATTTGCTGCAGGAAAGTACAAGAAAGATAGTCTAAACTATTATGCATGTATAAGAATCTTCGAGCAGATCAAAATAGCAGGGGATGAACCAATTTGACATCAAAAATATAGTTTGCGGTCTGGTCGTGTACTTCTAGTCTCTAGACTCTAGCGCGTGTGTGTTTTTCCTTCACTTCGTTGGGACTTATTGGATCACGATTCGTTTAGGTGGACCAGTATGTTTAACAACTGCATATTCATTGTCGTTTTCTTTGTAGTTCTTATTTTTGGACTCCATTTGTTTGAAGCTTGTTACGCTTACTGCTTTGTCAATTGACTAAAGCTTGTTATCAACAACTACTTGTTTACTAAAGACTTTTTTAAAGCTGTTTATTGCTACTGCCATTGCTATTATTATAATATATAAATTGATGAAGTAGATTGTAACCAGATCTATATTATGTATTCATTCTAAAGTCAGATTTTTTTTTATTTATTTCATTTTATTTTATTTTTTCGGTTTCAGTTACGAAGCTTGGGTTATTTATAATTTTCTATCACTTTGCTTGGCATGGGTTGGTGGCCCAGGAGCTGTTGTCCTTAGTTTAAGCGGTCGGGTGCTAAAGCCATCATGGTATCTGATGACTTGTTGCTTACCTCCCATACCATTGGATGGGTAAGTCCATAAAGAAACTATTTTTTTTTTCCTTTTCAGTTAGTCGGATAATTATATATAGTCAAAGATGTTCTCTCTTTTTTTTTTTTTTTGGTGTTAACAACATTCCAGAGTTCTCTATTATTTTGGGAATTTGTTTTCCATTATAGATATTTTTTAAAAGTTCTACTATCTATTTGAACAAACCATGCTCTTGAATTATGCAAAGGCCATATGTAACTCGTCTTTTCTCTAGAAGATACGTCTACAACTTTCATCACCATAAGTCTTACAAAAAAATGTTAAATATATTTGAATGTTGATTTGAGATTGTCTAGTAGAATGTGGGCTCACACTAGGGAAATTGTCGATGCAGACGCTTTATCCGTAGGTGCAAGCAAGGATGTTTGCAGTTCGTGATTTTGAAGCCTATATTAGTTGCTGTGACGCTCATACTTTACGCAAAGGGAAAATACAAGGATGGAAATTTTAGTCCAAACCAGTCATATCTTTATCTAACAATCATCTACACATTATCGTACACAATGGCTCTCTATGCATTGGCTTTGTTTTACGTTGCTTGCAAAGATCTACTTCAGCCATTCAATCCGGTTCCAAAGTTCATCATAATAAAATCCGTGGTTTTTCTGACTTATTGGCAGGTAAGAACTGTTTACATCCTTCTTTTCTTGTCATCGAGAAAATTTTTTAATGACAGATTTGTATAGTAATTTGGAATAAAAAGCATGCACACCTATAAGCGAGGATCTGACTGGGAGGTATGGTTTAAAAGGATTTTGACAAGGTTAATGACGTAGATGATTCATAGGCAAAATTTTGGGGAAATCCTTTAATCATTTATTGTTCTTCACCCATGCAACATATTAAAACTTTGAATTCCTTGTATAATAGACTGGTAGGATCATCCAGACTAGTCTTTTGTTTTATACTGGCAAATTTGCAAATTTGCAAGAATAACAAAGGATAGTTTTGTCATGTAATGCTCTTACCTTTTGGTAATTAAGGTGGATAAAGATTTACTAAATGTGGGTTCTATAGTTTTAATTATCAGTTACAAACAAGATTCCTTGCATTTTTAGAAAACCTCCATCGTTCTTCCTTCATTTTTTATGATGATTCCATGCAGGCAATGCTAATACCACTATTCTTTCACTCTTATGCCCTAGAAACTTGTCTTTAAATCTTTTTTAGCAGTGAGCAGAAACGGATTTTCACTGTTTGCATGGTTCAGTACCTTCAGGTTTCTGTTGTTGGAGGGTGGGCCTCTAACAAAAGCCCAAATTCCTCTCTCTCTCTCTCCCCCCTTTCTTCTTCTTCTTCTTCTTTGTTCGTTTGTTTTCTTTTTTTTGGGCCCAAATTCTAGTTCATTTTCATATGATGCTGCACTGTTTGTTTGCCTGTAGGGTGTATTGGTTTTTCTTGCTGCAAAATCAAAATTCATAAAGAATGCAGACGATGCTGCTGAGTTTCAGAATTTCATTATATGCGTAGAGATGCTTATTGCTGCTGTTGGACACCTTTATGCATTCCCGTACAAGGAGTATGCTGGTGCAAACATTGGTGGATCCCGTGGTCTGACTGGAAGCCTCGCACATGCTGTAAAGTTAAATGACTTTTACCATGACACAGTCCACCAGGTGGGCCTTGCGTTTAATTATTTCTGCCTTTGGCTTCCCATAGAGGACTTTGTTTGGCATACGCATTGCTCAAGCTAACTGATTAGTGTATTTATCGTTTGTAGTTTGCACCTACTTATCATGATTACGTGCTTTACAACCACAATGAGGGTGATGAGGGAACCAGGAAATATCGGTCACGTACCTTTGTGCCAACTGGACCAGAGATGGATGCCGTCAGGAAAAACAAACATATGGGCGGTAACAAGATGGACGACATACAGCTTTCTAGTCTATCGTCTTCAAATTCAAGCACTCCTAAGGATTCAACTTCACGGCCTGATTCTGCAAATCCTGAGACAATGAAGGCTTCTTTACTCGTGGATACTTCAGCTGCTCTTTCAGTGCCATACGACATGTCACTTATTGATTTGGACATGTCGAGTTACCCTGCAACGGTTCCTGCTGCAAAGGAGGGTGACCCTAGGTGACAATAATGGATACAATCATGCAATGTTGTAGACAGGTAAAGAAGTGTCCATACAAAGGAAAGAAAATATTGTTCAGGAGGGAGGTGGGTTGTTCTGTTTTTTGGGCAAAGCCTGATTGTGTTTTTGTATTGGCTTCAAATTTCAATGTACTCCCTCTCTGACTCTTTCCAAACCTTCATTTAAAATATGTACAGCAAAGAGCAAATCAAAGGCAGGTGTTTCTGGTGTCCACACTAATAAAATCCATTCCATTTCCTTACATTTACACAATAGATCACTTATGTCACAAAAAGAAAACAAACAAACAAACAAACAAAATAAAAGGATTTCCAGCAGCCTCAGAAAAAATTATTGATCATTTCTAGCAACCTAATACATACTCAAAACATGGGATTCGCTCAAGTTGTGCTAGTAAGAGGTTTGGTTGCATTTGAAGGCCGCAAATCCTCCGTTCTTTAGCCAAGCCTCGTATAAGTGAGGTTTCAATGATCTCCCATATTTAATCTAAGCATCACCTTGGATTTATTTCATTTCTGCAGAGTTTCCATTTAGCGTATCACCCGACATTCTAGTAGTTTTTGCCCTCCGGTTTTGGAGTGTTCTTAGTCTCCTCGTATTTTGTTTCATCTTCTGTTTTATTTCATTTTATCTTTCTGTACATTATACTTTTAATGCAACATTTTTTTACTAAAAAAAAAAGCAGAAGAAACAATCACATGCTTTTTTTTTCTTTCATCTTCAGCAGGCACTGATTATTTCAAGCGTCATACGAGTTCACCCTACCAAATACGGAAATCATTGTCCATCAATACTAATTCAATGATTTGAGTAACTATCAAACAGAAACTGATCAGAGTCCATATGAAAATGGAAAAGGATATTAGTTTAATCTTTAAAAAAAAAATTGGGTGGGGCTTATTGGGGCATTTATCACACGATGAACAAATTCATATACTGCAGTCATTAAGAGAAGCAAACTAGACACTAGTTGCATCCTAGGATGTCGTTTAAAAATTTTCCAACTGCAATGAACGAAGATCCACCTTCAGGAACAGCTTTCCAGGCCATATCACTCCTCTTTTTCACTTTCTTCCTCAGCTCACCATCACCTTCCATAAGGCGTGCAACTGCTGTTTCAATCTCATACGCCATCACAAGATCTTCACCATTCCTCGAATCCAATCTCAACTCCACTGCTAAACCAAATTCCCTTACCGTTCGAAATGCATTCATCTGTTGCTCTGCATAAACAGGCCAAGTTGCAATTGGCACTCCATACCATAAGCTCTCCAATACGGGGTTCCACCCGCAATGCGAAACAAATTCTCCGATTGCGCTGTGAGCCAGGACCTCCACCTGTGGCGCCCACCCATTACATATCATCCCTCTCGCTCCAATCCTTCCCAAGAATCCTTCAGGCAAGATCCCCTCTAGACTTTTTGGTTGTGGCACTCGTACAGACCACAAGAATCTATGCCCACTGAGTTCAAGCCCTGATGCTATCTCTCTCAATTGGGATTCTCCAAAACCTCCCATGCTTCCAAAGCACAGAAACACCACTGAGGAAGGAGGCTGCCCATCAATCCATTTTATGATTTTGTCTCGCTGAACTTGATCCAAGCCGGGGTGAGCCTGACCCTTGAGGTCAAGCACTGGTCCAACCATGTAGATTGGAGGTGTTTGCCCATCAGTCAATGACTTCACAGCATGAGATTCCAATTCTGCAAATGAATTTACTATGAATCCCTTTGTCTCTCTGAACCTCTCTGCAAGTTTAACATAGGTAGTATAACCCCCATCCTTGTTGAACACAGGCGAAGGCAAAACATTTACCGGAACTGGATTCACAAAGCCTGGTAATACCGTATTAGGATCTGAGTCTTTCAACTCCAAGCTGATCTGCTCATGGCGAGTTGGAATATAGAGCATGAGACCCAGAAATCCTAGGTTAGAAGTCATAAACATATAAGAAGGGAGACCGAGTTCATCGGCCACATCCATCATCGGCATGCAGAAGAAATCAAGAACCAAACCAACAACTTGGATTGAGTCTAAGTTAGAGCGAGATAATACAGTGTTTGTAAGCACATTTCTGACATGAGGAATGAGACTCTCTATGTAAACATAGATGTAATATTCTAGCGATTTCAGTAGTTCTGGAAGAGGCCGGTCTACCTGAGGGAGGTCGATGAGGGTGACTCTAGATTGTGAGCCCACAAGAGACTTGGCGTATGCATCGGCATAGGGGGCGGCGGGTAACTTCATGCAGAGAACTGTGACTGAGAGTTGATCATTGCGGTCGATCAGGCGCTTAGCAAATTCAATGGACGAGACCAGGTGGCCGATTCCAGGCTGTTGAGGGTAAGCTCGGCGCCACCACCGAGAACGCTAATCTTGGTGGTCGGCAACTAAGCTCGGGAGACATTAGGGCCTATTGTCCGACCCGACGACTTATACTTCTTCCCGAGGTGCCTTTCATTTATCCAAGGGCACGCCCCAAGAAGACTGCCACCTCGGGGATGTACGGTAGCTCGGGTCGGACCACGTTATTCATAAGACGTCACTGTCCATCCTTGTAGGCCAACACCAGGCAAACGTGCTGCCGTCTGATAGAATCCAATCCCTTGGGCGATGGACGCGACACTTGTCACTTACTGCTTGACACACTTTGATGTGACACCTGGGTAATGGGCAAAACCCATCTTGCACCCGATCCAGCTGGTGGCCTATAAATAGGATGCATTTATGACGTTTCAGAGAGAGAGACTTCTTCACACTTAATTAGCTGCCGACCTCTGCCGAGCAACACTTACCTTGAGCATCGAAGAGCCCTTGCCTATCGACTAACCCCATTTCTCCGAACCATCCCTCTCGCAGGTACATACTCCCGGTCAGGGGCAAGCCTGAGAAGAGGTCAGAACGTGTGCAGCCGCACGTGGGTGTTGATCTGACGCCGGACAATGGTAAGCATCAACATTTTGGGGCTAGAAGGAGGGCCGAACACGCCCCAACTTAAAAAAAGGTTATTTTACCTCGGACTTCCGAGATGACGACACGAGGTAACGCAAGGGACGATACCGCCCGACAGGAGGGGTCGGGCGATGCAAGGCATAGGCAACCGGCTACAGGCGGGCCTAGAGGCCGTCCTCGGATCGCGAGATCTCGGTCTGGCGGGCAAGGAAGCACGGTGAGGGCCGAGCCGGTAGAGGCCCGAGCCGCTCAAGATCCGATCCGAGAGCTTACAAACGCGGTCCGGATCCTAACTCAGCAGCTCGCACAGCAAGGTCAACGACAAGCCGCACCAGCTCTGCCTCCCCCGGCCCAGGATGACCAAGCTGGAAGTCGGGTTGAGCGAAGTGCAGCAAACCCACAGCAAAGCCGATCCGAGCCGTCTGCGGGATCCACTAGGGGAATCCCAGCTGACAACAGACAAGTTCAAGAACACCGTGTGGGACGCCAAGCGGCTCGTGTCCCTTCACCACAAGGTTCCCGAGCCTCGGTATTTGACCGGCTCGGGTCTCAAGGAATTAACAGAAATCGTCAGGCCGGGGCTGGAGGTCGTGCGGTGGGCTGAGTACCCTATCGGGTCGAACTGCCCGAAGACACCAACAGCCGTCAGTTCCGGGCACTGCAGCGACAGATTGATGAGATCTGAAATTGTAGATTCGGTCTAGATGAAATCGGAGCTCAGGATCCGCCTTTCCCGGATCACATAATGCGGGCGCCTATGCCGTCAAATTCAAAGTCCCACAGATCAAGCCTTACGATGGAGCCACTGACGCTGATGAGCACGCCAAACTTTTTCGGGGACACATGCTGCTGCAGAACGCCAGTGACGCCGCGATGTGTAAAGCTTTCTCACTCACTCTTACAGGCCCTGCCCGGCAGTGGTTCCGACGACTCGAACCCGGGTCAATTCCTTCTTTTCGGCATCTAGCCGATGCCTTCTCCTCCGTATTCTCTACAACCAGGACGCGGAGGAAAGAAATAACTTGCCCGTATGCCGTCAAGCAGGGAGACGGCAGCGTAAGGGATTATATTAACCGGTTTACCCGGGCAGCTCTCGAGGTCAAGCATGTCGAAGACGAGACCCTCAAACATATTTTTGTAGGGGGCCTCCGAGACGAGAAGCTGACATGGTCCTTGGCCTTTGAGCAGCCAAACACGTTTTCACAAATGCTCGGGTATGCCCAGAGACACGCGGACGCTGCCGAGTACATGAAGAGCCGCCGGGAAGAGGCTGGCCCGAGCGGAACAAAAAAGGATAAGAAGCAGAAAAAGGCGCTGGAACAGGGCAGCGCCGAGCATGCAAAGAAACAAAAGAAAGAGAAAGCCGATAAGCTAAAGGGGCCAACCAGTAAGTTTCAAAACTACACGCCCCTGGTGGCAACTATCGATGAGGTGCTCGCCCAGGTTGGCGACAAGAATTTGTTGACACCATCGCCCAAGCTCCGAGGCAGCAGGGTGAAGCGCGACCAGTCGAAGTTTTGCAAATTTCACAAAGACGTGGGGCATACTACCCGAGAATGCATCCAACTGAGGGACCAGATAGAAAGGTTGGTCCGAGAAGGTCTGTTACAGGAATTCGTGAAACAGGCTATAACCCCGAGGGCAACCTCTGGAAGGAACAACTCGTCAGGCCAAGACGTACAAAGCCGACCCAGGACCGATAGTGGGAACGCCCCGGAACCCCCGAATATCGTACACACGATATTCGGCTGGCCTGTCACCGGGGACATGTCGAGTGGGCGGCAATCCTACGTCAGAAAAGCTCGGCGGGTCGAACGGGGTGAGTTCATAAATGTGTCTGAGCACATCAATAAGATATGCCGCCAAGAAGACACCCCGATCACTTTCACTGAAGAGGAAGCAGACCGATTAATGCATCCTCATAACGATGCCTTAGTTTGCGAACTGCCTATCGCCAACAATATTGTACGGCGTGTCTTAGTTGACAATGGCAGTTCGGCAGACATCCTCTTTAAGCAGGCATTCGACAAGTTGAAGATAAGCAACGCGCCTTTAGTCTCGGTTCGGACTCCATTTTTCGGCTTCGTAGGTGAATGTGTCCGAGCAACCGGGAAGGTCAGTCTCTCAGTAACTTTCAGAGAAGGAGCTGCCAGGGTCACTCGGGTTGTCGACTTTTTAGTCGTCGATAAACCCTCCCAGTACAACATCATCATCGGCCGGCCGACGCTGAACGGATTAAAGGCCGTGGTTTCGACATATCACTTGGCGATGAAGTTCCCGACCGACGGTGGCGTTGGAGTGATCCGCTCATCCCAGACGGACTCCCGGGCTTGCTATGCAAATGCAGTCCGGGCAGCCTCAGCTCAGCAACATGGAATCCTGGCCGTTTATTCGGTCGACGAGACCGATCTCCCAACCGATCCGACGCCAAAGATGCTGGCGGACCTGGATCCCAGGTTGCCTGATGAAGAGGTAAGGGGTACCCCGGTCGAAGACTTAGTGCCGTTCTCCCTAGATCCAGAAAGGCCTGAACGCACAGTCCAACTCGGATCATAGTTACGACCTGAGATCCGGGCCAACCTGGAATCCCTTCTTTCCGAATACCGCGACGTTTTTGCATGGTCCCATGAGGACATGCCCGGCATAGATCCGAGCATCATCAGCCATCGGCTCAACGTCCAACCTGGCCACAAGCCGGTGATACAAAAACGAAGGGCCTTTAATCCAGAGAGATATGCTGCGATCAATGATGAAGTCCAGAAACTCCTGAAGGCTGGGTTTATTAGAGAAGTCAAATACCCGGAGTGGTTAGCAAACGTCGTCCTCGTCAAAAAGACTTACCCGAAAGATTGCTTCCCACTTCCTCGGATAGACCAGCTCGTCGATGCCACAGCCGGCCACAAGCTACTGAGCTTTATGGACGCATACTCCGGATATAATCAGATAAGAATGGCCGAAGAAGACCAAGTCAAAACCTCATTTGTTACTGACCAGGGCTTGTACTGTTACGTTGTAATGCCGTTTGGTCTCAAGAATGCCAGGGCTACTTATCAACGCCTTGTTAACAAAATGTTCGCTCGATTGATCGGGAAAACTATGGAGGTCTATGTGGACGACATGCTAGTAAAATCTGTCCAAGCGAAGGACCACATGGCCGACCTCCAAGCTAGCTTCGACATTCTCTGCGAGTATGGGATGAAACTCAACCCGACAAAATGCGCTTTTGGCGTCGGCTCAGGCAAATTCCTCGGATTCTTGGTTAACCAACGAGGAATCGAGGTCAACTCGGCAAAGGCCCAGGCAATTATCGACATGCATTCTCCTCGGACAGTGAAAGACGTGCAAAGGCTTACTGGCATGGTGGCCGCCTTGTCAAGGTTTGTCTCCCGGGCTACCGACAAGTGTCACCCTTTTTTCAAGGCACTTAAGGGAAGGTTTGAGTGGAGCAGGGAGTGTGAGGAAGCTTTCCAAGACTTAAAAACTTACTTAGCTATACCCCCGCTCCTGTCCAAACCTTCGCTCGGTGGGGTTTTAACCTCCTATTTAGCCATCTCGGAGAAGGCTGTCAGCTCGGTATTAGTCTGAGACAAAAACGGGATCCAGAGACCGATTTACTATACCAGCCATGCGTTTCAGGGTGCCGAGGAGCGATACCCTCCGTTGGAGAAGCTGGCCTTAGCCTTAATGACATCGGTTCGGAAATTGTGACCGTATTACCAAGGCCATACCGTCAAGGTCCCAACCAAGTTCCCTTTCCGGCAAGTTTTACAGAGTCCAAAAATATCAGGTCGGATGGCCAAATGGTCGGTTGAGTTGGGCCAATATGATGTACATTTTGTGCCGAGAACGGCGATAAAGGCTCAAGTCATGGCAGATTTTATTGTCGAATTTACAGAGGTCGAAAAAGTGGCTCCCTTAGTTGAGAAATCACCCGTTGAGGAGCCGGATACAACTAGCTGCAGTGAACAAGGCCTTTCACCGGAGCTAAACTGGAAACTACACGTCGACGGCTGAACCTGCGTCGACGGGTCGGGGGCTGGCTTAATTCTAACAAGCCCTGACGGGTATAAGGTCATTTATGCCCTTCGTTTCGACTTCAAGACCTCTAACAACGAAGTGGAGTATGAAGCTTTGCTAGCCGGACTACGAATTGCCCGAGACCTTGGAGTCGATCGATTAACCATCTATAGTGACTCGATGCTAGTGGTGCAGCAAGTCACTGGAGGATTTCAGGCCCGGGCAGAATCGATGGCGGCATATTTAAAGGAAGCGAAACAGTTGCTTGGACAATTTAAGTCCTATACTTTTAAGCAAATCCCCCGATCCGAGAACGTGGAAGCCGATGTCCTTGCCCGACTAGCTTCTGGGATGGGTGGAATAGACTCGATGTCCGTCCCCATCGAAAGACTCTCCGGACCAAGTATTAATAAGGAGGTCATGAGCCTAGCTGCGGAGCCGACATGTACATGGATGGACCCGATCATCCGATACCTGACCATAGCCAAATTACCCGACGACCGTGAAGAAGCACGTCGGGTACGTAACAGCTCGGCCCGGTATTCGATGATTGGGAGAAAGTTGTACCGACGAGGCTACACGACGCCATGCCTAAGATGTTTGGACCCCAAGGAGGCCGAATATTTAATAAAGGAGATCCATGAAGGCCTATGTGGCAATCACTCCAGTGGACGCTCCTTGCCCCAGAAATGCCTCCGGCAGGGTTACTACTGGCCCACCATGCAACAAGATTGCGAGAGCTTTGCACGAAAATGCCTTAAATGCCAGCAATTTGCTAGGTTGCTAGGTTCACACGCCGAGCCTCTCAATCCGGTAACTTCCACATGGCCATTTGCGAGGTGGGCCATCGACTTGATCGGACCTCTCCCGTTGGCCCGCTCGTAATTCAGATACTGTATCGTCGCCATAGACTATCTGACGAAGTGGATCGAAGTTGAGCCTTGCACCAACATGACCGAAGCCAAGTGCACCAACTTTGTATGGAAAAATATCGTTTGCCGGTTCGGAATCCCGCACACTATTGTGACTGACAATGCCAAACAGTTTGACTCCTCAGGTCTACGTCATTTGTGCGAGAAGCTCGGCATTAAGAAAGTTTTCTCCTCCTCGAGCTATCCGCAGAGTAACGGCCAGGTTGAGGCCGTGAACAAGACAATCAAAGATAACCTGAAGAAGAAACTCGAGGGGCTTAAGGGTGCGTGGATTGACGAACTACCCCAAGTGCTCTGGGCATACCGAACAACTACACGAGCTGCGACTGGCGAAACACCGTTCTCCCTGGTTTACGGGGCAGAGGCCGTCATCCCAGCCGAGGTAGGATTACCGAGCTTAAGGGTTGAGCAATACGTAGAAGCTCTGAACGCAAAGCTCATGATGACCGAGCTCGACCTTCTTGAAGAAAAAAGGAACCAAGCATCAATTTGTAACGCAGCTCGGAACCAGGTTGTAGCTCGGTATTACAACAAAAGGGTTCAGCCGAGAAGCTTTAAAGTTGGTGACTTAGTGATGAAGAAGGTCACGGTTCAACAACCCGGTCTCGGGTCCTTTGGTCCGAAATAGGAAGGTCCGTTTAGAATCGAAGGTATCGTACGGCCAGGTACCTACAGGTTGACCGATACAGAGGGGAATCAGCTCGGGCATCCATGGAATGCCAAGCTCTTAAAAAGATTCTATTCTTAAAGATCAGAGCCAGACTCCTTTTTTTGATCTCTGGCCGCAATTCTTTTGTAACTGGGCCTGCTAAGCAGGGCTAGAAAAATCCATGTAAATATTACATTAATAGAGTACAACTTCCCTAATCTCATTCCACCTGAGCAATGTCTTTAAGGGAAGAGTATGCCTAAGATGCCACAACTCCAGCTCGGAAGACAAGATGCTGACTCCCCATCAAGGGAGTCATCCTCGTCAAACCGGACCGGGGGGCTAGTCAGTACGGGCAAACCTTTAAGTTGCTCGGCACATTTACGTGTCTGATTAGTCCTACACTTGTAAAGTTTCTTTAAAACTTCAACAAGTCTACGGGGGGCAACGGGGTAAGGGTAGCTATACGCCGTTTATATTCTGCCCGACCGAGATCAGAAACCTAAACTTGCTTGGATAACTAAGCAGACAAGGATAACTACTCGGAGTGACCGAGAACAGAAGTGCTCGGATTAACTGAGAACAGAGGTACCATTTACCTTTGCTCGGACAACGGGGTAAGGGTAGCTATACGCCGTTTATATTCTGCCCGACCGAGATCAGAAACCTAAACTTGCTTGGATAACTAAGCAGACAAGGATAACTGCTCGGAGTGACCGAGAACAGAAGTACTCGGATTAACTGAGAACAAAGGTACCATTTACCTTTGCTCGGACAACAAGGTAAGGGTAGCTATACGCCGTTTATATTCTGCCCGACCGAGATCAGAAACCTAAACTTGCTTGGATAACTAAGCAGACAAGGATAACTACTCGGAGTGACCGAGAACAGAAGTGCTCGGATTAACTGAGAACAGAGGTACCATTTACCTCTGCTCGGACAACTGGTTCCCAGCCTGGGATCCTCCCCGAGAAGTGCCTAACTTTGAAAATTACGTGGGATGTAAAACAAAACAACAAAACTACACGTAAGAAAAAGTGGACGCAAAACGGAAAAATATAAAATATTTTATTTCTATTTATTGGGGAGGTACAAGGAAACCGGGCACCTCCCGAGCCCGAATATAAAAAGAAAAAGGCGCTCAGTCGGCCTGGGTCTCGTCCCCGGCCACGTCCTCGTCCTGGCCTCCCTCGGCAACCTGCGCATCCCCGTCATCGTCACCGTCCACAACGACGACCTCCTCCTCAACATCCCGCTGTTGTTCGGCATCATCTTGGTCCGGCTCGACGATGACCGACCAGTCGAACCCAGCCGCCTCGGGATGCTTTTCAATCAGATGGTCACGGAGGTCTACCATTCTGTCGAAGTAGAGATCGGTATATTCCGGGGATGTCTTAAACTCCTCGACCGCAGCGGCTAGGCGGTCGGGGAGCCCGGCCACAAATTGTTGGTGCTTGGCTTGCAGGGTTGCCAGCTGCCCCTCTAGCCGTGCAGCTTTATATTCCAGCCGAGCGGCCTTATCCTCCGCTTCCTTGAGCAGCCTCGACATGTCCTCGGCCTCGGACTTTGCCTTCCGAGCTTCCTCCTGAGATCGCGAGAGAGACTCCTTGGCTTGATCTAGCTCAATGTTCTTCTCATTGAGCTCTCTGTCGGAGTCTATCTTCATCAGAAGGGTCTTCTTGTGCCTCTCTTTCTCCTTGTGGATCTCCCTCATCCCGATAGAGTGCACCATATGCACAATGGCGCTTGACTGCGAAAATTACAAGGGGTTAGTCCTTGGCAATGTTGCAGGAAGTCCTCGGAACTATTGATCGGCTCGGATACTTACAGAGGCAGTCGCTCGGAGGGCCATGTTGCACAAGTCTAGGAAGTCCTCACCCCGGATGTTCATAAAGAAGTCATCCGGGGGAGCCACGTCTTCGAGGCGCTCGAGAAGCATGCCACGGTAGTCCAGGCGCCTCCTCTGTAGGTCATCAGAAGAACCTCTGGCAGCCTTGTCTGCTTGGCCGACTTCTGGCGAGGCCCTTATCGGTCATGGTGGAGGTGGTGAAACTTGGACTGATGTGGAGGTTTGCCCGGTGCATGTTGGGGGCTCGGGTATTGGCGTCCGCTTGTGTTTTCTGCTGGCGTCAACAGTTTTGCCCTTGCCCTTCCTCTGGCTTGCCATCTGGGCACGCCTGTCAGCACGGGAGGTCAGTGTCGTCATTTCTGCACAAAGAAAATCAGTCAAGAAAAGGTCGAAATAAAAAAGGGGCGACTATAAATAAGGTTCTGGGCTGACCTCCGATCCGGAGTTGGCCCGACGGATATAGGAGCCTAATCACGCCCTCGAGGTCCTCGTCGGCTACAGGTGGCTCCACATCGAAGGAGCCACTGGATGAGTCCTCGGTACTGGACGAAGAAGGCTCTCTCGTCGGCCATCCGGACTGGAAAGTGCTTGGCCCTGGAAGGTCTGCGTCACTCAGGCGGGCAACTGTAACATGCCCGGTTCCCTGGGCAGGACCCCCGACTCGGGGAAGACTGCTGGACTCCCCAAGCCAGCCGTATCTGGATAGAGTGTCCTTTCTCAGAAGAAAGGACTGTTGTCTGGACGACTCTGGCTTTTCGAACAGCTCGTCCACGGCCTTTATTACGCGGCTTGGTGCCCAAGGACCCTTGGTCCAGATGTGCCCCTGCTCAAATGACCTCAGTACTTGTTCATCCTCGGGAACAGCTTCACCGGCTCGGGCTAAAAAGTTTCCCCCGACGTAGAACCATTCGTACTTCCACAGCTTGTCCGAGTCGAGGTTGCCCTGAATAAAGTCCTTTCTGAAGCTGGTGAAGTAGTACCAGCCGGACTGCCGAGGAAGCTTCTTCATCTTGAATACTTGCTTGAAGGCCTCCAGCGGCATCTCGATACTCCGGTGGTACTTCCACAAAATATACATCCCGATCAGCGATCTATAGCTATTCGGGTTTAATTGTGCCAGGCACACATTAAAGTCGTTGAGTGCCCGGCGGAGAAAACGGTGCAGTGGTAGACGCAGCTCGGCCTTAAAGAACTTGGCGTAAAGCGTGATAAATCCCTCCGGCGAGTCTAAAGGTGAGTCTCCCTCACCGGGAACGGCGAGAATCACATCGGCCAGAATGCCATACTCGGCGGGCAGGGTCTCTAACCGCGACTCTGTGATGGCGCTTGTATAACCCGCCGTCGAGGTTTGCCCAGGATGGCTTATCCGATATGCCGTAACACCCCGCACGCGGGTGGCCTGGACCTCCTGCTCCATCTCCGGCTGCTCTGCCCTTGTATTCTCGGCTGCATGCTCCTCATCGAAGACATCAACCGTAATCACCCCCGCGACTTGGACGGGAACCCTGGCACTCCGACCAGAGGTGCTCGGAGCATCCTCATGGGCCTGGAACTCGGTCCTCTCCCTTGGAAAAACTTGGGAAGAGCCCGTTGTCGCCGCCCCTACATAAGGATCTTGTTCCCTGGACGGCCTAATAAGCTTACGCCTGCCCAGCATATTTAAAAACTCCTGCTCGGGCACGGTCTGGGAATCGACCCTTAGGATCTGCTCCAGTCGACTGGCCCAGTCCCGTTTTGGGGATGCCACCTCGGTGTCGGATTGGGTCGAAGAAGAGCTACTGCTCTCCTCGCTACTTTCTGACCATGAAACCTCCACGTTCTGTGAGTCGGACAAATCGCTCATTTTCACTCGGGAAATTACCTGCTCGGGTTCTTGGTAGCTCGGGTGATGTAATCCTCGGCTATACTACTTGAGCTCGGCAGCTAAAATTTTTCGGTCAAAAGATTTCTGAAAATGAAGTGCAAATTACGAAGGGGAGGGACCCTATTTATAGCCATTTTAAGCGGGAAATTCGAGCGCGAAAACCCAAAAGGCGCAATTAATACGCCTGACAGCCGCACAGACGGCTACAACGCGACACGCGTCCCCCGTCTGATCCGCGCGTCTTTTCACCTCACCCCGCTTCTAAGTGTCGTTTGGTCTTCCTCCTTTGAGCCGACCTCACCCACTCGGCATAGTCCACCCGGCCGAACACCGACCAGGTGAACTGGGGGGCTAATGTTGAGGGTAAGCTCGGCGCCACCACCGAGGACGCTAACTTTGGTGGTCGGCAACTAAGCTCGGCAGACATTAGGGCTACTGTCCGACCCGACGACTTATACTTCTTCCCGAGGTGCCTTCCATTTATCCAAGGGCACGCCCCCAAGAAGACTGCCACCTCGGGGATGTACGGTAGCTCGGGTCGGACCACGTTATTCATAAAGATACGTCACTACCCATCCTTGTAGGCCAACACCAGGCAAACGTGCTGCCGTCCGATAGAGTCCAATCCATTGGGCGATGGACGCGACACTTGTCACTTACTGCTTGACACACTTTGATGTGACACCTAGGTAATGGGCAAAACCCATCTTGCACCCGATCCAGCTGGTGGCCTATAAATAGGATGCATTTATGACGTTTTAGAGAGAGAGACTTCTTCACACTTAACTAGCTGCCGACCTCTGCCGAGCAATACTTGCCTTGAGCATCGAAGAGCTCTTGCCTATCGACTAACCTTATTTCTCCGAACCATCCCTCTCGCAGGTACATACTCCCGGTCAGGGGCAAGCCTGAGAAGAGGTCAGAACGTGTGCAGCTGCACGTGGGTGTTGATCCGACGTCGGACAACGGTAAGCATCAACACAGGCGATGGGATGAAGACCAACTCTGACCTTTTCGTTTCTTCTAGATAGATGTTGTTTCTTCGTGCAGTTCTAACGGTGATGGATTTTTTACCCCTTTTTATTCTCCTGCACAGAGACGTTCTAGATGGCGAATGGAACATGACAAGTGAACAGGGTAGAGAAAATTTTAAAAATAAAAAATATTTTTAGATAGCGAATAACATATAAAAAGTGAAAACAATAATTGAGTGATAGCCACGAAATGCATTTTATAATTTTTATATGTCACCTAATCAGTAGCCCAATGGCAGGTATTCCTTTATCTTTCTGTTCGCTTCTGTTGTGTCCCCACATCTTGAGGCAGTCGCTGCCACGTTGTTTCTGCGAGGCTTAAGATCAAAGTCTTGATAGCAACACTTCAACATATCAAGAAAACTCATGGCCCATCCTTGATTCTTTATCCAAGAAATTGGTGTAAATTGAAAGAAAAACAACCCAAATGATTCCATTCCTTGCAAAATAAATAAATAACCAAACAAATCTCGTTTCCAATGTTACTAGAAAAATGCTGAACCTTACCAGCAACCAAGTGAGGATTACTATTAACATAAAAAATACAGTCAGGACTTGCCCACTTGTGCTAGCCTGAAAGTGAAAGGTTAGGTCGAATGTACAGACTTGAATAAAATTTGAAGTTCCAATGTTCTCCCAAGCACTAAGCAGCTTAGCCTTTTTCTTTACTTGGTGCAGATATGGCTATAATTTCAAGCATCCACCTAACCTAAAGGAAAATAAGACAGCGAAGTAGAAACACCTTGCTTTCAAATCAAACTAAAACTGTTAAAAGTTCACAACGGGATACCCTTTTTTTCAATCTCAGAGTCCGAGAAAGTTTGTCTGGTTCTAGAATCAATCAACCTCAGGAGTAGATTTACACAAATATTCAGACTCATACTACTATGATTACAAAGATCGCTAATTTTACAAGTAAAAGAAGCTTGAAAGCAGAAGATACGATTTGCAGAGCAAAATCCGATCACAAAATTGTTCCTACAATTTCTGCTACTTCAATTGCATAAAATTTGCACAAAACAGTTCAAAAGAAGTTACAGCGATTTAATACAGAAAATTGGCAAGGATAACAATCAGTCCCCTCCCAATACTTAACCTAATTTTTACACCATAACACGCAATTACCTCAAAATTCACCCAAAAAAAAAAAAAAAACCTAACGTCCGATCGGGAACAATCAATCAGCGGCGAACGTGATTGTAATCGACGACCTCGGAATCGACGAGAGCGAGGGAGTTCTGGACGATCGATCGCCCGATGGAGTTGATCCAGTCCTCCTTCTCCTTCTCGGTGTCGGCGACGAAGTACATGGCTTCTTGGGAGGCGCAGGAGAGCTCGAACGCGCAGGGCTTGTGGACGACATCCTCGGCGCCCTTCACGGTCTGGCACGTCGCCATGTTGATGACCCCGCGAGGAGTGGAGGCGCGTGTGACGTTCGAGTCCTTGAACCAGAGGAGCTTCCCTTGTTTCAGGACGAACCAGCGGCGGCGCCAGGCCTTGATGTATTCGCCTTGCTTGGTCAGCCACCCGGCCCGATCGGGATCCGACCAAAACTCGACGCCACTGTAGTCATTGGGGCTAGGGTCTTGGCCCGTCACCGCCCTCCATATTCCCTCCATAGCCGCAGGAAGACAGAGCTCTGGTCGGCTGACGAAAGGGGTTTTGATGCACGAGATGGCACAAGACTAGTAAACGTCGTCGTTTGCGGTCGTTTTTCTTTTACTTACATTCCTACCTTAAGTTGCGAAAACCTATTTTGATTTTTTTTCCGCTTTTTATCCTTTCTACCCCGAGTTAGGTGCTCTTTATTGCTTTGTTTTCTAACATTCAACTCTAACAAATTACTCATTAAATTTATAGAATTCCGTAATTTTTGCCCCTAAACATGAAAATTGACCATCGATTTCTAAAACTTCACATTGATATCATGTCCCAAACACATGACGTCCCAAACACATGATAACCTAGAGATGCAGCAATAGACAGGGCCTATAGGCCTACCCAAGTCCATTCTAATACAGAGATAAGCCAGGCCGGCATGGTCAAACTCATAAATATTAGTAGTCTAGGCCAACATATATCTGCCTATGGGTTGGCCCGGCACGTTCTATTATTTTGCTTGGCCAGACCAGCACATCTAGGCCCATAATAGGTCGGCTCATCCTAATCCATGTAAGGCCTATATAGGCCTACAATGGGCTAGCCCACTGAAGGCCCGTTATGGCCCAGTTTTATATATATATATATATATATATATATATATATATATATATATATTTATGTTCATTTATGAGTGAACATGATTGAGTTTGACCTTTTTTAGTATAAGGTCTCACACATCACATCATAATAAGCTTTTTTTTTTTTTTTGGCTTGTAGGCATGGTTTGCTTCTTAGAGAAGCAAAGCTTAGACAATATCTCACATATCACATCACAAGAGGCTAGCAAGCTCTTTTTTCTTTTTTGCTTGTAGGCATGCTTTGCTTCTTAGAAAAGCAAAGCTTAGTCAAGGCCTCACACATCACATCATAAGAGGCCCAGCAAGTTTTTTTTCTTTTCTTTTTTTTTTTCTTTTTATTTTTTTGCTTGTAGTTATGCTTTGCTTTTGAGAAGCAAAGTTGAAACTTAAATACTGAGTCTTTAGGTCATGTATAATCACATCAAAATATTATATATTTATTATTATTATTTAATATATATATAAATTAAATATTGTATAATATATATACATGCCATATTCACTCGTAAATGAACATGGCATTAGATTTACCTCATGCAATTATAAAGGGGGCAGGCCTAACACAGAGATTCAGAAGGAAGGCCGGCACTGTACAAAGCTGAGACTTTAAGTCTTTAGCGAATTATCTAATCAAATGACATTTGAAAGAATAAATTAAAAAAAACATTTAAAAAATAAAAAATAAAAAATAAACTTTTTTACCTATAAATGAACGTAGAAACTTCACAAAGATGCTCATTTAACAAACTCCTCAAATCTTACATATTGTCTACTTTTTTTAGTTTACTTAGATTCTTTAGAAAGAAAAAAAAAACTTACAGGTATAATTTATTTCATTTGTTGCTCATTAATTTTGGATTGTTATAAGTTAATTTAACTATGTAATTTATTTAATTTTTACTAATAATGTTACATTAATTTATTGTTATTTTTTATTGAAGCAATGACATCATCACATGAAAAGAGAACCAATGTTTCGAATTTGGTGATCAACGAAGAAGAACAATTTGATGATCCACTTGAAGAAATTGGAGCTGACTTGCTATCTTAATTTGGTGGTTCCTCTAAAATAACTCGTAAAGGCAAAAGAAAAGTGCAACGAACTTCACCAGTTTGGAGTTATTTTAATCTAGTAACATGTACAAACGAGAATGGTGTAATAGAATAACGTGCAATTTGTAAAGTGTGCAAACAAGACTACACAGGTAAATCCTCTTATAGTACTAGTCACTTAGAGAGGCATTGCAAAAAGTACGAAGTGAAGCATGGTGTAACTGGTGTTGATTATCGTCAGCAAACACTTCAATTTAGCTTTAATAGTAGTGTTACCAATTGGTCATATGACTAACAAAGAGCTAGAGAATGGCATGTTAAATATTTGGCTAGTGCTCAATAACCAATTAGTCTAGCTAATAATCTGGCCTTTGAGGAGCACATTCAAAATGCTTATAATCTACAATATAGGCATGTTTCAAGAACTATCATTAGAGCTGACACCATGAAAGTTTTTCATTTAATGAGGGAAAGGTTACTAACTGAATTTAGTTCATTCACTGCAGTATTGCATGCACATCTGATTTGTAGGAAGGTCATCTGAAAACTAGTTATATTTGTATAACTATACATTATGTGGATAAAAATTGATCTTTTCAGAAAAGGTTAATTGCTTTTCGACCAATGCCTTATCTGCATGATGCCAAGGCCATTCACGATGTCATCATGGAAGTTTTTGATTTTTATGGCATTAAAGAAAAGGCTTTGAGCATCACATTTGACAATACATCTATTAATGCTGCTGCTATTAACCTTTTCAAGACAACTTTGACAATAAATTGTACGACAATATTGCAACCTTTGATTTGCATAGAGATTTTGACATGTTTAGGGAATATGTTGAGTTCATGGAACAAAAATTCAAAAAATATTAGGAGCGTGTTTCACCTCTGTATTACATAGCTATTGTTTTGGATCCAATAGTTAAATTAGCTAGTGTTGAATATTTGCTTAAGAGTACAAGGAAAAACTGAGAGTGTATTTTGACATTATAATCATTCAAAATGTGCAAACAAAAGTTAACAATATATTTGCTGCATATAATGAAAAATATGGAGGTGGCTAAACTATATCTCCTACACCTTTAGAGACTACTACATCTCTACCACATGGTTCTTCATGGAAAAGTATGATTAGATATACTAGATTTAGTTTCGGTGCATCATCCATATCTTTAGCACGGAGTGAATTGAAAAACTATTTGGAAACAAATTTTGCGGCATTCATTTTCAGTGAGCAAGGTGGTGGTCATGATTTCAATAAGTTTGACCTTTTGTTATTTTAGAGATCATAGTCAAGAACTTTTCTTGTACTTTCTAGAATGGCTCGTGATATAGTAATAATACCAGTGTCCACAGCTGCAAGTGAACAAGTATTTAGTTACAGTAGTAGAGTACTTGATGAACAACGTGCACATATGAGCTACGATATTCTAGAGATAGTAATGTGGGTCAAAAATTGAGAGGATGTTCGCAGAAGAAGCCAACAAGTTTAGAAGGATTGGGTTAATGACTTTGAAAATTTGGACATTTTTTAAACTCCCATTGGGAGTAATACGTGTGATTATGAATGATATTTTTTTTATGTTTTTATGTTTTTCTGTTTTTTTAGTGATTTTGTAAACATCTTATGTATAATTATCTTAATTATATTCTTTTTTCCTTACTAAGGTTTTGTCCCACTAAGTTTTCCTTAGAAAATTTTTAATGAGGCAATTGTAAATAAAATATTCCTTTTCATATTTCATTGACTATTCAAACTTTTATATTTGTTCACTTGTTTAAAAATTCAAAATTCAAAAATAAAAATAATAACAATTAAAAATTACATGCTTAGATGGGCTAGCCCATATAAACCCATGATAGGCCAAGATGGGCTACCCATCCTCACTTATAGATGGGCTCAAATAGGCTAGTCCATTAAAGGCTTATGGTACGGCTCTGCCTAGCCCACTTAAAATTGGCCTATGATGTGGACTAGACTGAGGTAATTCTTATATGGGCTGGCCCGACTCAACCCACAAAATTCATGGTCTAGTCCGGCCTAGCCCAAAGCCCTCGTAGGCTTAAGGAGACCAGGGGCGGGTTGGGCCGGCCTGTTCTTGCATCTCTATAATAACCGAATTTTTCACAAAAATAGTAACATTAAATGTTAAATATCTCTTCATTATTGTTAAAAACCATCAAAACTAAGAGAACGTTTTCACTTAGTTTGGAAAGTAAGTTAGAACTTAAAACACTGTAACATGTGAGAGCTTTATACTATAGCAAACTACTATAACATATGAGAGCTTTATACTGCAGCAAGATGGAACTTAAAGTTCCAACTTATTTCTCGAATAAAGCCTTTGATTTTCATGTAATTATGTTTGCTAAAAAAATCTAGTTACTATGTGTTTGGATGTGATTATCTATGAGAAATTTCAGAAGTCATTTGTCATTTTTAGCGACCAAATTAGTCAAAAATCAAAAGTTTAGAATTCAATGAAATATTTGTTAAAATTAAAAGTTTAGAGATGAAAATGATGAAATGCATGTCACTGTGGGACTAATAGGGCTAATAACACTTTTTTTCCTTATTTAAGGGCTAATACCACTTTTATTGTTGAAAACATTAGGGGATTAGCCGCTTAGCTTGTACATTCACTTCAAAACTAGAGGTGATATTTAGCCAGGCCCGAGATCTACATGTTTGGTGAGTAAATTAGTTAGTATGCTACTTTGACAAAATTATATGTTACGTCACACTTTTAAAAGTTGTGTGTATTTATAGCACACTTAGAATAGTTTATGCCACACCATCATTCATATTATGTAAAATTACACCACAAATGAATATGCAGCATTTATAAAACGTAAATTTTAAAAGATGGTATTTGTGAAAATTTTTCTACTACTTTTTTCCCACCATTATTGTGTTCTACTACTTTTTTCTTTTCGTTTAATTCATACTATTTGTCCCAGTCAAGAAGACCAAAATACTTTTAAATAATACATATTTGCCTAATCCTTACTTAAAACTTAGGATCAATTTTTGTCTTTATATTTTTTGAAAGTTGTATGTTTTAAACTTTTCTCATAGAAGTGATGGAATTCAAAAACAATACCGTATAAGTGGTATTTATAAAATTGACTTATCTTTGACCTAAACACTGGCCCAAATAAAGAGTAGCCCAACCCAAGCCCTTGGATTAGGCTAGGTCTAGTTCTTTGACTTGAATCTTTTATTTGAGCTAGCCTCACCTATCCCTCGAAACTTTTTATTTTTATTTTTCAAGTATTCCTACAAAAAAAAAAGGGGCTGGCTCAACCCTAGGCGCGTTGAGCTTATAGGCGGGGCCAAACCTACCATTGCTATCTTTGGGCAAGCTTGCATTCTCCTTTTGGCCCCCATGGGCCAATTTAGATCGTTCAAATTGATACCACTATTTAAAACACAAAAAGGAAATGAAAAAAAAAACCTAAAAAAGACTAGTATGTGAAATAAGTAGAAGTAAAAATGAGAAACTACCTATAATAATTAATGCCACTTTTCTTTAATTATTATTAATGGGTCGCTAAGATGACCCATGTTGGTCTTTGGGTCCATAAAGGCCTTTCAAGATGGCGATAAGTACTTAATTTTATCAAAATCCATAGGATTTCAAATACACATAAGAGATATGCTCGATAAAAATATTATCAAAGTGATCAAGCAAATTAAATAGGTTATTATCTTGTATTTGAATTGAAATTGTAAGAAAAAGATTGAAATTTGACTAAGCTAGTAAACTATAAACAAGGGCTAGCTCTAGAGAGCAACCTTACGTCCAATTCTTGACACAAACTGTAGCGTTCCTTATAAACAACATTCTCATAGTACAATACCCCATCCTCGAGAAAACCCTAGTAGAGGTATCGTTCAATTTAGGTGAACCATTATAAAAATTCTTGTGTTTTTATTATTTTCGTTGTTGTTATTTAATTCCCTTCGTGAGAGACTAACTTAGTGAAGAATTAAGAGAGAAATTTGTTGGACGAATTTTGTCCGTCAACAATTATTATTTTGCTTCAAAGAGGAATTACTAATAATTCATCGATGTTGAATAAAGCAAAGAGAGAATTATTTATGTATAAATTGTCAACTTGTTTGGGTGAAAAATGCATTAATCGAACATATCCATTAAAAAGTTTTTTCATCAATTGAGCAAGTTCGTGGTAAGGCATCCTTTCTTTAAACAAAAGAAGAAGAAGAAGCAGAAGAAGAAGAGAAGAAGAAGAAAGGTGGGCCTTGGCAAGGTTCCCACAGTCAAGTTCCAACTTTTCATCAATCGAACTGACCTTTGAACGGTTAGTACAAACGCAAAGGTGATATGTTGTAGTCCCATTGCGTCGAGTGTTTCATTCATATCTTAGCGGGGGAAAAGTATTTCATTTAGCAATATATAGTTTGAGATGTTTTATCTGTCAGACTTTTTCTAGGGAAATCTGTGAGACTTCTAATATCTTGAAGTTGAAGAGCATAATCTTAGGCTGCAGGGAGTTGGTGTTTCAGCTTTTTTGCGATTTGGGCTACATATTTGCCCTGGTGAAAAGCCTGTTCAAGTTCGAGCTTAGTAGGTTGACGAGATCCGTCCGCGGCATATGTCCCAGCACCATAAGGAGAGCCACCCTTCACCTCCTTCATCTCAAACATGCCACTTCCAAAGGTGTATCCAAGAGGGACAAATATCATACCATGATGTGCCAACTGTGTCACGGCTGTTAATCTGCCAACAATCATCTAGAAGAATCAAGTTCAACACACACATCGTCGAATTATTATTTCGGAGAAAGACATTGTGTACGTGGAAGTGGATATCTTAGGTGATATATACGAAGTATTTTTTCCCAATCTTTGGCTATTAACATCAGTTGACATTCTCAGCAAGGAAGCTAAGTGCAAGAGAGGCACAAGGGGTCAAAGAAATAAAAAAAAGTTGAGGCATATGACAATTGTTGAAACTTTGATTTACTAGAAATCCATCTATGATTGCAATTTAAAGCAATAAGGTCTGTATGCGTATTAACTATAATGGCAAAAGAAAGGTTTACAGGGAAGGGGCAACTCACGCAGTAAGCTCCTGGCCTCCCCCGTGAAATCCAGTACTCCAGAATATTCCAGCAGGTTTGCCAGCAAGTGCTTGTGTTCCCCATAGTTCATGAGTGGCATCAAAGAAGGCCTTGCATTGAGCCGCCATCACACCAAAACGAGACGGAAACCCAAACAAAAAACCGTCAGCCTCCGGAAGTTGTTCTGGCCTGATCTCTGGCACATACGTTGGCTTGGGAGGGGCCTTCATCTTTTGCAGTATCACATCAGAAAGTGTTTCAGGTACCTGCTCTATTCTAAGCAAGTCAAACAAAGTTCAATCCCAGATATCAAAGGCTCATTCTTTATGAGCATCCTACGTTGCTTATAGCGTTCATATTATCAACAAGAATACCTGCCAAAGTGTTGCTTCAACGCCTTGAACTTCATTGGCTCCTCGTTGAATTTCTCGTGCCATAGTCTCTACATGTCCGTACAAGGAGTAGTACCTGGAAAAAAGAATATGACATCTAAACCTTAGGGACTGAGAGTGCACAAATGGTAAAATAAGTAGGAGCAAAAAGTGATTCGATTAGCTTTAGATAATTTGTTGCTATGCAAAAAAACAAAACTTCAGATGATGCATTTGCATATGTTAATGTTTGTATGTGCTAAGACGAGCGCATAAGAGGGAGAAGGCAGGGCAGAAGAAAACAAGAAATTCTTACACAATGAAGATCTTTGTGGTAGACATAGCTGTAGTCTATGGTGGGAGATTGCTCCTAATTTTCCACTATTTTAAAACGTTGTATACCAAGTCAAGTCACCTGAATAATTGGTTGTCACTTGTGAGAAAAAGGATTCAAGAAACGTAAAAAATGAGAATAGCCATACGTGCAGCTCAAGAATTAAGAATAATATCAATCTCTGTTTATACAAACAACCAGACGCTAATAAACAGTCAAACTCACAACCAAAACTTCAAAAATTAAGGGCCTCAATCACAACCTAAAGCTCCAAATTAAAAAGAGAAGGATCTCATTTACACATGTAGGGTGTTTGAAAAGAGCGGTTATAACCATGATTGTGGTTCAAAACACTGCAGCATGTGAAAGTTTTATACTGTAGAAACTTTTTGCATTTTACTATAACATGCGAGAGCTTTAAACTATTTGGTAACCACAACCATGGTTCTAACCAAGATTGCCAAACAGACTTAAAGGACCAAAAGCCTAATTCAAGAATGCCCTTTAGCTCTAACATAATGATCAGTAGACGCAGGAAACATTGCAAATGCTCTCAGAGAACGATTAGTACCGCTACGGTCTTCATCATTTCATGAGGTTATGTGCATTCCCAAAAAATCAAAATCAGCTAACGAAGTGAAAAGCCCACGTATCTTCAACAATTTTGATGGCAGCTCAAGTGGGGTATATCAGTAGTAAAAATATGGATTGGTTTTCAATCAGGAATCATCTAAATGTCAATCTACTTTCACAACTGGAAACCAACTAGCAAAATAGTATAACTAAAACTTCAATTCAACACAAGATTAACTGCAAGATCTGACAATCAATCCACTTTGGGGTTTGTGTTACGGAAAAAAGATGCTCAAATGAATACAACAGCATCAAACCACGTTGGATACCTGGATTGCCCCTAATAGCTTTTCTTCTTAGCCCTCTTCACCGTATAAGAGTGAGAAAAATATTAAGAAGTGGTCCGAAGAGGTGGAAAAATAATGCCTTTTTAAATACAGGAAAAATTGCACAAGAAATTCCTTAAAAAATTAGAACTTTCTGCACAATCCCATAAAACGATGAAATGAAAATCAAAACATCATAACTCAAAACAAATTTGCCTCGGCTTATTGAAATTACCAACCAAAAACTAGCAAATTTGTAGCGACGAGTAGAAGAAATTATACAAATAATCGAAGAGTAAAAGAACGAATTCAATTTAGGTTGTATTCACTTAAAATAAAAAAGGGGTTTTGTAAAGACGTACGTTTAAGAGCCACTGACAAACAATAGGCATCCCCCTTTTGAGGTGCAGTCAAGTCAACAATTTCAGACTTGGAAGCAAAATGGGGCGCGTCTCCTTTGGATAATCAGCGAAAGACGGTAGCCATGGAAATTGCTGGGACCCAAGAGACTGCATCTTGGTGCATCAACAATAACGAAGACGTGTTGCTATTATGATTAGACGTGTCAACATCTTATCCGTTTACAATTTCTTAACTGTTATGATTTTCTAGACTGTTTGACATTAGTTAGTTTTAACTAACCTTTCAGTTTAAAATAATGTAATACTTTTACGTATTATAATAAAAATAAAAAAAATATTATAATATAAAACTCTTATATACTATAATATTTATAATTTAATTACTATGTCAATCAATTTATCATTAAAAAAATATTATTATCAATTTTTTTTAATTATAAAGCTATTATTACTTTCTTTTATTATTATTATTCATCACTTTGGAATTTGCAAAAAAAACTCAAACTGGCATTTATGTTTTCAACTGCTATTTGTTTTGCAAATATCATTACTTTAATTTATTATATTGAACTTTGACATGTACTAACTCAATTATTTTTAATATGGTATTTTTAATCGTTATTTTCTTGTAATAACTCTATATTATTTTCTTAAATTCGGCTAATTATTTTTTCCCAAACAAAATATACCTTATTTATCATGCATCTGTATTTTCTCTCATACACATATATTTTATCAAAACACATGTTTAGATTGAAATGTGAATTTTGATCCAAGTGATTTTTTTTTTGTTTTAGTTTTAAATTTTTGTTTCAAATGAACCTTATTAAAATTTTCCTATAATCTACTTTTAATAAAGTTTATAGGTAATTTTAGATCTTCATGTTCAAAAAAATATATAAAAAATGCACGTGCAGGGCGCGTTCTACCAACTAGCCTCAAATTGATATTTTGTAATTTTGAAACTTACAAAAAGATACCTTACATTTTTGAAAATGTTATTTTGATACCTAAGAACATTTTTTTGGATGTAAAATTCTCATTTCTCCCTTTGTTATTTCTATTTAGTTTAATTTGCTTCATTCTTTTCGAAAAATGAAAATCCCATAAATAGTTTTTAAGGCTTATCCATAGTCTTAATTTAATTCTAAATTTAAAAGTATCACTTTAATCCTTAATTTAATACTTTGATGCGGTTTTGGCTCACAAGTTTATGTAGGGCTCATAATACAAAAATTGTTGGAATGTTAGAGTTTATAAAATTATTGGAGCACATTCCAGGTATACTTAAATAACTGAGATTAAAAAGGTTATTTTTGTCATCTTAAATCAAAAGTTAACAGAGTTAAGTACATGGGGTGTAAGTGTAGTTAGTTTTTGTTAAGGTGTGTTTTTGTTATTTTAACAAAATTCAAAGGATATTAGCGTAATTAACTTTTTAGTCAACTTCTAAAACTTACTTGTTATAAATATCACACTTGTTTAAGCATAATACAACTTAAACTTGTAATATGAGTAATAGTGTGATATTAACTTCTTTAAATGTAACAAAACATTTTTGAAGTGTGGCATAAGGTACATCTAACTTTCTCCTATCGAAACTACAGCATATAAATGTAGTGAGTGTTGCTTCTTCTTCTTCTTTGTTTTTTCCATCGTCTCATGGTTTGACATTTTCCCCGATTCACAATTGACCAAACTGCAGACATAATTTCGTTCAATTTAGTATTAAAGTTAAAACTTAACGGCTAATTCGAAACTTTCATGTCCCTGTTAAAGGACTAAAGAGGAATGATCCTAAAACTAATTAGGCAATGGTGGAGATTAAAAGGTAGACTTGGACCACATAGTATTATGCTTGGACAATCACATGCCATCTGTGCACTTGCTAAGATTCTGACTCTACCAAATGCTACATTATAGAGCATTTTCTCATTCTAATTACTTCCTTTTTTCCCCTTTTATGGTAGAACTAGAATCGTATTCTAATTAACATTTACAATATTCTATAGGACAATTAAAATAGCTTCGTTTGACAACCTATTTCCAACTCACAGTTGGTATTGCGTACTTTGGGACTGTGTATAGTATAATTAACATATACAATATCCTATTTTAGTTATAGTTTTAATTACGTTCCCAAACGCTATAAATATTTAGTAGTTTTTGATTTTCTCCAAAATATGATCACTCTTTTATTTTTTTTTAAGCTTGAAGCTAGTGTGATTGATCTAGTTGGTATTATTTTAATTATGCTAATCTCTAGTTTAGTAATCTTATGACTTTTCACAAAATATCATGAGCTTATTTCAAAGATATTTTGTTCATGCTCTTGGGACCATTCACCATATCTTAATATTTTTTTTCCTCGCCTCTAATAGAAGGAAAAGAGGAGCTAAGAAAGGAGGAGGAATGTCAACGTGTTTTGATGCCGTTATATGTCTCCCCTATTTTAGCATCTTCCTTCCATGGGGAAACACACAAGCCCTAAGTGGATTAGCTGTGAGATCTTACAATTAATCTCATGTGGAAATTGAAGTTTAGACTTTAGGTTATCCTAATTTGTTGGTTGGTTTTCAATTGTGAAAGTAGATTGAAATATCTATGATAGATGTTTCCAGCTACCAATGAAACCATACCTTTAAGATGTTGAGTAATTGATCGATTAATTTACCTCTTTTATTGATAAGTCAAAAGATACAATTTTTGAATGTTATTCCATAAATTATTAGT
The DNA here is from genome assembly GCA_025403435.1 of Artocarpus heterophyllus. Taxonomy (NCBI): domain Eukaryota; kingdom Viridiplantae; phylum Streptophyta; class Magnoliopsida; order Rosales; family Moraceae; genus Artocarpus; species Artocarpus heterophyllus. Next base: position 13,415,840 of record CM046338.1, on the reverse strand, counting down.
ATAATAAAATTTTTGAGCACTCCTATTTAATCCATAAAGTTAAAACTCCGCAACTCAAAAAACAATGGGATCTAGTGTCCCACTACTTCTCACTTTTTTGTGAGTAGCAGTGTCTTACTGTTTTGTGAATAGCAAAATTTTAACCCCATGAAGATAAAAAGAATCTTACTACTTTATAAATAGCGGTGTTTTAACTTATGAGGATGAAAAGAATCTTTCAAAATTTCTCAAACAAAGTACAAGAAAATTATTATTTTATTACGGTGTAGTTTGACGTATTAATTATATGCACGTGCTTTTATTATGTAGCCATCAATTACCATGATTTAAGGACAAAATCATTTCATTTTTTAGGGAAAATCCAACGTCACAATATTATCAAAATAAAGTGCCAATTTTAATCTAAACTATATCCTTTAATTATATATATATATATATATATATATTATTTCCATACGTAGAGTTCATATAATTGAAGGATGAAGTGCAAGTACAAATTCTTATAATGTTTGCTCTATATATAATTTATGTGCAATAAAAATTATTAATATAAATGAGCAAAATTTTTTATTACAAATACTCTTGTTACATTAAAGTTTTAGGGCGCCGAAATATATATATATAAATAAAGTTTATTAACACCAATAATGACTAAATCTTAGGGTCTTTTACTTTGTTCCATTAATTTTAAAAGTCATTATTATTCTCTTGAACTTTAAAAACTTTTTATTTTGCATCCTAAACTTTAAAAATCATCATTTTATACCTGAATTATCAAAGTTTCTCATTTTGCCTTATAAACTTCTGATTTTCCATTCAAAGATGAGGATTTATTGTTGAATAATAGGCAAAATTATAGGTAAAATCTTATTTTTGCCTTTACAGGTGACTTATATGTTGGGGAATTAGGTGTCTCCTAATTCCAAGGACCGCAAGAACGAATAATTACAGAAAATTCTTACCATGATTTAAGGAAAAATCAATTACCATGATTTAAGGACAAAATCATTTCATTTTTAAGGGAAAATCCAACGTCACAATATTATCAAAATAAAGTGCCAATTTTAATCTAAACTATACCCTTTAATTATATATATATATATATATTATTTCCATACGTAGAGTTCATATAATTGAAGGATGAAGTGCAAGTACAAATTCCTATAATGTTTGCTCTATATATAATTTATGTGCAATAAAAATTATTAATATAAACGTGCAAAAAATTTTATTACAAATACTCTTGTTACATTAAAGTTTTAGGGCACCGATATATATATATATATATATATATATATATATATAAAGTTTATTAACACCAATAATGACTAAATCTTAGGGTCTTTTACTTTGTTCCATTAATTTTAAAAGTCATTATTATTCTCTTGAACTTTTAAAACTTTTTATTTTGCATCCTGAATTTTAAAAATCATCATTTTACACCTGAATTATCAAAGCTTCTCATTTTGTCTTATAAACTTCTGATTTTCCATTCAAAGATGAGGATTTATTATTGAATAATAGGCAGAATTATAGGTAAAATCTTATTTTTTGCCCTTACAGATGACTCATATGTTAGGGAATTAGACGTCTCCTAATTCTAAGGACCGCAAGAACAAATAATTACAGAAAAAAAAATTGGAGAAAAGAAGAAAAGAGAGACCAAACTTTGATATAGGTTCGTCCAAATTCGAGACTACGTCCTGTTTCTGCCACTGTAAATTCCACTATGATAAAGGAGATTACAGATTACAAAGAGAGATTTCTCACACATTTTTAAATTGTGTTTACCCAAACTCTCTTCTACCTAGCATCTTGTGGGAATTTTTTTCTTTCAAGGATAGAGCTCTTACAAAATATGCCTCACACAAAATAAAGCCAGTCTCTCAAAGTCGCACACCTTCACAATGTCACACACACCTTCACAAGGTCACACACACAACCCTAGCTATCTTATGTCTATTTATACACTAAGGAAGAAAAAAATAGCAACTAACTAGAAAACCCTAATAGTTTCCTGTTTTTGGATCGAAATCCCATAAAAAATCACGCGTCACAGCCTATGGTGCTCACCACCCGGCGTAGCAGTGCTCTTCACCCAGTGTTGTGGAGCTCAACGCCCAACGCCTAGGCGCTTTTCTTCCAGCATTGTGGCGCTTCCTTGTTCCCTTACAGGAGCTGTGGCGCCCAATTTTGGCGTTACGATGCCCCGAATCTGCCTCCTCTCCTTTTTTCTTCCTTTTGCTAGGTTGTTGACTTGATTTAGCTCCACACCTGCAACAATCTCCCACTTGGAGGCTAATCAATCACCATGTCTCCAACTGCAGCGGCAACAACTTCTCACACCTCATGAAGAAGTCCAACTGAAGTTGCACATAGCATTAGTTTCTCGATCGAAATTGTCTTGGTGAGCATATTGTTGGATTCTTTTACCACCAGCCTTGCCTTATACCGTTTGCTGCCATTAATTTCACTGTTAATCTGGTATACCCACTTGTTGTGCAAGGCCTTTTTGCCCTGTGGTAACTCTGCCAGTTGCCATGTCTAATTAGACTTTAAGGAATTCATCTTATCCCTCATGGCTAACTCCCACTTAACTGAATCTTCAGCCTCCACGGCTTCATCATAGCTCTTTGGCTCACCTCTGTCGGTCAACAAAATGTAATGTAGAGAATGGGAGTATCTTTGCAGCAGTCTTATAGTCTTGCTAGACCTCTTGACTGGTGTGACATGAGTACTCTGATTTCCTTCTAGAGCAATGTTTTTTTGGTCTTCAACCTCTGGATTTTGTACCTCAACTTCAGGAAGATCCTTCAATGGAATCACCTCAGGCTTCTTGTCTTTAGAACCTGAACTCCTGGAGTCAGTGCTGTCTTTGTCCGTGTACAGAACACCTTCATTGAAGATCATGTCCTTGCTCCTAATAATTTTTCAATTTTGGTCATCCCAAAGACGATAACCAAACTCAAGTCCACCAAAGCCAACCAGAAAACACTTCTTTGACTTGGCATCAAGTTTACTTCTAACAACAGGATCAATATGAACATAGGAAACACACCCAAATACTCTCAAGTAAGAGAGATCAACCTTTTTGCCACTTCATACTTCTTCCTGTAGCTTGAACTTCAATAGTATGGATGGACTTCTGTTAATCAAATGAGCTGTTGTATTAATTGCCTTAGCCGAAAACGACTTTGGCAGCCCCGCATGCAACCTCATGTTTATGGCACACTCGTTTAAAGTCATGTTCATCTTCTCAACTACCCCGTTCTGTTGTGGTTTCCTTGGAATGGTTTTCTTCATCTTTATTCGATTCTCAGCACAGTACCGCTTGAAGTCATCATCTAAATACTCTCCCCTATTGTCAGACTTAAGTACTTCACCTTCAAATTTGTCTCGTTCTCCACCATGACTTTCCATCTCTTGAAAGCATCAAAGACGTCAGATTTATTTTTCAGAAAGTAAACCCATACCTTCCTGCTCGAGTCATCTATAAACATCATATAATAATTTACGCCACCAAGGGAAGTCACCGACGTAGGCCTCCACACATCAGTGTGAACTAGCTCCAACTTCCTGGACTTAGGCTCTCTACTTGTTGTTGAGAAGCTAACTCTTTTCTGTTTACCAAAGATGTAGGCTTCACACAAACTGTGATCAACAGTGTTCAATCCTGGCAGTTTTCCTTTACAGTAAAGCACCTTCATTCCCTTCTCACTTATGTGACCGAGCCTATAGTGCCATAGCTTGGTATTAGCAGCAGAATCAGCAACTGCTATGATATCTCTACAACTAGAGTTCATGTAGAGAGTTTCAGCTTTACGTCCCTAAGCAACAACTATCGCTCCCTTAATGACTTTCCAACCTCCACAACTGAAGGCCACTTTATGTCCTTCGTCATCTAGTTGCCCCACCGAAATCAAGTTGCGCATTAGTTTGGGAACATATCTTACCTTATGAATCTTTCACACAGACCCATTAGGCATTTTCAAATTGACATCACCAATGTTAACAATATCTAAAGGTTTTTCGTCAGCAAGATAAACCTTACCATGATTTCCGACAACGTAATTCTCTAGGACATGACGGTATACAGTGGTGTGGAATGATGCTCCTGAATCTATCACCCACAAATCAAAAGAATTGTCAACAGACAAGATTAAGGCGTCCTGTGCCTCTTCTGTGGTGGCGTTAGTAGCATCATTATTCTTGTCTTCATTCTTCCTTGGAGCCCTGCAATTCTTTTTCAAGTGGGCAGTTCTCCCACAATTCCAAGACTCCATACTCTTATTGTTTCTCGATTTGCTTCTCTCATTCCTCGACTTGCCTCTCCTGCCATTATCCCTATTGGAATGCCTCTCAAGTTTTCTACCCTTATTATCAACATTAAGGGCCGAGTTCGACGTTGAGGCTTCACCTGAATCCTTCCTACGAACGTCTTCTACCAGAATAGAGTTTTTAACATCAACAAACTTCAAAAAAAAAAAAAACACAAGAAACAGAGAAAACTGCCCATTAACTGCCGGTAACCGTGTGATGGCCACGGTTAATAAAAGAGCTTGTGTTTTGGTTCATGGACATACAATTCAAACAAGAATACACCATCTACACAAAATTAAAAGTGTCCAGAAAAACCAAAATTCACAGCACGAAATTCAGTCAAGAAACAGAGCAATATATGTCAGTGGTAGGAGGTAATTTTTTACGATCCAACTTTGCTTCCGCTTTCTTGAACTCCATTATTTGTGATTGTAATGATCAACATTTGGCATCAGAGCCCATTAATCCTCTGCCTTGATTGTTGTGATCAATTCTGAACCAAAAAAAAAAATTGCTTTGATACCAAATGTTGATCGTTACAATCACAAACAATAGAGTTCAAGAAAGCGGAAGCAAAGTTGGATCGTAAAAAATTACCTCTTGTCATTGACATGTATTGCTCTATTTCTTGACTGAATTTCGTGCTGTGAATTTTAGTTTTTCTGGACACTTTCAATTCTGTGTAAATGGTGTATTCTTGTCTGAATTGTATGTCCAGGAACCAAAACACAGGCTCTTTTATTAACCGTGGCCATCACACGGTTACCGGCAGTTAATAGGCAGTTTTCTCTTCTTTTCTCTTTTTTTTTTTTGAGAAACTAAATTGTCCTCCACGTGGGCCAATTAAAATTCAACAGTATATTTTAAATCTACTTTTTGTCTCCAATTCCCTTCCAATATAATTTTTCAAATTTCTTCAATGTTTTATTTTGCTTCAAATTTTCTCTTTAATATTGTTTCGTTCAAAACACATATTTTGTTTTTCATAATAAGAATTTTATTATTGTTTTCCACAAAATATTTCAACTTTGGACTTTTATATAGCCTTTATACTTCTATTGTATATAAAAAAAAAAGTGGCAATCAAATTGTTTATTTAATTTTACATCAAAAAGGTTAATCTTCTCATAATCATCAAAACGAGGCTGAATCGAAGAATATGCACATTTCACTTAATCTCATAAAAATTGTTATGATCAAAAAATATTATTATCTATTAATAAATTATTTTTTTCGTCACAAAATATATAAAATACAACTCTTAAAGAAAAAAAATTACCATATAGCAGTGCCTCGTGCTAGTTGAGATAAGAAGATCCAAGGGAAGTAAAGAGTATACTTAATTTTTTTTTAATAACTTTATTTAGTCTCATAAAATTATAACCATATTATTAATAAAATAGTAAGTTTTATTTTAAAAAATATATTAAATATTAAATTGAGATATAATTTTGTAGGCAACAAAGTTTATTGCACAGCAATGAACATGGGCTCACAAGACAGTACACTCGTGGAAAACTGAAATGATTGATTCATTATCAAAGCTTTTGTACTCGACAGATTCATTATCAAGTTTTTGTGGTGTTGTGATGAAATAGGCAGTCCGGGCGGGGATGATATGGCAATGATTCTCACGTGTGGACCACGTGGTGTTGCCCTGTTCAAGGATGAAAACATGGCATGAATACGTTTTCGTGAAAAATGTCAACCATGAAAAATAGTATAAAAATTTAAAAAGAACGAATATTCTCTTTAAAATTTAAAAATGTTTCTATGCGAGTTTTTGGGATATGACAAAATTAATAAAAGAAAATATTAAATTAGAGAAAGAGAAATACGAAAAGGATCTTGCAGTGTGGCGTGTTAGAGTGATATTGCACCTATGAGTTTACCAACACTCATACTTAGATCATGGTTATTTTTCATCAAACCTCTCTATTTTCAGTTTTGTCCTTGAAAACTATTGATTCTTCTAATCGATAATTTATTTATGAGATCCTATTAAAAATATGTTTGGATTTATTTGATATAAGTTTATCAAGAGGTTGAGATCTCATTTGTCCAAGACACGGAAATCTTATTGTTCTTCTTTTACGGAGTGTGAATACATATATGTATGATGGATGTTTCTAGCTGTCCATGAAACCATATCTCTATGGTGTTGATTTATTGATCATTAATTTAACCTCATCTATGACAATTCATAAGATACAATCCATGAATGCGAGTCCCTAAATCACTAATAAAGTTTTCTTAATCAATGGTACAAAAAAATTAGTATTCTATTGCGGTTTAATTATATGTAAGTGCTTATATTATGTAGCCATCGATATATACAATGATTTAAGGATAAATCATTCCATGTAATGCTTATCAATAAAATAAAAAAAAGGCATAAATCATTCCATTCCCAAGGAAAATAAACAACACTATAGTATTGCCAAAATAAAGTGCCAAAGTGTGAACTTTAATTTAAAATGTATCCTTTGATATTATATATATATAATTTTCAAAATATTATCTTATTACATTTTTAAAGCCTTTAGACCCTTTTTTTAGTTAAAACAAACAAACAAACAAAACAAAAGAAAACAAGAACACTGATACTTCTCTCAGTACTATTTTCTGTGTTCTTAGTAATACAATTCTATAACTCGGATTCAAGGACGGCAGTAAGTGGACTAAAACGGGCAACTGGAACACAAACAATCGGGTTAAGTCTTGGAGTTGAAAGCCCTGGCCCTTCTTGCGTATCTAGAACAAAGTCATGGGGTTAACGAGGCAATTGGCCCAATTACGTTTGTTGAATTAAAATATGACTTTAATTGGTAAAATTCTACAAATGTCTCATTATGATATCATTAAAATTATTTATATGTAATTATATAGTACAATATGTACTATCATTAAGATAACTACTATATCATTTAATTTTAATGTAATTATATAGTACAATATGTAATATTATTAAGATAATTACTATATCATTAAAGATATTTTTAAGATATTTTAAATATTGTGTTAGATTTTAATTTCATAACAATAATTTAGACACGTATTGTAATTTTTTCCAAAGGTCATGGCCTTGTTTTTTATCGCCGACTGAATCAACCACCTTCAAATCAAAACACTGGGTTATGGCAGACACTACCATAGGTAACATTTGTAGTGCTAAGTTATAGCCAGGGCACATCCTCCTCCCACACCCAAATGGCAAAACTTCATAGTGCTGTCCCCTTACGTCTATGGTTTTTGATCCTTCTCCGTTGACCTGCAAGAACCGCTCCGGGCGAAACTCCAGTGGGCTTTCCCAATATTTTGGATCTCTTGAAATCGCCCAGTTGTTGACGAACAAAATGGAGTCTTTTGGAATCACGTACTTCCCCACGACGCAGTCTTTTATGCATTTTCTTGTGATCACAGGTGAGACTGGGTGTAGCCGAAGTGTTTCTCTTACAATGGCTTGAATGTATGGAAGATTTGGGCCGTCCGATGTGTCATGCCCCAGAGTACGGGAGGTGACGTGACGGATTATTTAAATTAATTAAAGGAGAATTTAAATAAAAATCAAGAGTATAAGGGTTGAATTAAGTAATAAAATATGAGGTTTCTAAAACAACACCTTATAAAAGAGTTCATATACATTAAGCAATTGAAATCATTAAACGAATAATAACACAATAGAGCCACGAGTATGGGTCCCACAGACCCACAACTTGTGCACACATATGGTACTGATAATATCATAAATACAATCACAGTCCAAGTACAAATAAAGTTAAAATCTTACATGCCTTGATTTAAATAATACAAATTAATCTACTAGTCCCTCTATTGCTCCTGAGTCCTGTCCGTTGAATCCTCTCCAAACCTAAATAGAAAACCACCTAGAGGGGGGAAAATTTAAAACAAATAAAACGTGAGCGAAAGGCCCAGTAGGACTATATTTTTTTATAAAATAATTTAATTTAAAGAAACATTTCATTATTCAGAAATTATTTAAAAGAAACCTTGAATAAATAAATAAATAAATAAATTTGAATAAAACCGTTCTTACCCAGAACAGTTTACTCGGACAACCAGAAATATCATTTTCTTTTTCTAGGCAAACCATAAGAATATCACCACCATAGTGGCCCAGTTGGGTTTCGGGACCTGCCCCCAAGGTCGATCGCTACACGACCCGATCTCTGATATGGCATCATGCCTATGTGTTTATTTCCATCATCATTCAAAACCCAATTACCGAGTATTGTCATTTACATTTATTATGAAGTCCATTTCAGTTCACGGTATATTAAAATATAACCGATAAATTCATTTTCAAACAACTGTTGAAAACATTTTAATAGAAATCCTTTTCAAAGCCAAATCATTTTGAAACTAGGCTACCAAGGAATGGGGTATAAGTCCTACCTCAATACTCGTGCCGGTGCCCCTCACCGTAATCCTGGTCCACTATACGTTAGCTCCGCGAAACCACAAAAGATCCTAGATACACACTAAGTCGATCAATATCTAGTTCGAGACATTTTATGTTACTAAACCATTTCATGATGTCCTAGTGTGTCATTTATATCTTTAAAATCATTCTATAAGGTTAAAATTTAAATCGAGGATCAAAACAGTGAAAACAGGTGCAAAATCACAAAATTCTCCATGCTCGGCCGGCCTGTCGGATTCTCTGCTTCGGCCGGCCGAACTGTGTAGTTCGGCCTGCCGGAAACCAAGTCCGGTCTGCCAGATATTTCCAGGTTCGGCCTGCCAGACAGATGAACACTGGCCTGCCGAACATGTTGTTCGGCCTGTCGAACTAGGAAAACCCAGAAATTCCAGCCACGGGTTTTTCAATCCCCAAAATCTAAATCTTGATTTTAACCTGTTTTTCTCAAATCCTAGGCATGGAAAAAAATCATTGTTGATAGAAAAACATACTAGAACACATTTAAACTCATTTAAACAAGATTTAAACTCAAAAATCTCAAAAATTCAAAAATGAGAAAATGGGGAGAAAAATAAAAAATCTTGAATCCAATCCATTTTTCTTCAATCTAACCTTAGATTCTAGTTGTTTTAAGTTCATTTAACTCAAATAAAAGGTTTTCTAAGCTCAAGCAAACTTAGATTTCAAAAATGCACAAAATTAAAAATTTTGAAAAAGGTTTTAGAAATTTCGAAACTAACCTTGAATCGAAGCTTTAAATCAACGTTTTTGATAGCTAAATCTCGTTCCCGAGCTTCCTCCTTGCTAACCCGAAGCTTGGATTCGAATTTGATTCAAAAATTTGAGAGAAAATTGAGAGAGAACGAGGCAAACCGAGAGGGAAGAAGAGAGAGAAGGCTCACGGGCACAGAGAGAGAGAGGAGAGGGAGTGAAATCAGGGAGAGTGAAGAGAGAGGGAGAGATGAGAGAATAAATAGAGAGAAACGGTAAGCGGTTTTACTGTGTGAAAACCAAATGCCACACACGGTTTTGTAAAACGGAATATTTTTAACATAACACAAATTGTTGTCTTTTAAAACTCAAAACATCATTTTAAAACAATAAGAAATCATTTGAATTCATCAATTTAACAAAACAACCAAAAATTCAAAATCCAACCAAGTAATCAAATTAATATAGAAACATTAATTATGACACACTAATTCATCATTTATATTACAATAACATTAAATAGATTCTGGGGCGTTACAGATGCGCTGGCCAAACGAGTTTTTCCGACGACGCGGTCGATCTCCTCACGTGCTTTCTCGAGAACCGTTGGATTGTTGATGAGCTCCGATAGCATCCATTCGGTTGCAGCTGCTGTTGTATCTGTAGCGGCTGTGAATAAGTCCTGGCAAGAACAAGGGAAACATTCTTATTAAGATCTCTAATCAACTTGACCAAATAAAGGGTACGTTGAGAAAAATGGTTTTGTTAGGATTCGTTTGGTGTGATCTCAACTTAGACTAAAAAAAGATCTCCTGTAGCTTTTGTTTCACTTTTTATAACCCAACATTTTGAATGCAAATTCACCTCAATTTTCAACAATAATGACCGGTAAACACCTTATTATTTATCGTAGATTCGGCAAATGTTCCTAATTTTTTCTTAGTAATGAAGAAAAATTAATAACATTATTATTCTAAATAATTATTTTACTTGAAAAATATTTTTAAAAATAAATTTTTTAAAACAAATAAAGATATGAAAGGTTTTTGAGCACAATAGAAGCACACGCATGAATTGTGCTTGAGGCCTATAGTCCGAGTCTCGGGCTAGTTCGAGCATGCCTGAAATTTGAGCATTCTGGACAGACGACATGAAGCATGTATAAGCCTAACCGATTATGACTGACACGATACAACAAGGCACGACACTTACCAAAATCAATCCTTTAACGTTAAGTCTAGTGAATTGAACGTTCTCGTTGTTTTGAGCTACGCTTGGCAGCTTGGTGTTTGCTCAAGTATGTACACATCCTTTTAGCTTGTTTTCTGTTGACATATAGATTGAGTACTTGAGTGAATTATTATTGTTATTATTGGATTTTGGGAATGAAAATACTGAATAGATAAATATTAGCAAACCAACATTCATGATATAAGTGGATCTTGTGATGCCGATTATGTAAGCTGTATAGATGAAATAATATCTATGTTTGGATATGTATTTTGTTAGAGGAGGAGGATCTATTTTGTTGACAAGTGTCTAATAGACACTTATAGTTTCCTCTATTATGGATGCAGAGCATGTGGCATGTTATGAGTGTAATGTTCGAGAAAATTTATTAATTTAAATCTATAGTTAATCTAGATTTAAAATAATAAATTTTCCTTGATAATCCATCTTTTGGTATGTAAATGATAAACGTAAATTATTTACGAACAATATTAACAAGTATTATGTTCGTTAGAATTCAACATTATTTGGAGTATTTTGATATGTAAATTTTGTGAGTTAAGTTACTCAAAAAAAATGTAAAATACACTTTAAATAGAATTTATATCACATTTATTATCTAAATAAAATTTATATGGTATAAATTGGTAATAGATAAACATGTTAATTTGTAAAAGATAGGATCACAGTACAATGTAATTTTACCAATAAAGTCCAAACACAGATATAAGAAATACTATGTAGGGATTAAAGAAGGTAGGTAGAAGCAAGGCAGTAGATTCTAGACAACTAAAATAGATATTTTTTCATTTCTAGACTATTGAAATAAGGAGAATACTATATAAAGTAAAATTATACAGTATAAGAAATTACCTACTTTAATACCACCTAAGGAAGTAAAACCTTGACACACAAAACAAGAGGTGGCCTACCTTAATTTTGAGCCAAAATTTGACACCAAGTATCTTAGCAATGACTAAGCACATTGGCTCACCATGAGGTGGTAAAAGAAAACCAAGTTATGATAATTTTTCATGCAATTAAACCAAAAAAGAAAACTCTATTTTCTTTCCTCTCAAACCAGCGGCCCTTACGAGATTTCTTCAAATTTCTCTCAAAAATTTCTTCAAGAAAAACTACTTCTTATCAAGATTCTAAGCAAGTGCAAGTTTAAGGATCAATCCTAGTCACTTTGGAAGAAAGGGAGGCCAATTCAAGGCTTTTGGAAGGATCACAAGTCAACTAATTTTTGGTAAAACCTTTAGCTTAAGTTTGTAGTTTGATTGTTATATATATATATATATATATATATATATATATATATATATATATAAAGTTATGTGAATTTCTATAGATATAAACCTTGGCATGTTTAATTGGATTCATGGTTTTATTATGTAATGTAATGTATGATGACGTTAGATAGATAGAAGTTAGAGTTTTTCTTTTTATGCCTTAAAGCAAGTTTAAAAAAAAAAAAAAAATCCTAGAAAGGTTTAATTGATCTTCAAAGAAAAAACAGAATTTTGACTTGTTTAAAGACAATCTATTTTTAGTATAAGACCTGGGTACTGTATAAAACAACGAGAATAACAATTTTTATGGACAAGGTTTTGAAAAAATTCTATAGGAGTTAACTTGAGAGATTGGCCAGAAACCCCACCGTGCAGTTTAAATTTTAAAAAAATTAAAACACAAAAGTTGTATAACTTATCAAAACTGTTAAAAATCGTTGATGGTTTGCAAAAATTCTGCATGGTTGATGATTACAAATTTTATGAGTTTTAATCATAAGTTTCATAAAATATCAAAAAAAAAACTTTTTAAATAGAGGATTTTGACTTTCAAACTTTTGAAAAATTTAATCCTATTGAAAAACCAAGCCCAATGGAGCAATATGATCATTTTTTTAGACCAGGGGGCAAAATCGTTGAAATTTTCACAGTTCGGGTTAAAATTGTAAAGTTTTGTTATAATATGTTATTACTATAAAATAAAAACTGACACCTCGTTTTCTTTGCCTCGTTGTCAATAAGCAATAAAATATGAGTATTTATCGAAAAAGGGCTCGAAAAGCTTTCTAAGACCTATCAAGGGCAAAAATGTCATTTTTGCTAAATGGATCAAAGGACCCCAAAACGTCCGAATTAAAAAAAAAAAAAAAAGCCCCTTGGTGGTAACTTCTCTTATTCCGTTAACAATGGAAATACACCAAGAAATAAGTTCTGTACCACACAAATTTCTAGGAAACCAACTAATAACCAAATTAGGTAATTAACATTTACGTTTTGTTATCGACATGTCATTCGATAACAAGTTAGTTAGGTAATGACAAAAAACTGTCCAAGCAGGATATTGTGGAGTACATGGTGAAGAAACGGAAAAATTGGATAAGTACGATACAAATTCCAATAAGTTCTGAACTCCACCTACAACGTAATAAAAAAAAGGGGTTTCCAAAAATGCTATTTATTTTGCTTAAAACCATATATTTATAATGCACTTATCTTAAGTTGTAAAAGCATCATAAATGTTATGTCATTGTTAAATAAAAAACCGGTAAATGGTTCACTAGATAAGGTAAGAAAGTATCATATCAATCTCCTGACTTAAGAGGAGTTTTAATTTATGTTATGATCTCGATGTTATGATGACCTTAGTGTATATTTGATATGAATACTTAGGCCCTAGTCAAGTTAAGGATATAAAATGAATAATATAAGTTTATAAAAGAGCATAAATAGATCATGTATATAGAATAGAATGTGTTTCTGTGGGGGCTATGTTTAGACTTACTAAGCAATAGCTCACTTAGTTATTTTATGTTGTAGGGAATCCAGCCAATAAGCCAGAGTAAAAACATTATTAAGCTGGCAATGATGGATGTGCAATTGTGTAGTCAAGTGTAAGGATGTTGCCACTGGAATATTTTTGCTATATATTTCTTTTTGGTATACGTTGCTAAAAAAATTAAATATGGCATGGTTTGTTATGTAAGATAAGTAATGTGATAAACCCATTTTGTGAATAACTACGTTCAAATGAAGAGAATGTTTTTGAAAGATTATTGGTATGAATTAGTGGCATTTCAAAAAAAGTTACGTTTTTCATGACTTAATTAGAATAAAATTTAGTTAGAAAGAACATTCAATAATGGTTTGGAAGCCTGGTCATCACAATGAGGCTAGTTAAGTAATGTGGTTATGGATCCTGTTTCAGCATAAGAGTAGTTGACTCTATTTCTAGATAGCTGAAACTGTTTATGATAGTGCCGCAACAATATCTTTCTCTTAGAATATTGAGAGCATCTCCGGCTCAAATATATTAATAATGAGTTCTGTTTTGTTGAAGAAAAAGATGTAGGAGGCCTCATGATCATTGAAAACATGTTTACAAACAACATGGTGGCAGATCCACCTTAGGTTTTTGTGTTATGTGTTTGAAGTACACACATTCTTCTCAAGAGTTTAAGGAGTTTATATTTGTATTGAGTTAGTGGGAGTTTACTGTCTATTATGCGTGACATGTTATTGATAAAGATTGCTTATGCTCTATATAATACATACATGTTCATGGATCTTATCATTTTGTATATAATATCATGTTGACACGTATGTTTGGTTAGTAAAGTAACAATTTTGCAAAAGAGACATTCAGTTATTAGTCTCAATGTATGCATTATTGTTAGATCCATATCTATTGTTATTTGTCTCAAGTTGTTGGCATGCTTTTATGAATCTCTACAACGTCATGCATAATTGGTTTGGCTATATGTTTGCTATATGAGATTCTTGTCCATAAATGTTTTATGGTAGAGTGAATATTGTTGAATGATTATGTTGTCCAAGTAGGAGATTGTTGAAATATTTTTTGTGTGGACTTCCATAATCATAGTAACTCACTCTAATATAAACTAAAGCATGTCATGGATAATTTTGTCAATGCATGTATGTTAAATATCGGCCATAAAGGGGTGAACACTCATTTAATTGACTAGCTTGAAGCCTATAGACTATCTTTCTTGTAAATACTTTGGTTAGTACATTAGGCCGGAGAACCTCTCTACCACAATTGTTAAGGCTCAATAAGCCCACAATATTGGAGCCCATTAAGTTTAGGCTGAAACATCACCGTATATGTGGGAGGCTAATAGAAATATGCATTTTCTGCGGTGTGCTAAGTGTTGAGAGGCGTATGTACAAAAGAGGGTTCATCACCCTTAAGCTCTTTCTTTTGGCAAGTTTCAATGCCTCGACACAGATAACCTACGAACCTTTTACTGTTAGATATGTCTTAGACACTAAATAAGTATAATTAATTTCAACAACATATATATATTTATATGGATAAAATTTGGATTGGATACATTGCGTGTGATCGTCAAATGAGGACGTAGTATATAGTAGAATTAGCATGTGGTGGTGAAAACTTTTCAATGTCACTAAAGAAAAAGAACATATCCATAATCCATTTGATAAGCGGGGAGAAAACAAAGAGAGAAGTGTTGTTACAATTGTGTATATTATTGCATTATCATTGTGCATATAATAAACAGTTACAGTTAAAAAAAAAGTTTTATCCTTTAAAAGAGAATTTATTCATGCACTTGTTCTGACTGGTGTCCACAAAACTTTATAAGGAAGACATAATTGAGGTCCACAAGAATATTTTTTTTTCAAAACACCGTTCGTCTTCTGTAAGTCTCAAAAATTAATATAGTGACAAATTTATTGTCAATGTCCATTATCGCTTTTCTAAAATCTTTTTATCCAGTTCGTAGAAACTACGTATCTAATAATAAACCATATTAGAATAATAAATCTAAACAGAAAACTAAAGATTAGATAAGAGCACGAGGGAATGTAAAACATGTCGTTTTTATGACATTCAGTCTTGGGAAACATGTAGGTTAAAAAGTTTGTTGTACATGTGTATAAACCATGTATGTCGTTTCAAAATTTTGTTGTTGCTCGTTGAAAGGACACAACTTTTGGCGGATTAAGAAGTTGTTTGTTGTATAGATTGCACGTGTAAACGACATGTCCTTTTTTTTTTTGGATACAAAAGCTTGCTGTCGTTTGCATGAAGAAAGGACACGTCGTTTCTAGATAGCATATTTGCATTTGCCTGAATAACGATACGTCGTTTTATATTAAAACTTTTTATGTTGTCTAATTTGGAAATGTCACATAAGTTTGTCGTCAATTCTAAAAATCTTGCTATCGCTCAAGTTAAAACAACAACAACGATAATAAAGAAAACATCATGCGGGTCGAGCAAATCAGAAAACTTTGCCCCTCAAAAGAAAAAAAAAAAAAAAAATCAGAAAACCTTGCCATGAACTTACTGAATAAACGTCATGCCGTTTACAAGTTTATAATTTGGGGAGAATTACAGAAAATGCCCCCTAAAAGACACCACTTATTAAAACTGTTATCTTCTTTTTTTTCTTTTCTTTTTTTATTTATAATTTGAATTTTACATTTACTATTTTGCTCCTTATTTTCACCCTGTTAGTTAAATACTAAAACAAACCCCAGATAGATCAGATATAAAATCTCTCTCTCTCATCTCTTTCTACGGATTGTTCCATTCTCTCTTTCTACTTATCAGAGTTCGACGACTCCGCTATTGCGATCTTCTCCATCGATCATAGGAAAAGCTGCACAGATCCCAATGACGATCTGCCAACGTCGCTCAGATCCTATGTTGCAATTTCTCCCTTCTCTTGCCTTTCCTCTCTTTGCAGCGGCCGATTCAGTTGACTTTGACTCATCAGTGTCAGAGGGGATAAATGCTACTGTCGCAGTGTCCAATGGTGAAGAAGATGGTCAAGGACGTTGATAATCTTGTCAACGAATTTGTGAAAAAGAACAACAATTCTAGATGGCGATTTGAAGTCTGATGACGATTCGAACAACAACGGCTCGACGAAGAGGCAGAGGATGACGTCTTCCAATGAGAAGTCGTTGAAGGTGGTTTTGGCGGCAGCACGACGGAGGAAGGATTTTAACTATGGCATTCCGAGAACTCTCTGATTTCCAAAAACTCCGATCTCTCTATCAACCGGATCTCCTTCTTGTCTCAAGATTTATTCTTTCTTCTCGCTTTCACTACTTCTCTGTTTTCATCTTATTTTAATTTTTCTTTTTATCATTGATGTACTCTAAATGATATTAACCCCAACTCTTATAACCGTTTAGGCATCACCAATATAATTAATGAGGGCATATTCGCTTGTCCATTTGTTTGAAACTATGTTTTTTTTTTTAATTTTAGTGAATTTTTGTGATTCTACTACATTCTTATACTTGGTGTAAATTATTTTGCTCTCTGAAAATTAAATTTAATCTTCTATTTTGAAATCCTTTTTGCGTTGACGATTCTGAAATTATACAGTATCATGAGATAAGAATTTTGCCCTTTGAGTTGATCAAAATTTACTTCCTACCTATATGTACATATGTACTTATATATACATAGACATATAGATATGTATGTATGTATTTGTCATTATATTGATTATATTTTTTCGGTTTGATCTCTTGGCAGGAGATGTTGTCGGGCTTGGTGCCCTAAAAGCTCTGACATTGTACATATTGTTAATAAATAAATAAAATGACATTTATTATCATTTTGGTTGATTATATGTATTATGAATACATTTATAAACATCAAGAAAATTTCATGATTGTTTATGTGACTATAAATTTAGCATATAAGTGTTATTTGCTTAGGGATAAAATTTATAGATAATAATCTAAATAGTTCGTAATAATTAATTAAAGTTTGGGATCTTTAATTAAAAATTACAAGTACGGTCCAATCTCATCTAAAATGAAATAGTCATTATCCGGACTATTAATGTAGAGACATTGGATTGGAGGTACTTTATGTAATGAGATTATATAGGACTGGACCAGATAAATTATAAATCTCTAATAATCATCCGTTACAAATAGAGTATTCAAATTTATCACTAAGATGATCATATATTTGACAGTCTTAATCCTGAGTATTTATTAGACTCCTATTTATTACATTATGTTTTTTGACTTGCATGGTAAGATTTGTCTAAGCACATATTATAACTTAGCATCTTGGAAACATAAAGTAATACATGGTTGGGAATAATATTATACAGATATGGAATCCATTCCTTCCTTATGGAAGTTAGAAGAATAGTTCTCTTGAGTGATAATTCAAGGTTTAAACAATAGAGCGCTCGTTCATAATAAGATTATGAATTAATTGTTCATTAGAGAATTATTGGAACTCAAGGATAAAGATGTAATAAGAGAGGTGAACGGAAATTGAACCTAGCTCTTATTATGAACTATTTATGGAGGGCTGACTTATATCAATGATTATATCAGTGGTAAGATTTGTCTAAGCACAGATTATAACTTAGCATCTAGGAAACATAAAGTAATAAATGGCTGGGAATAATATTATACAGATATGAAATCCATTCCTTCCCTATGGAAGTTAGAAAAATAGTTCTCTTGAGTGATAATTCAAGGTTTAAACAGTAGAGCGCTCGTTCATAATAAGATTATGAATTAATTGTTCATTAGAGAATTATTGGAACTCAAGGATAAAGATGTAATAAGAGAGGTGAACGGAAATTGAACCTAGCTCTTATTATGAACTATTTATGGAGGGCTGACTTATATGTAATGATTATATCAATGGACTATTCGTTAATTTTCTTTGAGTAATTTCACTATAATATCAAGAGTTCAGTTTCATGTTTTTAGTAGAGTAACATGGAAACTAATAAATTTGGCACATTAATTAAAGAGTTTGATTAAATGTCAAATTTATTGGAGCTTGGGTTATAGGTCCATAGGTCCCCAATACCACCTCCGTAACACTATATTGGATTTTTGCATAGAATGAATTATACATGTTTAATTCAGAATTATTGAATTCTGAATTAAGTTTTTCACACTTGAATTATTATTGTGACACAGAAAAATGTTCTCTGTGACACATAATGTAATGTGATAAATGTTATCACATTTAACTGAGCATTAATTAATTAATTGATTATTGTTAAAATCTATTCTTAAATAAATGTGATTTATTTTTGAATTGAGATTTAGATATATATATATATATATATGTGGTTTTGAACCAAATCTTCATATATATATATAAGATTTTATAATATATTAATATAATATTTAAAAAAAAAAAGGAAAAGGAAGAAACGTAACTTACGTTTCACCTTTTGTTGCCTTTATATATATATACCGAATCACAATGTGATTCGGTCAAATCAAAAAAAAAAAAAAAAAAGGAGGAAAGGTAAACTTGCTTTTACGGATTCCTTATATATATATATACATGTGCATGTGTGTGAGTGAACCGAATGAATGATTCGGGAAACAAAGAAAGGAGAAAAAGAAAAAGAAAAAGAAAAGGGAAAATAAAATTACTAATGGCTCAGATATAAAAAGGAGAGATAACAGTTATCTCAATAGAATTTTTATTCACATAATTTTTAGAGAGAAAAACTGAGAGTTCTTCTCTAAAGAAAAAGGTCTGCTATCTCATGTGTTGAGTACATAGCAGATTCAGAAAAGTGTGAGGAAAATTCATTCTTGCAGTTTGACGCCCACTCGTCTTTCCATTGGTGTGGAGGCCTGGTTTGGAAGATCGTGGTGTCAAAGAGGAAAGCTAGGATACCCTGATAGTCTTCAAAAGGTTAGTAGAAAATTCCTAAAGCTTTCTATAATTAAAATTATATATCTATTCCCGATAAACAAAGTTTTCAGAAAATTTTTGTTTATCAACGATCCGTTCCTTCCGCTGCGTTTTATGTTTTAATTTCAACAAATGGTATCAGAGCGGGTTATAGCATATATAATTTTAATTAAACATGATTTTATTTTGATGATATCATGTTTTTGATGCATGTTTGTGGGCACTTTACATCTTTGTTAATTTTTATTCATGTGATGAATGGTTGTTTAATGAAGGGATTTTTGGTCGTTAATTATATGGTCCTTTTGGATTAATAATTTTATTTTCAGTTTGATTAGATCAATCTGTGTAAACCCATAAAGGGGTATAGGTTTTTTGTAATTTATTATTATTATTATTATTATTTTCTCTTCTCTCCTCTCATTCACTTGCAACACGTGGAGCGATGAAGAAAAAGATGTCCATTGGATTTTTTGGCCCAGTTGAGAACTTTGGGCCTATCAAATTTCAAAGGTAGTCCAGCAAATTGTTGCACAATAAACCACTTGATGAAGACTGCAAAATTGGAGCAGGGAATTATGTATAAATTACAAGAAGACCCCTGTAATTTTATTTTTTATATTTTTATTTTTTGGGTTGTAATTTTAATTATCCAAAAGGACCCGGTCAAAAATTTATTGTTTATTTTTATTTTTATTTTCATGTGATGATTATGATAACATGTTCATGCATGATAACATGTCATCTAGGAAAGTGCCCACTTATAGTTATTGTAACATGACATGCATACACTTGGCATATTATTTTTATAAAGGAGTTTATAAAGTGATTTAATATGTGTTAGCATTAATTTAATAAGATTAAATTAATTGGGTTGGTTTTATAGAATCTTAATTTATTAATCAACCAAATAATGTGAATTTAGTTTTAATAGTTAAGACTTGTTAAAATTCACATTAATTCTAAGTTATCTAATTTTAAATTGTTTAATATTCTGTAACTTAGACAATTCATAATAAACTTAGATTTTTTGAAAATCTGGTAATTTATTTAAGTGTAAATAGAATGAGATTCTATTAACACATAATATAATCTAGTAATTAAAAATTATTTTTATCTACTAGAATTATGAAACATATGAGGTTTTATAAGATAAAACACATCTTTTAAAATAATGAGTACGAGAAGGTAATATGACAATATAACCCACAGTTTCCACTATTAACACAACACTGTAAGATTTAAGTGACGCCTTGCAACGCTTTGATTTCGTCCTCCCTACGGAGGGTGTCCATTTAAATCAATATAAAGGTTGGCTTCTAAGAGATAGGATTTTATAATGTATTTCAAAATTGACCTACCCTATGACGGGAATTTTGAGTTAAGTTGTTAAAATTCAAAATAATGGGTTACACGCATAAAGACATAATTAAATTGTTAATTATATCTTAACCAAAATAAACGGTTATTAATAAATATAGAAAATATGAGATATTTTGAATATATTTATTAATTGAGAATGTCTCAATTCAATTCATAAATAATTTGACCTACTCTACGGCGGCACTTTATTTATTAAAATTGAATAATCGTGGAATTAGTAAAATATTTTTTGTGTTTTTCATATGCATCATGCATCACGTTTACTATTCCAAAACATATATTTATGATGTTTATGCAACCATTTTAATTTATGCTATTTTATTTATTTATTACAGCAACAATGTCTAATCCAATCATCGTTATTCTCTCAACTGAAAAATTAACCGGAGATAATTTTGTCAAGTGGAAGAGTAACATGAACATTGTACTAATTTGCGAAAGTTACAAGTTTGTCCTGACGGAGGAATGTCCTCCAGAGCCTGCTGCCAATGCTCCTCGTAATGTACGAGAAGCATATGATCGTTGGATTCAGGCGAATAATAAGGCCCGCTGTTTTCTTTTGGCTGGGATGTCTGACGTGCTTAGGATGAAGCACGAAAGCATGGAGACCGCTTATGAGATAATGCAGTCTCTACAAGACATGTTTGGTAAACCTTCTGAAAAGGCACGCCACGAAGCCGTTAAGGCAGTAATGAATGCAAAAATGAAGGCAGGGATTTCGGTCAGAGAACATGTTCTCAACATGGTTAACTATCTCCATGAGGCCGAGGTCAACGGGGCTATGATAGATGAAGCCACACAGGTGGGGATGATTTTGGAAACCCTCTCCCCTGCGTTCCTTCAGTTCAAAAGCAACTATTTCATGAACAAGCTGAAATATAACATGACTGAGTTGCTTAATGAGCTTCAAACCTTCGAGTCTATTTCGAAAGAAAATACTAAAGAAGCTGAGGCAAATGTTGCAGAAGCTCAACCCTCCTCTTCTGCCCAAAAGAATAAGAAGAGGAAGGGGACTGAAGGAAGTGGTAAGTCTAAGAATGGAGGGCAACCTAAGAAGAACAAAAGCAACAACAACAAAAAGAGCTCCAAACAAAAAAAGCCTAAAGGAAAATGTTTCCATTGCGGGATAGTTGGGCACTGGAAGAGAAACTGTAGGAAGTATCTTCAGGAGCTCAAAGAAAAGAAGAACAACGGTAAATCAGATTTACTCGTTTTAGAAGCTTATTTAGTTGAAGATGATACTTTACCTTGGATAATTGATTCAGGGGCAACTAACCATGTTTGTTCTTCTTTGCAGATGCTTAGTTCTTCAAGGGAGCTTGCCGACGGGGAACAAACGATGAGAGTGGGAACGGGAGAGGTTGTTTCGGCAAGAGCAGTGGGAGTTGTTAAACTTTATTTTAGAAATAAGTTTTTAATTTTAGACAATGTTTATTACATTCCTTGTTTTCGTAGAAATTTGATTTCTGTTTCCAGGTTGTTTGAACAAATGTTTAATATTTCTTTTAATAATAATTATGTTAATATTTCTAGAAATGGTTTGGATATTTGTTCTGCGCATCTGGAAAATGGGCTTTACACCTTAAGGCCCAACGAAAAAGCACTGCTCAATACCGAAATGTTCAAAGTTGAACAACCTAAACCCAAGAAGCAAAAGATTTCTTCAAATAATGAAACATACCTATGGCACCTTAGATTAGGTCACGTCAACCTTGACAGAATTAACAGACTGGTAAAGGAAGGTCCTTTAAAAGAGATAAAAGTTAGTTTTTTACCAGTTTATGAATCTTGTCTTGAAGGTAAAATGACTAAGAGGCCTTTCTCTGCAAAAGGCAAAAGGGCCAAGGAACCACTTGAGCTAATACATTCAGACGTCTGTGGTCCAATGAATGTACAAGCCCGTGGTGGTTACGAATATTTCGTCATATTTATTGACGATTATTCAAGGTATGGTTACATATACCTAATGCAAAGAAAATCTGAAACTTTTGGAAAGTTCAAAGAATTCCAAGCGGAAGCTGAAAAGCAATTAGGAAAGACGGTGAAGAGTCTTCGATCTGATCGAGGAGGAGAATACCTTGATACTGAATTCAAGGATTATATGATAGAACATGGTATTCTATCATAACTCACCGCACCTGGAACACCACAACAAAATGGTGTTGCAGAGAGAAGAAATAGAACGTTGCTTGATATGGTGAGATCCATGCTTAGCTACTCATCATTACCCACTTCATTTTGGGGATATGCACTACAAACTGCAGTATATCTTCTAAACATAGTTTCATCTAAGTCTATTTCAAAAACACTTTTAGAGTTATGGAATGGTCGCAAACCTAGTATGCGACATATCCGTATATGGGGGTGTCCAGCACATGTGCTGAAAGGTAAGACTAGGAAGTTGGAACCACGTTCTGAAGTATACTTATTTATGGGATACCCAAAGGGAACGAGGGGAGGTTTGTTTTATAGTCCACAGGATAAGAAAGTATTTGTATCGACAAATGCCACTTTTCTCGAGAATGATTATATGACAAACTATAAACCTCGTAGCAAAATTATACTTGAAGAGTTACTTTCTGATCAGATCAGACCGCAATCGACAACTGTTGTCGAAGGACAAAATGAGGAGACCACATCTTCCTATCAGAATGTCATACCACCTTGACGTAGTGGGAGGGTTGTGAGACCACCTGCTCGCTATAGGGAACTTGGAGAAGCAAATGTTGCTATCTCTGATAATGGTGAAGATGATCCATTGACATATCGTGATGCAATGGAAGTTTCTGAGAAGGAAAAATGGCTGGAGGCTATGAACCTTGAAATGGAGTCTATGTACTCCAATTCAGTCTGGGATCTTGTAGACCTACCTGAAGGGATAAAACCCATAGGGTGCAAATGGATTTACAAGAAGAAAAGAGGAGTGGATGGGAAAGTTGAGACTTTCAAAGCTAGGCTTGTGGCAAAGGGTTATACCCAAAAGGAGGGAGTTGACTATGAAGAAACTTTCTCGCCTGTAGCTACGCTTAAATCCATTCGGATTCTTTTATCCATTGCTACTTGTCTTGATTATGAGATATGACAAATGGAGGTCAAGATTGCCTTTTTGAATGGCTATCTTGAGAAAAGCATCTATATGGTGCAACCAGAAGGGTTTGTAGTCAAAGGTCAAGAGCAAAAAGTTTGTAAGTTGCAGAGGTCCATCTATGGACTCAAGCAAGCTTCAAGATCTTGGAACTTGAGATTTGATGAAGCGATCAAATCTTATGGTTTCGATCAAAATATTGATGAACCTTGTGTTTATAAGTACATCAAAGATAAGAAGGTGGTCTTCTTGGTTCTTTATGTAGATGATATCCTACTCATTGGGAATGATGTAGGCGTATTATCTGATGTAAAGAAATGGCTCGCCAGCAATTTCCAAATGAAAGATTTAGGAGAAGCAAGTTATGTTCTTGGAATCCAACTCATAAGAGATCGCAAGAACAAACTGTTGGCGCTGTCTCAGGCATCGTATATCGATAAGGTGCTTATCAGATTTTCGATGCAAAACTCCAAGAAATGTAATTTGCCTACACGTCATGGAGTTTATCTTTCAAAAGAGCAGTGTCCTAAGACACCTCAAGAGGAAGAAAATATGAGACGGGTACCCTATGCATCTGTAGTAGGAAGTCTAATGTATGCCATGTTGTGTACAAGACCTGACATTTGCTATGCGGTGGGTATAGTCAGTCGGTATCAATCCAACCCAAGATTAGATCATTGGGTAGCGGTTAAACATATTCTCAAGTATCTTAGGAGAACGAGAAACTATATGCTAGTTTATTCTAGTGAGAATTTGATTCCCATTGGATACATTGATTCTGATTTTCAATCAGACAAAGACACACGTAAATCTACGTCTGGATCAGTGATTACTTTTGGTAGTGGAGCCATAGTTTGGAGAAGCATCAGACAATCTTACATTGCTGATTCAACTATGGAAGCAGAATATGTGGCTGCCTGTGAAGCAGCTAAAGAAGCTGTTTGGCTCCGTAAGTTCTTAAATGATTTGAAAATAGTTCCAGGCATGGATAAACCACTCACACTATATTGTGACAACAGTGGTGCAGTGGCAAATTCAAGAGAACCTAGAAGCCACAAAAGAGGAAAGCATATAGAAAGAAAATATCATTTGATTAGAGAGATAGTGCATCGAGGCGATGTGAAAGTTGTGAAGATAGCGTCGGAAAACAACCTTGCCGACCCTTTCACCAAGACGTTACCTGCAAAGAGCTTTGAGGGACACTTGGAAGGCTTAGGTCTTAGAAACATGTCTCACCTGCTTTAGGGCAAGTGGGAGATTGTTGGGCTTGGTGCCCTAAAAGCTGTGACATTGTACATATTGTTAATAAATAAATAAAATGACATTTATTATTATTTTGGTTGATTATATGTATTATGAATACATTTATAAACATCAAGAAAATTCCATGATTATTTATGTGACTATAAATTTAGCATATAAGTATTATTTGCTTAGGGATAAAATTTATAGATAATAATCTAAATAGTCCGTAATAATTAATTAAAGTTTGGGATCTTTAATTAAAAATTACAAGTACGGTCCAATCTCATCTAAAATGAAATAGTCATTATCCGGACTATTAATGTAGAGACATTGGATTGGAGGTACTTTATATAATGAGATTATATAGGACTGGACCAGATAAATTATAAATCTCTAATAATCATCCGTTACAAATAGAGTATTCAAATTTATCACTAAGATGATCATATATTTGACAGTCTTAATCCTGAGTATTTATTAGACTCCTGTTTATTACATTACGTTTTTTGACTTGCATGGTAAGATTTGTCTAAGCACATATTATAACTTAGCATCTTGGAAACATAAAGTAATAAATGGCTGAGAATAATACTATACAGATATGGAATCCATTCCTTCTTTATGAAAGTTAGAAAGATAGTTCTTTTGAGTGATAATTCAAGATTTGAGCAATAGAGCACTCGTTCATAATAAGATTGTGAATTAATTGTTCATTAGAGAATTATTGGAACTCAAGGATAAAGATGTAATAAGAGAGGTGAACGGAAATTGAACCTAGCTCTTATTATGAACTATTTATGGAGGACTGACTTATATGTAATGATTATATCAATGGACTACTCGTTAATTTTCTTTGAGTAATTTCACTATAATCTCAAGAGTTCAGTTTCAGGTTTTTAGTGGAGTAACACTGAAACTAATAAATTTGGCACATTAATTAAAGAGTTTGATTAAATGTCAAATTTATTGGAGCTTGGGTTATAGGTCCATAGGTCCCCAATACCACCTCCGTAACACTATATTGGATTTTTGCATAGAATGAATTATACATATTTAATTCAGAATTATTGAATTCTGAATTAAGTTTTTCACACTTGAATTATTATTGTGACACAGAAAAATGTTCTCTGTGACACATAATGTAATGTGATAAATGTTATCACATTTAACTGAGCATTAGTTAATTAATTGATTATTGTTAAAATCTATTCTTAAATAAATATGATTTATTTTTGAATTGAGATTTAGATATATATATGTGGTTTTGAACCAAATCTTTATATATATATATATATATAAGATTTTATAATATATTAATATATATATTAATATAATATTTAAAAAAAAAAAGGAAAAGGAAGAAACGTAACTTACGTTTCACCTTTTGTTGGGGGTTTATATATATATACCGAATCACATTGTGATTCGGTCAAATCAAACAAAAAAAAAAGAGGAAAAGTAAACTTGCTTTTACGGATTCCTTATATATATATATACATGTACATGTGTGTGAGTGAACCGAATGAATGATTCGAGAAACAAAGAAAGGAGAAAAAGAAAAAGAAAAAGAAAAGGGAAAGTAAAATTACTAATGGCTCAGATATAAAAAGGAGAGATAACAGTTATCTCAATAGAATTTTTATTCACATAATTTTTAGAGAGAAAAACTAAAAGTTCTTCTCTAAAGAAAAAGGTCTGCTTCTCATGTGTTGAGTACATAGCAGATTCAGAAAAGTGTGAGGATAATTCATTCTTGCAGTTTGACGCCCACTCGTCTTTCCATTGGTGTGGAGGCCTAGTTTGGAAGATCATGGTGTCAAAGAGGAAAGCTAGGATACCCTGATAGTCTTCAAAAGGTTAGTCAAAAATTCCTAAAGCTTTCTATAATTAAAATTATATATCTATTCCCGATTAACAAAGTTTTCAGAAAATTTTTGTTTATCAACGATCCGTTCCTTCCGCTGCGTTTCATGTTTTAATTCCAACAGATGTGATCTCCTTCGGACGAAACAAATATTATTTAGAGATTCACCAATTTATTCATGTATAAATATGATATAGTTAATAATATTGATGATTGATGGGATCTTGTTTTTTAACACGTTAAAAGTCTAAATTACCAGGTTCCAAAGTTGCGTTGGTTCCAACTTGAATTTTATTTTTTATTTTTTATTTTTTTTGTTTTGTTAATCTTACAATCATATTGTATTTTTCACTTGATCGGTTTTTTTTTGCTTTGGAATTTGGGAGATTTTGGTACAGAATTTGGCAAGTTTTGCAACAGATTATGGCAAGTTTCGGGACAGAAACTGTTGGGTTCTATAATTTTAGAATTTGCTAGGTTGTAACTTTGAAACATATCATATTACAATTCGGCACCTCGTCATTGGCGACTGGAAGTGGTTAGTGCTTCTTTGTTAAAAAAAATTAAAATCTAATAGGTTCTAAATTCAAACCTAGTAAGCTACAACCCGGCACCCACGCCGATGACCAGAAGTTGTTGCCACTTCTTTATTTAAAAAAAAATGTTAGAATATGGTAGATGCTAAGTTGAAACTTAGCAGGTTACAACCCAGCACCCGCACTAGCAACCAGAGACGATCGCCGCTTCTTTGTTTCAAAAAAAAAGTTAAAATCTAGTAAGTTTCAAGTTGGAACTTGGCATGTTACAACCTGGCACCCACAGTGGCGACCGGAGGCAATTGTAACTTTTTTGTTTAAAAAAAAATATTAGAATTTGGCAGGTTTTAAGTTGGAACCTGATAAGTTACAACCCACTCCAATGACCTGAGGTGGGTTTTGGTAAGTTCCATGATGGAATCTGATGAGTTTCAAGACGGAACCTGGTGGGTCTCAACAAGTAGTGGTACAGAACCTAGCGAGTTTCATTTGAAGAAGAATGGTATCTTGGATTTTTAATAAATCATATTTTTTTATTAAAAGGACAATTTTGAAAAGAACATTTTCAGACGGCGATCTTAAAAAGGTGCTCCTTAAGGAGTATTTTTGTAAGTTGTGTATAGTTTGTTGTCTTTTAATTCGTATAAACACGTCTTATTAACGTATTTGTGTCAGAAATATTTTTTTTTTCATATATATACACACACATATGTGTTGAAAATATTTATGAGAAAAAAAATCATTTTGACATCATGTGCTTTTTTTTTTTTTGAAAAATTTTGCTCTAGTGTTTTGTGTTTTTTTAAAATATGGTAAAGGTATCCTCATTGCTTATAAAGATGTAGCTTTGGTATCCTTAAACAAAAATTTTGAACACATATTTCCTTTATATCCTTAACTATTTTTTTTTATTATTTAAGGGGTTTGAGGTCCAGAAAAAAAAAAAAAAACTGAAATTAGACACTAAGATAACATTTAGCGACATTTTTTTAAATCATACTAATGAAATGAAAATAAAACGAGTAAAATAGATATTTTGTGTCCCAAAAATAGTTTCACGATACTAGAATAAATTTTTTTGAAGTGAAAAATATTATTTTAATATTATAAAAACACAAGGTATTAGATTTTTTTCCCCAAAAAATATACAAACGTGAATTTTTTTTTTTAAAAAAAAACGAAAGTAAGTGATTTTTTTAAGAAGTAAAAGGAACGTAACATCATACTACTTGCGTGTTCTCTGAACCTACACATTAATAATAAAGAATTATGTTACACTTATTGTTAATACATTGGTATGTCTCCATATGTAAAACATACGATAATCTTTTCACAAATAAAAATACATGCCCCATCAAAATAAAAATAAAAATAAACAGAAATACATCATGCCATGTTGTGATGGGACGCTTTCGTCAGATATATTCCAAACAAAAAAATCCGGACCGTCAAAACAATAAAGATTCCGCTATATATATACACATATATATATACAAAGATACTGTTTATAATGAAGACAGAAAAACGAGAGATTGAGAGAGAATTATTATTATTATTATTATTATTTTGAGTATGAGATTGAGAGATAATTATTGACGTGTCAATTATAGGCAAATTATAATAATGCCTACGCTACTGCCTAGCGACTAAGGCACTTCACCGAAAGAGACATTTATTTAATAACCAAACAAAGAATAATTATTATAAGATCTTATCTTAATCATACTTAGCAAAGATTATTGTAATAGATCTTATCCTAATCACACTCGATGGAAAGAACTGAAATAAATCTTATTCAAATTCTCCTCACTAGCCGGCTAAACTTGTTCCCAATCCTTGCAGTTTTTATTGAAACAAAAAAGAAAAAAAATTTCGGAAAAAAGTGATTTTTCCCTTAAAAAAAAGTGATTTTTTTTAATGATACCCTGACACGTGCAGTCAGTCACGTTTCACGCGTGATATCGTCTGTTACAGATCTTGGGACAAGAATAGAAGATTTTCTTCTTTTTTTTTTTTCCAAACTAGACTGAAATTTCGGGAAATATGCATATCATTTTGGCCTTTAAACAATTCTGTTTATGATTGCTGACGTGGCACTGTGGTACCTCCATTAATTTAAGCTGCTTCTTCTTTAGGGTTTTCTCATCGTTATCCATTTCTATTAGCAAGCCGAAATTCTTCTTCTTCTTCACTCAGGTACTTCTCCTTCTTCACTCAGGTACTTTTTGTTTTGTTCTTCTTCTTCTTCTTCTATGAGAATCGAGTGCATTTCTTCTAAATTTAGCTGGAATTTCTGAATTAACGAGTGCTGTTGATCTTAGTCGCCAATGGATTCCTGTTTATTCGATACAGAAACGTCATTGAGTTTAGCCAGAGCGTAGTTTTCATGGACATGGAATTACTTCTGCACTTTCATGTGTATTTTTTTTATTTTTCTTTCAAATTTTCAGTTGATTCTGATTGAAGATGATCGTAACGCTTCTTTAGTAATCTTCCGATCCAAAAGGATTTGGATGTTGATGTTTGATATTTGATATCTCTCGATCAAATCCGTGGATGTTTCGCTTGATATTTTGATCAGATGATATCGGACTTTTGATCGCGGTTGATCGATTTAGTTTTTGTGTGTGATCGGATTCGATTCATCATTATTTATGATTAATGAATCGTTTCTAGCCTTTTGAACTTTCTTGAAAGCTCCGATCACAGCACTGTACGAATCAAGAATGACGTTATCTATTTCATCTTTTTTTTTTATGAAATAAAAGTTTGTATCAAGTGATTTGCGTTCCTTCAATTTATGTTACACCAATTTTGTGTTCGTTCTTTGTATTTATTTTCTTTTGAAATATTATGTCATCCTGACAGATTTAGACGGAACAGTAAGGTGTTAATGATAATTATCAATCCTCTTGTATAGTTGCATTAATTGTTACTATCCATTAATTCTCTGAACTACAATTATCTTCTCGACTAGTCTCTTCCTTTCCTTTTTTTTTTTCCTTCAAATCATTTTATAATTTACAATATATCTGGCATATATGACTATTTAAGTAGGTAGTAAAATGTAATGTATATTCGGCCTTTGTTTTCGCACGCATCTTCAATATAGTATTGTACACAAAACTTTTTGCTCGAGGAAAGGATATACTGAATGACAATAGGTTATAAACTCCTGCTTGCTCATTATGAATTGATTTATCAGTTAAGGTTTGACCAGGTGATAAAGTTTTTTGTGAATGTAAAAGTGTGTTAAGACACATTTTCAAGACAAAAAGTATATTAAGATTCTATAAGCACTTTTGTACTTGGTCCAATTTTCAAAAGTGGAAAATGGAAGTAAGAATTTTGTAGAAAAACCGATTAAGATAGAAGGGCCAGTCTGATGAAGCCTAAAAGAGAAATTATCACTTGAGTAAAGGACTTCAAATTTAAGGGAATAAGCATGGCAACAGTACGTATTACTATTATTTCTTTCATTGGAGGGTGCTCACATTAGAGGTGATTAGTTTTTCACATATATCAAGGGCTCATTGCTTGAAAGGAGTAACAATTTAATGAAGTAGAGCATCATGTTTAACTATTTTTTTCCACAGGTAAAAATGCAAGGAGCAATTCGAGGATTTCTGTCGAATGGAAGGGTTTTGAAAAATGCAGTTCTGCAACGCATCTCTCTTGTGAACCCAGTGTTCCAGCCTGCCGTCCTTTCACGATCTCAGTCGGGTACAGCTCCTCAGATGGAAGAGCATGGCTTTGAGAGCACGACGATTGCTGACATCTTGAAAGGGAAAGGCAAAAGTGCTGATGGTTCCTGGCTCTGGTGCACTACGGATGACTCTGTCTATGATGCTGTCAAGTCGGTATGGACATTGCTTCGATCTGTTTAAGAAATATTGCCATTAGTGTGATTTGAGAGGCTTTCCCTGGTGCCTTGAGCCCTTGACTCAAGTAATTACCATAACTTTGCAGATGACCCATCACAATGTTGGAGCTCTGGTGGTCGTGAAACCTGGAGAGGAAAGGGCAATTGCTGGAATCATTACGGAAAGAGGTACTTTTGCAGATCTTTTATGGTGCTTTACCACTTGTTCTTAATTTTTATGCTTTCTCCTAAGCACTTATTAATGTCGTTGTAGGCTGGAAATGCTGCACTAACTAATTACCAATGTTTGGAAAAACAAGTTTGAATTCTTCTAGTTAAGTGATATCATTTATCCTATGGTTTATTTCCAGATTATCTGAGGAAGATCATAGTGCAGGGAAGGTCATCCAAGTCGACCAAGGTTGGGGACATCATGACTGAGGAGGTATAAATAGAACATGGGAGTTCATTGTCTCTTGCAAAAAGAAAAAAAAATGTAATAATAATAATAATACAACGAATTTCATGAAAAAAAGTTTGTTTTGAGTTTCTATATCCAAAAATTTTGATTCAAAATGCTAAAAATTGTTGGCTGTAGAACAAGCTTATCACAGTCAGCCCTGGCACCAAAGTTCTGCGGGCAATGCAACTGATGACGGGTATCGTATTCGTTTCTTGTATTTGGCCATTTTCAGTCCCTGTTTTCTATGTTTATATTTTTTTCCCTCGCCACAACCAAGGAAAAATGATCTAACTTCCGAATTGATGTTTTCTGGGTAGATAACCGGATCAGGCACATTCCAGTGATCGATGAAAGAGGAATGATTGGCATGGTCTCAATCGGAGATGTGGTTCGAGCTGTGGTGAGTGAGCACAGGCAGGA
Organism: Artocarpus heterophyllus; assembly: GCA_025403435.1. Classification (NCBI taxonomy): domain Eukaryota; kingdom Viridiplantae; phylum Streptophyta; class Magnoliopsida; order Rosales; family Moraceae; genus Artocarpus; species Artocarpus heterophyllus. The sequence goes on along the minus strand of CM046338.1, from coordinate 13,383,565 downwards.
GCTGGATCGCTTGAATGCTTTTATTCAGGGAGGTTACTAGATGGTTGATGATGCTGATGATGATGACAAAGTTGATGGGACAATCTGTTCAGTTGCCCTGGTCTGGTTGAAAACTGAACGATAATAATAAGCCTGGGTGCTTGTAAATACGGTTTGCTCTTTGCCAATTCATGTTCTTCTTTTTGGTTCTGTGAATTTCCCCATGTAAATGTGCTACGACAATCAAACAAACACCCAACACGTGGACTAACATGCTTTGACAATAAGTACTTCTGTTGTTGCTTAAATTTTCTGGTTCTGATCTTGGTCCATTATAGATTTTTAGATTAGTTGGTAATAACTTTTCTCTTCTCCCCACTTTTTATTGATTTTCTCCATTTCCATCTGATGTGGGGTTTAGGGGAGGTTTCTTCAGTTGGATTTTTCACTTGAAAAAGAAGACGGTGCATAATGGCCAGAAGTGGTTAAGAAATAAAGGAGGTATTACTACTTTTTTTTTTCTTTTCTTTTCTTTTTTTAATTTCATTTTTGATGTAGCTTTTATGAGTGAAGTTGACCTAATCAAAGAGCGGAAAAAGAAAAAAAAAATGAAAGATATAATCAATTATTATTTATAACGACCTCAAAGTAGAGATGTCAACATGGACGACCCGGCCCCCCTAAAGTGCAAGGTTTGCAACGCTTTGGCCTTATACTATAGCAGGTCGGGCTGGCCTGGCACTTAAGAGGCGGCCAGGATTGGGCCTCACTTTTTAAGCCCGTAGCATGGCACGGCACTAGCCCGTAAAGGGTCCGTGAACGGCCCAGGCCTGTGAAGGACCCAAGCATGGCCCAGGCACTGCCCAAGCACGTTATGGCCCAGGCCCGACTCTTTCCCTCAATATTACCTACTTTTTGTAGGTTGTTCCAAAGAAATATTAAACAATTGTTAACTTTTTATAGTGTTATACAGCTGATTCGTGCACATTTTGTCAAATAAACATTAACGAATTTGTCATATATTAACATATTTCATAAGACTAGGCCTTGGTCTATTGATCAACTTGTATTTTATTTCTATTTTTAATTCATCTCGTGCATATCGTGCCGAATTAGTGCATTCTATTTCAATCTGATTGATATTTGATTGTTAAAGTAGATTTTTTTGTAATAATATTAACAAAGGCCACCATCTTTTTTTTTTTAAAACTAATGCTCCACCATTCCAAATTTATTAAGGCCGCTTGTCAAATCAATATTGCATGTATTCTACCGTTTCAAATTGATTGAGGCGGCTTTTAATTAAAAAAAATAAGTTCTGCCGTTTCAAATTGATTGAAGCAGCTTTTATTAAAAAAAAAAAGGCTTGTATTCTATCGTTGTAAATTTTTTACCGTTCTATTTTTTTTTGTAAAAAAAAAAAAAAGTCAGGTGCAAATACTTTCGTAATGAAAAAAAGGTAATTTTCGTCCTCCTAACTTCCCTACATATCAGTCATCACTATCAACTCCTTTCTTCATGACTCTATGTCAATCTCAGAATCTCTCGTAATTTTTATGTCTCACATGACTTAGCTTTTGTGTTTTTTCTTTTTAGTGATTTAGCTTTTTGTCTTGATTCCTCGATCTTTCTCTTGTCAGTCTTAATAAAAAATTCCATTCAAATTGAACGCATTTACGTTTCGAATTCTGATAAAAGAAAGAGATAATTTACTAATATAAATATTATTATTTTTGTAACATATTTTTTAATTTGACGTTTTTTTTACATTTTTAACTCTTTATAGTTTTGTTTGTTAACGTTATTTATTTATTTATTTTTTTTTACAGAAAATGAACGAAGTAGGAATTTTTGATTTTGAAGATCAACCATGTCATGAGGATGAGGTTTTGATGTCCAATCCTACCAGCGAGGCTAATGTTTTGCATGATGACTAGTCGACGCACAACAAGATTATACATGAGCATGCACGAGGAAAAAGACCGCGCACAGCTCCTGCATGGCAACATTTCACAGAGGAGCTATGGCCAAATCCCAAAACAGGTGAAATGGAAATGCATGTGGTTTGTAAGCATTGCCATAAACACTTTTCTAACAAAAAAGGTGGGGGTACAGGGCGTATTTATAGACATTGGAAAACTTGCCTACCACAACACCAAGGTGGTGGTGTGGACTACTGCTCATAAATACGCCCTTGGTGTATTTATAGGGTGTGTTTGGTTTGAGCACTTTTTTAACTCAAATCACGGTTCGAATCATTTTGTTACAGTATTTTCTCTCACAAATTTAAATCTTCATTCAAATACTCTATTCAAATACTCGAACCAAACGGACTCTATAGACATTGGAAAACTTGCCTACCACAACACCAAGGTGGTGGTGTGGACTACCGCTAACAAATACTTTCACTCACAAAGCATGGTTTACAAACTTTTTCAAATGATGCACAACGTGCTCGTGAGGCACTAGATGAGTTTTTGGCTAATGCCGAATTATCACTGTCTTTTGCAAATGATGAAGCATTTGAAGAATTTATTCAAACTGCATTTCGTCCACAATTTAAGAGGGTTAGTGAAAATACGACTAGATCTGATTGCATGAAGTTTTTTTTTTTTTTTTTATAAAATGAGACAATTACTTGTTGTTAAATTTAAATCTTTTAATCCTATAATTTCTTGCGCTCCTGATATTTGGGAGGGTTGTAACAAAACTGGTTATTTATGCGTGACGGCTCATTATGTTGACAAGGATTGGGTTTTGCAAAAACGAATTATTGGTTTTCGTTTATGTCCTTATCCACATAATGCAAATGCTATTTTTTTCCACTATTATGGAAATTATAAATTTTTTAGCGTTGAAGATAAAGATTTTAGCATTACTTTTGATAATGCAGTAGCAAATACAACTGCCATAAATATGTTCAAAGCAAATTTGAAACCACCCTTGGGTGGAGAATTTTTTCATCAACGTTGTACATATCATATCATAAATTTAGTAGTCCAAGCTGGTATTGATATTATATCCCATCATCTAACCAAAATTTGAGAATCGTTATCTTCATCTCAACTTCGGGAGCTCGGCTTCAAGAATTTTGAGAATATTGCAAAAATATCCAGATAAGGCCAAGAAAATTTCCACCAGATGTTAGACATAGGTTGAATTCCACTTATTTAATGTTAAAAACTGCTATTCCATACCAACAAATAATCACTATAAGTGTAAACACTAAGCATGGTGAGCACTTTATTTATGATGCAGATTGGAAGATTGGTGACTATTTTTTAAAATTTTTAGAAGTATTTTACAATGCTACAGAATTACTTTCTAGTGTGTATTATCCTAGTGTTCATCTTGCTCTACATCAATTATTTAATATTTCTAAAACATTTGCTCATTTATAGGCATAATGATCTTTTTGCACCCATAGTATATGAAATGCAAAAAAAATTTAAAAGTTATTAGGCAGGTTATCCACTTTTATATGCATTAGCAACTATTTTAGATCCTAGATGTCAATTAGAAGATACAGAATCCCTAATTTCTGCTATAGCAGATAATTTGTCTATTGATATGTAACTAACTATTTATCATGCAAGGAAAGCGTTAGAAAATGTATTTGCATCATATGAAAAAAAAAATGGAATGAGACAAAAACAATCACTTTCGATGTTAAAGAGCAGTGTCAGGCCTCAAGGTTCATCGTGGAGGCTCTTGAAGAGAAAGGAGAAAAATTCAGGATCATCATCAACACGTGGATGACTAGTGCGTGTGAAGGATTAGGAAGATGCAAGAAGACGAAAACAGCAATTTACAGATGATATGCTTCAAGAATATTTTTCAAACTTAGAGATAATAGAATCATCTGGAAGCAATTCGGCTACAGTGATTTAGTTATCCTTGTATTCTATATTATACTGTACTCTTTTTTTCTTTACTAAGGTTTTGTCCCAATGTTCCACGGGTTTAACTTGGCAAGATTTTTAATGAGGCAGTGGTTTTCTTGTATGTTATTTCAATAAAATCGCTTCTTTTGGGGCTTATTGTATCGAGAGTTAATTGTTTGCATCCATTCTCTGCTTTAAATTTCCCTACAGCAGAGCCTCATTACTCATAATGAGGCATGTGAATTTCAACGATTTCTTAACTAGTGTTTTTACTTATGATTTCTTAACTAGTGTTTTTACTTATGAGCTGTTTGACAATAATGCCAAACATTATTAGTTTTGTTTAATGTTTTTAGTTTAAAAATTGCATCTTTTCAACTGTTTTTAGTTTTCAAAAATAAACAAAAAATTTAAAAATTAAACAATTATAAATTATAAATCTAGCCTTATAGGCCAGCCCTATAGGACCTAGGCCTATGTCCAGCATGACCCTTCAGGGGCCAAGGCTAGGGCTTGGGCTTGGGCCCTGCACGGCCTTTAAGGGCAGGGCCTGGGCTAGGACTGAGCTTGAGGTTTTCCTCTCTGGTATGGCCCTCTATAGTAGATGGTTGGGCTTAACACAACATAAGTTCGTCATAGGTCTAGGATCAAAAGGATCAAACCGATACGACATAGTCCTTCTGACACCTCTACTTCAAAGTTGTTCCAACATATGGGTGGAAAAATTAAATAAATGAAGTAACTTGCAAGCTGATGTAATTTCTTTTTGTGGGGTCAAAAGTGATACCTAGTGGGTATCTTAATTTCTTTTTTAAATGTGCAAAAAAAAAAAATTTTTGATCGGATTTAATGATAGGATTGCAGGCGCCGTCATTAATTTTAATTGATTCTGAACCTACAGATTATAGATCGGTCATCCTCCTAGCATCAAAACCTCAATTGGGTAATCACCGTCGAATGACAATGACCTAAAAGGGTCCACAATTAAGTGCAAGAACTTGCCAGTAACGTACAGCAAATCTCTAAAATTCATCCTTTCCCCAAACGAAAACAAAATCCTCATTTGTGTCTCTCTGGGTACCACTTGTATGCTTATTTCTTTTCAACTTTCAGATGTGCTAAAAATATTTTATCAAAGTTCTGAAAAATATATTCTAAAAAAAGTAATTTTAAGTTTTTCAAAGTCAAACTTCATCTACAGAAAATTCACGAGAGATTTGGGAAATGTTGTCTTAAAATGAATGGACAAAGGGTGAAAGTTCCTTTCTTTTCTTGTTCTTTTTCTCTCCTTTTCCATTTTTTAAGCTAGAATTGGGCTAAAGCGTCCAAATGGGGGGGGGGTGTGGGGTGGATAAAGCGCCTCATATAGCGGACCACTCGGTGCTCCTAAATTGTTATTTTTTTTAACCTTTTGAACTTCATTTCTTCTTTTTTTTTGTGTTTATTTATTCATTTGAACTTTTATCACCACTTATTATTATCCCTTATTTTGTATTGTTTTGTGAACCTTTTCAAAACCCATCACAACCACGAATGGACGGACCATATAACGACAGGATATGGGCACATATTAGAGGATCAGATTCAGAACATAGCAAAAAAATCCCTTTAAAAATATTTTCTCAAAAAGAAAAGGCCAATCCATGCGCTGCATTTTATCCTTTGCTTTTTCATATTCTGCCCGTAAAATCAATTCCTTTCCTCTTCCCAAGATTGCAAAAAGTAAAAAAATGGCACAAAAAATATAGTTACTGTAGTTGATTTGTCCATTCTTGGATGTTGTTATCAGAAAGTCGGCTTCTTGTCATTTCGACTTGGTTTTCTCCTTCCTTTTCTCTTCTGATTTCTTCGGCCACAAGAAAAACGCAAAAACAGAACAAAAACCGTATACAGAAAGAAACAAAAAGATTCCATAGTTGCCTTGGAGATTCAAATTTATAATTAAAGTAAGTTTGGCTCTCGAGTTTCTGATATGTTTTTGTAAACGGGTTTTCGTCTTTATTCGCTTTTGTTGCATGTGGGATAAGTTTCTTTGTTGGAATCTTGTGTAACTTATAGAGGTTCCAATGGTGTTGCTTATGTTTGTGCGTGTGTATATGTACGTGAAGAATTGTACTTTTGGGCTCAGATTTTTGTTTGAAATTGAGAACTGGAAGCATGGTGGGATTTCCTGTTTCCATTGGGACTCTGTCGATTTCCGGATATGACATTACTAGCAGGGAATTTCACAACTTGGCTTCTGTTTTCTCTGGCATGATTCTCTGCATCATTGTGAGTTTTGTTCTTCCTATAAATTCTGCTTCCTATCAGTTGTTAGACCAATGCGGTTGATAATTGCTCAATGGTTGAAAAAACAGGATAACAATGCATATAGAATGGTTCAATGGAAGAAAAAATGAAATTGAGTAGAATCGTTTGTGTAGTTTAAACGATTTTTTTTTTTATATGTATTAACATCACACACACACACACACACACATGTATATGTATATGCACGCCCTTGCACGCATAATATTTATGAATTCTTTATGAACTTTTGTTGTTGTGTTTTTCCATGGCCTTAATGTTCCCTTCTGAATTTAACAACTAATGGACTTCATTTAGTGTTATAGAGAAAAAGAAGAAAAGAGAGATAATTCTTGTTAGTAACTTCCAAGTGATGTACTTTGGTTCTTGAAGGTTTATAAATTAACAGGTCTATTTAGCCAACGCTGCTTCAAGGGGTATGCAAAGTTAACCAAAGCACAAAAAATTGAATGGAACAACAGGTGAACAATCTACGGCATCTTACTTTATGATCTTGTTATCATTTTTCCAACATTCAGTTTCAATTTCTTTGTGGTCATGAGCGTAATTGTTGTTGGGTTACTTATGTAGGGGGTTTTCAACAGCTCATGCTATTGTCGTAGCTTTTGCATCTTTCTACCTTGTAGTGTTATCCGATTTGTTTAAAGAGGATTCTGGTGATGGACTGATTGTCGACCGATCGTCTACTTTGACAAATACAGTCTTGGGGGTAAGTGTGATTGATAAGAAGCATTACTAGGTTTTCTTAATGTGACTTCTTTACCCTACGTATTATATTTATCCGTTTGTAAACCAGCTTAATTAATGATAAAACTGTTTTAAAACTCTAGATTTTATGCATATGCCACAATAGCAAACAGTTGAGTAATGCTTCATATTAATGTCATGCTAATACATCAGGTGTTAGAAATTGGACATATTTTCTTTGCATTGCAACATTCTTTAGACTGTTTTTTAAAGATTTGCTTACTTATTTCGTTTCCTTGATTTCCGGGAAGTTAGCTTAGGCTTGTGTTGTTAGTCATGTCTCTCACCTTTAATTTTATGTACTTGGTGCAGATCTCCATTGGCTATTTTCTGACAGACTTGGGGATGATTTTTTGGCTTTTCCCAGCTTTAGGTGGTCTGGAGTATGTAAGTCCTTGATTGACAGCAAAATTTATTCCTTATTTTGAAAATGCACATCAACTACTGTAAAATATCTTTCAAGAATAAAATTCTTTGGTTTCCATATCTATTTGGGCCAAGTTGGAATAGAATATCATATAACTTAGTACAACTTTATCTATATGCGATTGCTTAATCAAGCCTCGGGAGTTGGGCACTTTTGAGACTTACCTGACTAAGTGAGCTCATCTCATTTGTTTTTATCAGGCTCTGCACCATGGGCTATCCATGTTTTCAATCATTCTCTCCCTTGCAAGTGGTCAAAGCCAGATTTACATACTAATGGTTCTCTTCTCTGAAAGCACCACGCCTTTTGTGAACTTAAGATGGTAAGATTAGCATCTAGGAGTTCCTGTGCTTTGTTGTTCACGGTTGTCAACCAAGGCTTATTTTTATAAACGTGAATTCAGGTACTTGGATATTGCTGGTCAGAAGAACTCCCCTCTTTACATCTTCAATGGCATTGCACTGTTCCTGGGGTGGTTGGTACTGTCTAAGATACACTAATATCTCACTTCATTTCAGTCATTATGCAATATTTATATGTTGGGTTGCACACTGCATATAATAGGAATAGTCTTAGCATCGTCTGTATTAGTAGTCTGGTTGAGTTAGATACCCAAATATTCAAAATGTGTTAGATTTATCTAGAATATGAAGATCCCATAAGCTGTTGAATTTTTCACAAAAATTTGTAAGACAAAGAATAGATATGCTTAAACACAGCTGCTGAAGCTAAAAATCTATAAAGTCTAACTGAAGATGGTAAACAGTTAATTGGGGTTGAGCAGAGTGTTCAAGTGCGATGGGATGTTTTTTCAGGAGAAATGGGGTGATTTTCTTGAATCATTTCTTTAAAGCATGGTATTTTGCATTTGACAGATTTCTCTCCGTGATTCATACTACTAATCCATCTCTCCCAGTTAGAACTTGAACCATTTTTGGACACTTGGTTTTAAATTTTGCTTTCGTATGCGAGTATGGCTACGTAAAGACGCACATATAAACATGTGTATACGCACACACTTAGTGTCAACACCTCGCCTCTTTGTGGCTGTTGATCCAATAAAAGTAATGGAAGCACTAATCTTTTGTAAGTTTTAGCACCAAGTATAGCATTTCTTTTTCCGGAGAGTGTACATTTCTAAATTCGCTACGTCAACAAAGTTATTATTGCTATTTTGAATCCTTTATTTTGAAATTTTCATCTAACTTCACTTGTACTTTCTCAATGTTTCCTATGATTTATGGTATTTAGCTTCAACTCTTGCAGGCTGCAAGGATTCTTTTGTTCATTTACTTTTTCATCCACATGTTTACCCATTTCAATGAGGTGAGTTCACACCATTTCTTCTACCAATTAAAGCGTCTTGATAACTAAAACTTAGCCGTTTCATTTCCTTGCCTCTTTCTACAGAGACAAATAGAGATGCTGCCAAATGAAAAATCGCCACTATTTTGATTTCAAACATCTTCGACTTAACGCCAAGGTTTTAGCTTGGTGTTGAATCATGCTGAAGCGTAATACTCTCTCTATTTTTTCATTGTTTCAGGTGAAGACAATATTTCCGTTGGGGTTCTACAGCTTGCTGACGGTGCCTCCAGTGTTAGCAGCCATGAATCTGTTTTGGTTTTGGAAGATTGCGAAAGGTTTGATCAAAACACTTTCCAAGGCAAGACACAGTCGGTGATTCCTGCATGATACCATTCAAAAAAAAGGGATTTTTTTACATTTGACTTGCCCAATGTACATTTAGAGTCGTCTGCCTTTTTTTTGCCCCCCCTCACACCTTTTTAATGTTGGAAATTACCTTGATATATTTTTTGTGATGTTCATGAATCATGATTTAGAAGAATACATTCGGAGTTGATTAGATATTTGACAACAACATTTTTTTTTTCTAATGTTCCTCACAATCATGCCTCACATTTGCTGGAAAGTTTATGATCTGTTGTTGATTCTGGACTTTATTTGAACATGAAGAGCAATTTTGGAACAAATGCTGATCAGAAGCTAGGTTATAATATGTTTAAGATGTATTTTTTTTGGCACATGCTAGTCTTTATATTACAAAGTTGAGACAAAAGATGTGATAAAATAAAAGCATTCTAATATGGAATTAGTGGGGTAGTTTGGAAACTAATCTTGGCGGGCAGTTAGTAAGTTTTTCTTTTGGGATATTGCTATAATTGACCTCTACAAAGCGTCACAAATATTCGGATGTCAAAACTTATATGTTGTTTAGTTGTAGATATCGTTACTTATTTGTCGTGTAGTTTCCTTTTCGTTAAAGTAGGAAGTTTCCTTTTTTAGATTATTACTGTATACATAAAGTGAAAGAGTTTTGGTCCTTTATATTTCAGAATTTCCATAAAAAAAAAAAAAAAAAAACATTTTGGGTTCTTTATATTAAATTGCTATAATATTTTCAGTTTAAAGTTTTCAATTTAAATCAGTCCAAATTAGCGATCCAAATGGGCTACAAATTACAGCAAACCTACTTGGTAGTTATTTTTCTTCCACAGTTTAATTTAGATAAAAATTCTTGGTTGCTAAAGTGACAATTTGTTCTGCAATTCCAATTGTTTGTTCTATCAATTAAAAAAAAAAAAAACCTTCTTCTATGAGTGAGTTTTCTGTCTTTATTTTTGTTTTCAATTTTTGTCTTCTTTCTCTCTCTCGGTATACGTTACAATTCCTCCTCATAGATTGAACCTTGTGATGGTTAATTTCATTTTCCTTGATAACTACATTGATATACTTTGGTGTTCTAATTTCTAAACCGTCCCTTCCTAGATGTTTTTAATTTGTGCCGATGGAATTTCTGTCACCATTACTAACGAATAGGGCTGGTTTTAAACATATAGGCAATTTTTTTAACTAAAAAAATATGTATCTATCTTTCAACCCTTAGATTTACAAAAAATAGAAAATAAAAAAAATTGATCAAATTTAATGTCTTTAAAACATGTATCACCAATAGAGGTTTCTACCACCGAAGTCCCTGTTAATTATCTTATCAAAGAGGGAAATTAAAAAAAATATAAAGGTCAATTAGGCACGTGGCATGGCCTTTGTAAGATCAAGAACATGGGTTCTTTATTTGTTGATAAGAATCTGGTCCTTTTATTGTCTTAAATTAGGGATTAAGAACCAAACAAATAAATTATCATCTAATAATCTTGATCTATATGTCAATGAAAACTCAATTGTCTATGAATTATTAGAAAGTGATGTTTGACAATCTTAATTCAAACTATTTGTTAAGACTATTTTGATTTAAAATATTATAACACGTAAAAATTTTATACTATAATTTATTTTGCTTAACAGTATTATATGAAAAGCTTTATATGTTCGGGTTGAAATAATTTATTTGAAACAAATTTCTCAAACACCCAAATAGTAATAGCAATGGTGTTCAATTGATGCCTATAGCACCTTTTTTCCTCCTTCTCTTCCTCCCTGAAAAGTGCATCATCATTCGAAAACAATCAAATTTTGGGGGACCCGTCAGACTGGCTTATCGTAACTTGGTCTGCTCTTTTGGGGCCAATAGTCAGCGTTGACAAAAAAATGCCAAAAACACCCATGTGTGTGTGTCAGTGTGACCACCCATTCAGTATTTCCATCACCATTATTGCATGACCAATCCGACTTCAATGGGGTCCACTTTCCACGTGCGGGGCCTTCGCAAGATTTGTCAAAGTTTCTTACCGTTCCCATTGACTTGTTTTGCGTAGCAGTCGACACGATTCTGAACATTGTGGTGAGCCGTGTAGCTGCAGCGTTTTTTCCTAACCTTGTCCATGTGTTTGCCCTTTTTTTTAAGGGTCATACATAATTTTATATTTGCCTTTTGGCGTGCCCCAAACCTTACATGCTACTACTAGTACTGCCCAAATTATTAAATATTATTATTGTTATTATTGTTATTTTCGGTCGTGGTGTTGTTGTTGTTATTTTTTAATCTTGCCGGCGTCCATTATTCATTTGAAAAAAACTGCTCATTATAAATAGGATGGAGAAAATGAGTAATTCTAAGCATCCCGATCGGGTTCTCACCCAATCCACCTGGCGGCATTTGGAGAACTACTACATTAATGATGTGGGGTCCAAAAACTATAAGAGTAAATATAACGACCCACATTTTTTTCTCCAATGTCAAAACTAAAATAAAAAATAGTAATAAAAAAAAAGTAAAAACAAGGTGAAAAGGGAAATCTCAGTAGACTCTTTTGAAGTCCTTTTCTTCTCACTTTGTGAAAAATTAAGAATTAGATACAAGTTTAAAATTTTAAACTCTAATAATTTATTTTTTTAGTAGCAAAAAACATATTTTCATACTATTAATATGTTGTGCTTTTTTTAAGGACAACAATTAGATATATTTCCCATTCATAAATCATAAAAAAAATCATACTTCAACAAAAGCATTCATTAAGGACCAAAGATGGTCAAACAAAGTAAAAAGCTAGGAATGGTTGAGGGTACCATCAGTATTAAATATCACAACTTATAAAAGGTAAGACTAACCTTTAATTTGTATGCTGGGTTCAACACCACAAATGTTATATAGTACTATTCAAGGCATAAATTACTCAAAAAAAGGTAAAGACAAAAAAAAAAAAAGAAAAGAAAACCAAAACCAAAACAATAACAAAAACGAAATAATTAAACTAAATATTTATACTTGAATCACTTTAGCGATAAGTGGAAAATTTGAAGGACGTCAAATTTTTTATTTCGTATTTTACTCTGACTTTAACTAAACATAAAAATAAAAAAGGAGTAGTTTTCAAAAAATAAAAAAGAAGTAAAAAGACCATTTAATACTAGTATAGAGCTACCAGTGTCTTCAAATTAAATAAGATTAATTACATAATTATACGTTCTAGTTTTAACTATTTCTTAATTTGTTCTTTTGGTCTTAAAAACTACAAAGATATTCTTGAAATTTTAAAAACTTATAAATTTTATCCCCATGAATAAAAAAATTAGGCAAAATAATATGACTACCCTTAAATAGTTATGATAAATATTTTATATATTAAAAACATAAAAAATCTTAAAATAAAACATCAATTTAAAAAAAAAATCTTAAGTTTTATGACTTTTAAAATTTTAAAATATATATATTTTAAATTTAAAAAAAAACATATTTCATAAATAAATTAAATTTTGTCTAAGGTATTTTTATTTTATGTCTATGTTTTTTAAGTAAAAAAAAATTTACAAAAAAATAAAATTAAAATAATTTTTTTAAAATTAAAAAATATTTTTATAATTTCTAAAAAAATTTAATTAAAAATATTAACAACAAGGTACAGTTATATAATTAACTTAAATTAAATATAATGCCACTGTTTTTCTTGAAAAAAAAAAAACTTACGTAGGGCATATGCAATGCTAATTACTGCTCCCAAACGAGATGGCATGTTCTTGGGGCCCACGCTATTAATTCTGCAGTCCTCCAATGCTGCCACGAAAGACCCAGCTGAGAACCCCGTCGGGTTCCGTAGGATTACTCGGAGAAAATTGAACCAAGAAAGAAAGAAAAATAGACTATAAACTAACAAACTTCTTTGGCCATCCATTTCCCATTTTTCTTTACCTTGCTTGCACATGCCTTTCGTTTGTTTGTTTGTTTTCTAATTTTTTTAAGTTTCTTAGTGTGTCTCGTCCTTTTTTTTTCATTTTTTTTTATCAATTTTCATTTTCCATATCCGGCCGGTGGCTTCCCCCAACTTTTCCCTGCCGCCCCACTCCACAACCACTATATTTTCCCCGTCTCTCTTCCCCCTTTTCTTTCCTTCTCGAAAACATTAAACTAATTTTTACAAGAATCCACTTTTCTTCATTTTGTCTAGTTTTCTTGTGTCTCCAAACATCCTTATTATTATTATTATTCTTCTAATCAAAACCCTTCATGAACCCAAATAGTATTAACACGTCAAAGCTTTTTACATTCCCACAAGACCAAGAACAAGAAATAGAAATAGAAATAACATTCTCAATACCAGAAATAGCAACTTTCTATCGGCCCATATTTTGGTCTTAATCACTACGACTGGTAGTTATCTTTCTTCTTTCTTTTTTTTTCCTCGACCGTTGAGTGAAAAAAATTGGTTGGTTATTATTTCTGGTTTTTTATATTCTTTTTCATTTTCCGAAAGCTTTGTTGAAAAAGGAGATTAAGACAGAGAGAGATGTGGAGGAGAAAATGCGTTCTTCTTCTGAACCAGAGTCTGAAGACCACGATGGTGGGCCATGGATTTCGACTCGCAAACCCTGGAGTCGTTCCTCCGCCATCTCCGTCGCATCCGAGCCGGTTGTTGGGGTCTAGAACTTACGGGAGCCAAGAATGCGGGGTCGCCACAAGAAGCCTCTATTTTCCAGCATTTTTGTCCGTCGGATTCGTCAAGCGATTCTCATCATCACCTTCTGTCTCTCATTCGCCGTCGGATTCGAGGACGAAATCCGACGGCGGCGAGGAGGCCGGCCCAATCGGAGAGGCGGAGGCGAGGAGGCTGATGAGGCTGGTGAACGTGAAGGCTCTGAAAACCAGGCTTGGAGCAGAAGAGAAAGAGGCGATTCCGTATGGAGAGTTTCTCGAGGCGTGCAAGAGCATCGACATCGCCAGATCTTCTGAAGAGGCGGCAGCGTTCGCCAGAATCCTTGACGAAGCCGGCGTTGTTTTTCTCTACCGTGACAAGGTCTATCTTCATCCCGATGAGGTAAAGAAAATGGCTTCTTTTCTTGATAATCAATTTATCTCTTTTTACTAGTTACGTTGTACCCGGAATTTAAGGCCGGTTTGTTTGGATATTGAGCCAACTTTTTTAACTTTTTGAGTATAAAAATAATTTTTTATGTGTATATATATTTAAAATTTTAATCAAATAAATGTTTAAACTTAAGTTTTTTGAGTTTTAATCTTTAAACTTCTTAACTCGAATATGTTTGTTATAATTAAAGCTAAAAATTTTTCTTATATTTAAAAAAAAAAGTCATAATATTTTCATTTGATTAAGTTTATTTTTTTTTTCGTTAGGTTCCTAACAAAGAGATGAACAAATCAAAATCTATATTGCATAATTTTTAATATCATGAAGATTAAAATTTTATCAAATTTATTAATAAATTAAAAATATCTTCCACTATCTATCAAAACATAAATTTTAATTTATTCCTTATTCAGATAAACACTTTAAATACACATTTAAATATTAGTTCAGATAGTAATTTAAATTACATAACTTAAATTAAAATAATATAAATCAACACAATTTGAATATATTTACCAAAAAATCCTAAAAGTGCACAGTTTGGGTCTATTTTTGAGTCTCGTACTCATTAGTTTTATTTAGAGGCAATTTCTCTAAAAGGAAAAATAAAACACGGGACTGTATCTGATTTTTAGTAAAAAAATAATTATTATCTAATAATTTTAAAGCATAATTTTAATCATATCTAATAATTTTAAAACATACATAAAAAAAAAATTATTAAAAAAAACACTCCTTGTAAATATTAGATTGTTTTCATGTTTTAGATTTGATTGCAAAAGGAAAGTATTTTCTAACTTTAATTTATGTGACACGCGTTTCATGAGGACAAATTGGCGGGGGAAGAAGAAATGTTCATTTCCCAATGTATTTGGAGAGAAATAATCTATTTCTTTTTTAAACACACATCATCATTAATATTAATAGGACTTATAGGTTTTGATTGATAGTACGACTACAGTGCAAGTTTTTCTGCAGTCAAATTTCAGACAAGCCTTTGATTACATTCACTAATGGTGAAACCTTATTTTTTATATGTGCAGATAGTGGATAGAATTAGAAAAGCGGATCCCCTTGCTTTGACACCTGAAGATGAGCAGGAAGAGCTAAAGAGGCTGCAGGAGAAGAAGGAAGAGATCGATGTGCTAGCACATAGCCAGGTGCGGCATATTCTCTGGATCGGCCTGGTGGTAGCTATGTTGCATATAGGGCTCTTCTTCCGGCTAACGTTCTGGGAATTCTCGTGGGATGTTATGGAACCTATTGCGTTTTTCACCACGACAACCGGTTTAATCATAAGCTATGCATACTTTGTGATGACTTTTAGGGATCCAACTTACGTGGACCTAATGAAGAGGCTCTTTCTCAATAGGCAGAGAAAGTTGTTCAAGAAGTGTAGTTTTGATTGTGCGAGATTCAAAGAGCTACAGAAAAAATGCAAGATACGGCACGACGCCACTGCCTCAATCAAGAATCGAGTTGGTTTGGAGGTGGAACTCGAGGATGCTCTACACAAAGATTAACAAGTTGAGTATGGGAAAGAGGGTAACAATTTTTTTGGGATATATACATCTAATAACAATTTGGACCCTCGTGTTTTTAAGTAGGTTGGGGGCACTAAATTGTAAGAAAATTTTTTTTCCTCGAGTTCTTCAGCTGACCTTTCAATTTTGGGCGCTTGAAAGATATGCGATGCCCTGCTTCCACAATCTTATTTTCGCTACAGTGCTGACTATATAAGATCTAACTGGGCTAATAAATTTCACGTCACTTATGTCTCAAAATGAAAGATTGCATTAGTCCTCCATGCAAACGATGTGATGCATTCCATGAGTTACATAAGCTTATATACATTCTGCTTTCTATAAATAAGAAATTCAGCTTCAAGAGAATTTACTAGTTCAGTGACAAATTCTTCGGTTGATCCATTGAAGTGCTCCACCATATCTGATAAAGTAACCTGCAGTACATCCACATAGGCATATTTTTCACGTTCAGAACACCAAACAAAGAACAGAAAAATAAAAAATAGATTTCCTTATATTAACGACGGAGATTTCGCACTTCACCCCCCCCTTCATCAAAGTTCTTAAGCCAGTCTAGAACAGAACTCTCTGTTGCCTTTAACAGTGTGGAAATTTCTTCCATTGGTTCAGTGACTCTGTGTCGTTTATTTGCTAGAAGATCCTCAGCTGAGCAAACTGAAGCTGTTCCTTCAATATTTTCCAGCTGAAAACCAGCCAAGTGCTCAGTATTCTTGGGTTTGGAAGGTGTTTCTTTGCATGCATTAATGGAATCCTGCGACGATTCTGAAACCTTGTTCACATGTTCTTCGGCATTCTGGCCAGACAGAACTGCTTCTACAGAAATCCCCCTATTTTGGATTGCCAAGGAAACCTTGATGTGTGAGTAACTTATCTGGCATCAGAAAAGCATACAAGTAAATCATCATTAAGTGATCGGAGTTTCTCTAACCAGTATTCATAGGTAAGACAAATCCCTATAATTATTGGAGGATATACACAAAGGCAAATGTTTAAAGGTTTCCATCTTCTGGTAATTCATTCTTGATAGGCTTCAACTTTTCTTTCGAGCCAACCTTTAAAATGGCACTCCAAATATCCAAGAACATTTTACGTGTAAATCCAATCTCGTGACATAATCTTGTCCAGTCCATTGCAAATCCTTCTTGAGCTGCTTCTAATTGATATTCTAAAACGGTCTGTTCCTTTATGGGAGCCAATCTACCTGTGAAATTCTGTGAACAAAAAAGAGAAGACAAGGATAATAGCATGAATACAAGGAAAATGATGCAAGTCCTCTTTTTTTCTTTTTCAAAAGCGGAAAAAACATACAGCAATTTTCTGCATCGAGAGGCCATTTTCATGCCACATTTTCCAAGCGTCAAACTTTGCAGGTGTTAACTGCCTCTGTTGGTTGGGCGGGCTGGGCACTGGATAGACTTTTCTAGTTGTAGCCGTTTGTAAGCTTACCACTCCAATCCACGGAAAGTTTAAGTTGTTGTGATAGGTGCTTAATAATTTGAAGAAAATGTTCTCCATGTTTCATAAGAAAATGCTGCAACATGAGCTTCGTTCAGATTTTAGTTATCAAATATGAAGCAAAAGCTACGTAGGGTGTCTGAACAGCAGGCTTAAAGTATCATCACAAATATCAACGTAAATTTTACTAGAGATATTGTTTCCATTCCTAAGAGAGACCTGGTTGACACCATCAATGTTCGCTAACCGTGCTTTGGTGGATGGTCTAGTCAATGCAATTCTTTTAACTGTCAGGTCACCACATATAGCATATCTGCAAACCAGACGGTATAAGACTGATATAAGTACCCATGCCCCAGTTACAGGTAACTTGTGAATCGAAAAGTTCTTAAACTGGTGCTATTGACAATGTCACCACAAGAAAAACTTACAGAGCCGTTCCAAGGCTTGTTGCAAGTTTCATTCTTTCTTCTAGAAGCACATGGTAGAGTTTTGCTTCGCACTATGGATTATGCACAAAAGCAAAAGTAGATAGGTTAAAATGCAAAATGCAAAATGCAAAAAAAAAAGATCCAAAATAAGAGAGTTCCAATGCCCAAGATGTTTAAAAAAGAAAAACCAAGAATTGTTTCCCTTGTGGACCGACACTGATGCAGTCCAAAAGGGAACTACAGTTGCAGCTTTTAATTTTAGCTGCCATAGAAGAAAAAGAAAAACCAATGCCCAAGATGTTTAAAAAAAGAGTTCCTACGGTTTAAAAAAAAGGACACACGCAGCATATGAAACGTGCATTCTATCCTTTGGCAGAACTATTTCCAATTTCTTGACATCCCTTCTGTTGATGGCTTAATTATGTAAAAAAAAAATAAAAAAAATAGAAGAATAGATGACAAGTAATGACGAACACGAGTTGAATGTCAAAATGAGACAAATTTACTAACCTCAGAAAATCCTTCACTCTCCAAAGTAGCCACACCTTTAATTTCTCCAGTGTCACCTAGTGTGCTTGAGTTTTCCTCATCATCGAGCATTTCACTGGTCACAATCAGAACTAGGGATGATTGATAATCAGGTGTGGCAGAACTAAGAAATTGTTCCCCTTTTGGACTGACACTGATGCAGAAAGGAAAAGGAAATTGTTAATTTTGTTAGGGTGAATTCAATAGAAGTATCAGAAGGAACTGCCCTACTATGGAAGATTTAATAACTGATGGCAAAATTCACCTACTAAAGAATATATGGAAGAAAATACTGCACCTTATAGTTTTGTAGACATCAGTTACAATCTCTGTCAAATAACCTGTATGAGAAAATAAATTTGAGGGGGGGGAAAAGGAAGCTCAACTTCTATCATCATTCTAATAAGGATGGTAATTCTTGAAAATATAAAACCAGAGGACATGAACAACATTTACTAAGTCCATTTATCAGGCTACCAGAAGAGATGTGCTAAATAATTTCTGTTTTCTACTAGCCAAAATCAGCTAAAATGTAAGATGTTACATTTGTATACCAGAAGAAATTAACTGGTAAGCAAGTGCTTTCCACCAATTCGCTGAATAATGTTTCCCAAGGCCATGAAGTGGAAGCTTAACTGTACACATTCTCAACTTGTCACGTGAATTGCCAATATCTCAACATGATTCAAAGATGTGGCGGTTAGGGTTTGCTTTGTCGAGCACCAAGATATAGTCGTACCACCATATGTAAACAAATAACCTGTTTATGATGGTGTCTTATATGGATCAGACAAATATCTTGCATCTGTACGTTCAATTAATTCCGACTTAGAATCCTGTGCATAATACAAAACCATATCTATTGTACCACGAAGATAACGAAGTATTTGTTTGACACTATATCAATGTCTTCGAGTTGGTGAAGAATTATATCTCGCTAGTAAGCTAACGAAGAATACTATGTCAGGTCTTGTGAGTTAGCAAGATACATTAGTACACCAACAGCACTAAGATATGGTACTTCTAGACCAAGAATTTCTTCATCGTCATCTCAAGGATAAAAAGGATCCTTTTTCATATCAAGATATTGTACAACCATGGAAGAACTCATTGGATGGGATTTATCCATATTAAAATGCTTTAATATCTTTTCAATATATGGTGTCTGATGAACAAAAATCTCTCCCTATAAATGCTTGATCTGCAAGCCGAGACAAAATTTTGTTTTTCCTAAATCCTTCATTTCAAATTCATTATTCAAATATGTTATCGTATATGTAAGCTCTTCATGAGTTCCAATGATATTCAAATCATCAACATAAACTACAATAATAGCAAATCTAGACTTCAACCTTTTAATAAAAACACATGAGCGAATTAGATTGTTAATATATCCTTCTCTCAAAAGATATTTACTGAGACAATTATACCACATGTGTCCAAATTGTTTTAATCCATACAAAGATCTTTGTAATTTGATTGAATACATTTCCTGAGGTTTTGAATTGCATGCTTCGGGCATTTTTAGGCCTTGAGGGACTTTCATGTAAATGTCAATATCAAGTGACCCATACAGATAGGCCGTTGCAAAATCTATTGGATGCATGTGAAGTCCTTCTGAAATTGCCAAGCTAATAAAAAATCTAAATGTAATTACATCCACCACTAGTGAATATGTTTCCTCACAATCAATACTAGGTCTTTGTGAAAAGCCTTGTGCGATAAGTCATGCTTTATATCTGACAACTTTATTTTTCTTATTATGTTTTCACACAAATACCCACTTGTAGCCTACAGGTTTTACACCTTTAGGTGTTTGGATAATAGGCCCAAAAACTTGACCTTTTTTAAGTGAATTTAATTTTGCCTAGATTGCGTCTTTCCATTTTGACTACTCATTTCTACGCTGACATTCTTCAATGGACTTTGGTTCAACATCCTCGTTTTCTTCTATAATATCAAAAGCTATTGCATATGCAAATCAATCTGCATCAAAGGATGGGAAATTGAGGCAGTGCCTAACTATCATGAGTGAGATGAACCTATGCCCAGATAAGTATTTTGAATTTACAGAATTCCTATTGACGAATCCTAACTTCTAGCCCGCGTTCCTCACAGCTCATCCGGAATATCGCATGGCCTTCGTAGAGCGGGGGATCGCGAATCAATCTCAACGACGGCATATAGTGGAATGAACGCCTCCACAGCCAGGACCATCTCAACCACAACCGGGGCCTTTCTTCCCTTCGCCTGCACATTATCAACTAGAATACTACCCACGTCCACCTTATGGTGGACATAATCCATTTTAGTTTCTCATTTAATGCACCATGTTTTTTTTTTTCCAGAGCATTGGTTTAGATTTTTCATTTTTTTCTTTACGGTCAATATTTTCCCCATTCAAACTTCATTTGATGTTATTCGGTTACGATAGTATTATTGATTCTTTGTGATTTTTCATTTGTAGGTGAGGACCACATATACTTGTAGGTGAGGACCATATTATGTGTATGGTAATTGTTATTGAATGTTTAACATGTTCAAGATGTTTTATTTGCCGCAAGTTTATACATTTATTTGGGTACAATATTAGTATTGTCTTCATGTGCAAATCCATTTGTTTATCTTCAGATTATGAATAATTCATTGCAGGGATTTTATGGTGGATTTTGGTGATCCAAGTTATGGAAACAATAATTTGGACGATGATGATAATATTTATGACATTGTCGCCGCCTCAGCCGCGCTATACGCATCCGTATTTATGCAGCCTCGTTAACTACGAAATACGTTGGAGATGCCTAGACACGAACGAGTAGATATTTGTTGTAGGGTCATTCCAATAGAATATATAATAAGATTTGAATGCCCGACACTTTTACAATGCTCAACGCAATAGTTCAAAATAAAGGACTGCTAAGACCAAATTGTACTACCAATATTGATGAACAACTGATGATATTTTTAAATATCATATCACAAAGTCAAACAAACTGAGAAATGCAAGACTATTGGCAACATTCAGGAGAGACGATTTCTCGTTTCTTCACATAGGGCCTCCATGCAATATGTGAATTGAGGCATGACTTTATTCTACCTCATAAATGGAATGAACTCCTAACGCTCGTGCAAAAGCATAGGAACAAATACCTTTCATGGTTCAAGGTAAGTACAAGATGTGAACTGAAATTATCTACACACTTGTGTAAAACGATTGACTTCAACTAGATGACTTTCATTTCGATTATACAGGATTATGTAAGCGTTATTGATGGTACGCACATACCATGTATTCCATCCAACGAAGAAGCGATAAGGTATATTAACAGAAAATGATTTTACTCACAAAATATCATAGGCGTATGCGACTTTGACATGAAATTTACATTCATCTTAACTGGCTAGGAGGAATCTGCCCATAATGTACGAGTATTACTGGACGCTATATCCGATCAAGAGAAACACTTTCCAAGACCACCGTCGGGTAAGCCAAAAAAAATTGCTTCCTTTATTTAAGTAAACATTTGCTTTTGTTATATTGTCAGAATATATACTAATCCCACTTGTGATTTGCATAGGAAAATTTTATTTAGTAGATTCTGGCTTCCCAAGCACAGATTGTTTCCTTGCTCTATATCAATGAGTTACATATCACTTGTAGAAGTATCGAGAGCGTCGACATGGTCCTCGTTCGCCGAAAGAGTTGTTCAACTATGCCCACTCCTCTTTTTACAACTGCATTGAGGGAACCTTTGGTGTGTGGAAGGCGAGATTCCCAATTTTAAAGAGCATGAAGCCCCTTCCATATGACAAACAAACATTGATCCTAATTGCTTGCGCTGTCATTTATAACTTTGTATGCATGTGACAAAGTAATGATGAGATCCCATAGAAATGCTATGATGACACAATACCGATAGCGGAGATAGAAGGTGAAAATGTTGACGAAGAAGATGGGGTGCAAGAAGATGATGGGGTTGATATAGCAAACCCATTGATTGAAAATAAGAGGGACAACGGCAACATGAACGCTTGCAGGGATGCGATGGCGATAAAAATGTGAGAAGGTTATACACATCGCCCTTGGTACACCTCTAGACATTAGTATTTTCCTAGCAAAATTTTTTAATGCTCAAATGTTGGAATGTTGCTATGTTTGTTTTTTTTTCAACACTCATTTGCCTGGTCAACATCAATGTCACATATATATTGCTTTTAAAAAAAGGAGATGTTTTATTTGTTGTCATTTTTTTAACTACTTGCGGATTGGAGAGAGAATTGATTCTTAGGAAAAAAATAGCATGAAAATGGCTAAAAGAATCAATAGGCAAAAAACAAAATATTTTTTACTTTTAGGAGAGGATTTTCATATTATTAATATTGTGTGCATGTGCACCAAGCAAGGATTTTTCATCGTATTCAATAAACTGGAAATAATTTATTTTATAAATTACATTTTTGCACTTTTGAAAAAATTTACTATTTTCCTAAAAACAATTTAATTTTGAAAAAGGGCAAAAAAAAAAATCCTAATCAAATCTCCACTGTACCGAACACATATTCATAACTCAAATTAGGATTCAAAACACTTACCAAACACATACTTGAATTACAATATTAAAAACTCTTACAACCAAACACTGACTTGAATTATAATTCAATTCACAATGCTCAAATCACAATACTTAATCAAAAGGATTCAATCACCATAATTCCAATCCCTTTACCAAACGGACCTTTAAGGTCCCGTTTATTTCGAAAACTCTTTGGATTTTTTGAACTCAAATTTAGATTAAAGTATTAAGAATCATTTGGATATGTGTTTGCTTCACCTAAAATCTGAATCCTTTTAGTATCAAGAATCCAAGGGTATGTTTGTTTCATGCATTCTTTAAACTCAATTGACTCAAATTTAGATTTGAGTATCAAGAATCCTTTGGATACGCGTTTGTTTCCCCCAAAATCTAAATCATTTGAGTATCAAGAATCCAATTTTTTAAAGTTCTCATCCCCCTTAAACTTTTGATACTCAGATATCTTTGCTACAGTAAAAACTAAAATTCTCTCTCCTATATTTGAGGAAAAAAATCATAACTTCTTCATTTGATATCCAATTGAGAGGATTCTTTTTTCACCGTGTTCCTAACAAAGAGAGAAATAAATCAAGATCTATATTGCATATTTTTTAAGATCATTAACATTAAGATTTTATTATATTTATTAATAAATCAAAAACTATTTTCACTACCTCTCTAAACATAAATTTCAATTTTATTCCAAACTCAGATTAAAATTTAAATGCACATCCAAACGTCAATTTAAATAACAATTCAAATCACTAACTCAAATTCTGATTCATATCACTCAAATTAAATCGCTAATTCAAATCTATTTACTAAATAGACCATAAGTTTTCAGAGTTCTAACTCCCCTTAAACTTTTGATACTCAGATATCTCTGCTGCAGTAAAAACTAAAATTCTCTCCCCTATATTTGAGAAAAAAATCATAACTTCTTCATTTGTTATCCAATTGAGATGATTCTTTTTTCATTGTGTTCATAGTGAAGAGAGGAATAAATTAATGTCCACATTGCATTTTTTTGGATCATTATCATTAAGATTTTATTAGATTTGTTAATAAATCAAAAACTATTTTAACTACCTCTCCAAATACAAATTCCAGTTTTATTTCATTTTCAGATTAAAACTTAAATGCACATCTAAATTTCAATTCGGATGACAATTCAAATCACTAACTCAAATGAAATCACTAATTCAAATCCATTTACCAAACGGACCCTAAGTTATGCTTGCTATATGACTAATCCTAAACGTCGCAAAATGTGAGAATCTGGTCCTATGTGGCACATTTTGAAACTCTATGTGGGCCCACATTTTCTACACCCAATTTTAAAATTCAAATAAAAAGTAAAATTTACATTAGCTGATCTTTTGTTAAGAGGTAAATTTAGACTTAGTATGTTCAAAGCCTATTAGTGCAACCAAAAAGCAATACTGAAGCTTCTTGGTGTTCTTAGCCATGAGATTTTAATCAAGTGCTGTTTAAAATCATTCTTTACCGGTGGAAAAAAAGTACCGTGCCTACCATAAGGATTGCAAAGAAATACTTACAAGTAAATAACTTATCAATTATGTAACAGAGTAATTAAGTCTAACACTTCCTCCAACTAATTGAATCATTATTGACAATTTCATATTGTCTTTTTCTACAAATCACACATTCTTTTTAAAATTTAAATTATATTCTCGTATTTTAATAATAATTTTTTGAAAGGTTCGAAAATAATTTTTAGTTGAAGTGTAAAACATTACAAATTCATTTTTCTATAGTTTTCAAAATAAAAGAAGTCTTTTAAATGATTTTTTTTTTATATATATACAAAAAATCTCTTCTAATTTACAATTGGGGCCTTGCTCAATTTGAGGCTTAGGTGTATGCCTAAAGCTATTGCTTGAACATAAAATATTACAAAAATTTAAATTTTATGAAAGAGAATATAGTAACAAAATAAGTACAATAACAATCTCAATTTTATGAAAGAAATACTATAACAAAACCGATTTAAACCAATTTTTAAACAAGTTCCAAAAAAGAGCTCTTATAGGATATTTGGTAGGGTGCTTTGAATCGATGATTAGAACTGCTTTTACTGTAGCATGTGAGAGTTTTATACTATAATAATTTTTTTATTGTTATTGTAGCATATGAGAGTTTTACACAGTTCATAATTAAAAAAGTGCTTTGGACTGATCTGCCAAACACCCCATTAGTCTTTGCTGTTGCTTGATATGTAAAAGTAAAATTCAATGGTAGAAGTACTAAAGTTTAGGTGTTATTTTGGAAATTAATCCTAAAAATATAAAAATAAAAAGAAAATAATAATAAATGAATAAAAATATTACTATAACAAGAGACCCGGAGGAAACGAAATTGTAAATGAAATTTACGGCGACTCGCAAGACGCGTAAGTTGGAGGGGGCGGGAAAGTTGGAGTGGGCTTCCCGGAAGCATCTAGAAGGAAAATACCCCGAAAAGACATCCAGATCCAACGGCTCCCATTAACTCAATACTCTTATCGAGGAAGGCACTAGAACCACCTAGTGATTCTGGATTCTTCCAAAACGACCTGAACACCCAAAACGGCCTATATAAAATTTAAACCCCCAGGCCGAACTCTTCGTAGTTCATTATCATCATCATCAATCAATTAAACACTAAAACACGCATTAACCCTCTGTTTCTCTCGCGGAGTCCTGAGATTTTTCTGCTTTTGCAAACAAGAGAAAATCCAGAATCAGAAAGATACCAAGAAAAGGAAAAGAAAGGATGTTCGGAAGAGTGCCGAAGAAGAGCGACAACACGAGGTACTACGACATCCTCGGAGTGTCGAAGAACGCTTCACAGGATGACTTGAAGAAGGCTTACAAGAAAGCCGCCATCAAGAATCATCCCGACAAGGGTGGCGATCCTGAGAAGGTAATAAACAAAATAAAAGAGGGTAGCAAAGCATTCTTTATTTTTTTTGGCCCTAAATGGACTTTTTTTTTTTTTACCCTATGTAGACGTATTTTTTTGTGTTACTGACAAGTGTTGTTGTGCAAACAGTTTAAAGAGTTGGCTCAGGCCTATGAGGTTCTGAGTGACCCTGAGAAACGTGAAATCTATGATCAATACGGCGAGGACGCGCTCAAAGAAGGCATGGGCGGCGGTCCTGGCGGCCATGATCCCTTTGACATCTTCCAATCCTTCTTCGGTGGAAATCCTTTCGGAGGTGAAGAATCTTCATGTGTTGGGATTTTAATCATATTATTATTGAAAAAAATTTGAAAATTTAACGCAATTCGATGAAAATTGATTATTAAAGTATCTGAGTGTATTTTCGTGTTCTGCTATGAAAATCTCTTAAAAAAAAAAAAAGGCTGCGATTGCCTTGGTTTTCAATTGGGGAATTTTTTTTTTAAAATATTTTGTTCATTGGTTTCATTGAGAAGTGCGTGGATTGAAAAAAAATGGCTTTGTTTGACGTGCACAGCTAGTAGCAAAGGAGGGCGGAGACAGAGGAGGGGTGAAGATGTTGTTCACCCATTGAAGGTGTCCTTGGAAGATCTTTACCTTGGGACTGCAAAGAAACTCTCACTCTCGCGCAATGTAATCTGCTCCAAGTGCAAAGGGTAAGCGTTTCCGCGAAGCCTTTAGAGGGTCTTTTTGAGTAATGTGGAATGGTTTACTGAATTGAGAACTGTGTGTGTAATTTTAGGAAGGGTTCTAAATCCGGAAAATCAATCAAGTGTGCTGGCTGTCAAGGAAGTGGCATGAAGGTGACGATAAGGCAACTTGGGCCGTCCATGATACAGCAGATGCAGCACCCTTGCAACGAGTGTAAGGGCACTGGTGAGACAATCAGCGACAAGGATCGCTGCTCGGCTTGCAAGGGGGAGAAGGTTGTTCCAGAGAAGAAGGTTCTGGAAGTTGTTGTGGAGAAGGGGATGCAGAATGGACAGAAAATAACGTTCCCTGGTGCATCCGATGAAGCGGTATATTTGACTGGGGTTTTACTTTGAATATGGTTTGCCATGGTGGTAATGAACATGGATTGATTGATTTGGTTTCCTTGTGTGTTGTCTTCCTTTGCAGCCTGACACAATCACAGGAGACATAGTTTTTGTCCTCCAGCAGAAAGAACATCCTAAGTTCAAGAGAAAGGGTGATGACCTGTTTGTGGAGCACAACTTGTCCCTCGCTGAAGCTCTATGTGGCTTCCAGTTTGTGTTGACTCACTTGGATGGTAGACAGCTGCTTATCAAATCGAACCCCGGTGAAGTCGTCAGGCCTGGTAAGTAATTTGCATGAAGATTATGTAATTTTATTTTTTGTTTTTTATTTTTCAATTTGCTTCTCTTTGATTAGATAGGAAATATGAATGAGAAAGAAGATAGTTAGATGAAGAGAGGACTGAGGAATTAGGAGAGAATTAAAGCAGAGGGAATGCCAATGTACCATATCTGAATAACTTTTGTGGTCCCTCAGTTATCATTATCACCTTATGTTTCAATACTACGTTGCTTGTTTTGGTATGTGTCTTGTTATTAAGGCGATGATTGTGCTGGTTTGAAATGGCAGATTCGTTCAAGGCAATCAATGACGAGGGAATGCCGATGTATCAGAGGCCTTTCATGAAGGGAAAGTTGTACATTCATTTCACAGTGGACTTCCCAGACTATCTGAGCCTTGAACAGGTGAAGGCGCTGGAGGCTGTTTTACCGCCAAAACCGTTGTCTCAATTGTCGGACATGGAGCTCGACGAGTGTGAGGAGACAACTCTGCACAATGTCAACATTGAGGAGGAGATGAGGAGGAAGCAGCAGCAGGCACAGGCGGAGGCCTACGAGGAAGATGAAGATATGCATGGTGGTGCTCAGAGAGTGCAGTGTGCCCAACAGTGATTCTTGGAGAGGAGGAAGAAGTTTGAGAAGAAGAAAGAGATAAGATAGTATAATGAATCTTGATTAGGAAACAAGAAAGTTCAGACAATTCAGGAAAAAAAGAAAAAGAGTACTTGGAGGAGAATATGATGGGTGATTTATCGTGGCGTGAGACGTGGTCTAGTTTTAGGATCTTTAGTTTTGGAGTCTATAATGATTCCAAGAACTGTGTTTGTAAACTTTCCATGGAAAGAAACAACTACCATTTTTCGAAGGGATGTTTTCATGAGAGTTGACGTTCAAACTGTTAAGATTCGTAAGAGTTAGCTGGCGAAGGTTCAATATATCCTTTGTCCTACAGCGAGTCGCAATCTGGTCTTTTTACGTCCGAACTGCACAAGTAACGTTCGAAATACAAATCCAAGTTTCTTTGAAGAAATACACAAGTTTTATACGCACAAATCTGAATGTCCTTGAACAAGTAAAAATCGAAGGTTTGAAAAGAAATTCTATTATTCTTGTGAAACAAATGAGAGTGCATAAATCAACAAATAATTTTGAAGAAAAAAAATGAAAAACGAATTCCAAATTCTGTTTTGAAAGCGAAAACAACTATTTACTTTGGAATGTGGCTTATCCCCAGGTCCTATACTTAATTTGGCTATAGCCAGGAGAGTTCTAAGCTATTTAGAATCGTAAGTGTTACCCTAGTCGGGATCAAGCATATTGTGCATGGAACTTCCGAACCGAGACTCCTGGATCCACTGGATTAGATCAGAACTCCCCTTCTCTGATGACTGACCAGTTATGAGCTCTAAGATCGGTACGCCAAGTTGGTATATAATATGTTGCCACATTCGTGGCTCATGCAATGTACAGGAGAAGCTACAATTAGACATACACAAAAGATATTTTGTAAAGAAAAAACCTTTTCATCTTCACAGGTTAAAATTTTTTTATTCATAAAATTGTAAGTTTTAATCTAATATCTAGTGTGTCTTTAATATTAGGATCTACAATTTTGTTACTAACGAAGCTATAACTTTATAAGATTAAAAAGGATTTTTTTATTTGAAAGGGTGTAAGTAAAAAGAGTCAACCTTTTGAACATGATATAAAAACCAATACTTTATAATCAGCAGAGATATAAAAACAAGCATATGGATCGTATTTCAGACAACAAAGCTGATGTTCACCTGATCTATATTAGGCTAACACCACCGTATTTAACTTTGACAAATTCTACAGTAGCTGAAAAGAACCGGGAGATCACACTCTTTGTTATTTGAAGACAGGGTTCTTCTTCTAGGACCCATTATTTAAATGGACGGTGAGTTTTATTCACTTTTAATTGAGTTCTTAGACTAGAGTAATATATAAAAACTCCGTGTCAGCTTTAATCTTTACAAAATGACTTATCTTTTTAATGCAATATGTCTTTCAGTTCTTGCTTCTTAGTCAACTATATAATGCCAGTATTGGCCCCTTTCAGATTTTAAATCACAGAGAGTAAGAATGTTAACATTTATGACGGAATATTGCCAAACTAAACAGAGCAGCCACAACTCCCACAGCAATTTGTAGCCTAGTCCTCCAATTCAAAGGAGTCCTAAGGGGATCTGCCAAGAACCAAGCAATAAAAAAGAGTCACAATTTTTTGTTTGTCTACATAACCAAAGCCACATGCATACCGATTATGCTATAAGTTTACCATTAAGGTGCTTCTTCAAGCTCCCATTTTCTATACTGTCAAAAACCAGTAATCTGCAGAGAGCAGCAGAAAATTATTAAATTGATTTTATCTGGCACCACAAAATTTAATCGTTGATGCTACACCAGAAGTGAAAAGATCTACAACGTTATCGACTCTAGAGAAAGATCTTACTTTGAAGGAATATCCAAAGTAAGGTTCAATGACCAAGATTCTTCACAAGGTTTCTTCTTTGCTTAAGATGTAGTATTTGAAGTTCAGCACTTTATAAGACCACGTGTGAAAAGATTCAGGCTAAAAATACTATTTCAGTCTTTCAGTCTCCAAGTAACTCTAGAGTTGGAAAAGAAAAGAGAAAAACTCGTACAAAAACACACAGATAATGCAACTTCTCTGGACAAAGACACACTGATTTCTTCTCAAAAAGATAATGCAGTTTATGATTCTGATAAAAGGTAAAAAATAATTCACTTCAAAGATGGTGCAACTTGCCATTAGAAAGTATCTAATCCAAAAAAGTAAAGACGAAAATAGAATATTTTAAAAAAAATGATGTATAAAGAAAGAAAATACTTGCATCTAAAAGGAGAATGTTTAACAAGGCTAAACCATACGAAGAGGTAAAATATAATCTCTTTGCCATGCAAGATAAGGTAAATTTTACCCGATTCAAGCTTAAGCTATTTGCTATTCTGCTAAGGATAAGCATTTATGAAGATGTGCCATGAGGTTCGCTTACACTGCTTTAAGTAAGTGGCAGCCTTCCCAACCTTAGCAATTTATTGCGGCATACACAATACAATAGCAAGCATGAAGAAAGTAGCATCAAACCTCTTACGTCCAGTAGAAAAGCCC
The DNA here is from genome assembly GCA_025403435.1 of Artocarpus heterophyllus. Taxonomy (NCBI): domain Eukaryota; kingdom Viridiplantae; phylum Streptophyta; class Magnoliopsida; order Rosales; family Moraceae; genus Artocarpus; species Artocarpus heterophyllus. Next base: position 13,353,467 of record CM046338.1, on the reverse strand, counting down.
CAGAGAGCCAGGAGGTGGCGATGATGCAAATGCCCCAATAGCTGCACTTCCTTGTAGAACTCTTCTTTTTCTTGATTTAAATAGCTGGTTTCTTTTATAAATGCAACTCTGCCATCTTGAAATTTGGCCTTGTAAGCATCTCCATGATAGTTGTTTAAACAATCCTGTGAAAACCATCAGTTGCCCTCTTTATATCCTTGTAAGGGAAGCGTCTAATGAACGACATTCTCCCTGGAATGTTGGAACTTACGAGAGATACCAAGAAGTGATTTTCTTATGTTTACGGAAGCGATTAATTTAAATCTTAATCCAACTGAAGAGATGGTAAAATTATTACCAGCTTACCCAATGTAATGGTAAAGTCTCAATCAGTTTCAGAATCTTTCATATGATAATTACACAACTTTCTGAAAAAAAAAGTAAATGTAAACATATATTTTTTTTTTTTATTTTTTCCCAATAAGAATGAACTTAGCCTTTATTTGTTTCATAGGTCAAATCAAAAAGTTTTGATTCAAGCCCTTTTTATTAAATCAATTTCTCTTACAAAAATTTAAACAAATTTAAATTTTTGCTTAAACTTTTGGTTTATGAAGCTGTAAACCAAACTAACCATTAGCTACAGTTACAAAATGGTAATGTTTATTAAATATGTAGATCTGTTGACTGTTGAGTGCATGTTTGTTGCCAATGGATGATAATTGATTCCATGCAAAACTTGATCCCCAAGTTATAATTCAATGATCCTATAGTGTTGGAAAAATGACAATTGAGTGAATGAGAAATTGATGCTCATTAGTGAAGATTATTGGAGGTCATAAACCTCATGTTGTAACACCCAAATGCATGGTTTAATAGGTGATTATGTGCACCATTATCATAGAAAATGGAAGGTTGCAACCGGTGTCATTATGCACATAAATTCTGAATAATGCCTCATTATAATGTGGATTGTAACGTCTATTCTCTTAAGCCTATATAATGAACTCTCATCCACATGTTTGAGACAAACACAAATACATAGAATTTGCATTCACTAAGTCATAGAGTTTTTCCTTTGTTTTTAAGTTCTATCTAGTTTTTGTTGTAGTCGTTTGTTTTTGGTGATAAAAAGAAAAATAGTTTCAAGTTCGTCGAAAACGGTATCCAATAGTGCTTAAGATGTCGTTGGTAGTCGTTGTATCCTGGGAGACAGACGTCTGTAGAATCCTCGTGCACAACCGGAGGGGACGAATCTGTTTTAAGAAAAGCGTGAGCTTTAAGTGCCTCGACCATTTTCGTCTAATTTTGACGTTACGTTGCTTCCATTGAAGGTTTTGTTGTATTTGTTTTTTTTAATTCTATTTTCATTTTTTTTTAATTGTAACATGTTCATTTATCCATGCAATATATTGTTTGCGGTTCTTGTTAATAGTACATGCAATATTTTGCTAACATATAGTGCTAAAGCTGTGCTTTACATAATTATTTATTCATAGAAATTGAAAAATAAAATGTCGTTTTTGCTTATCACATTCTTACTATCACGATTTCTCTTTGTATCATCATATCAAAACTATAACCCAATAGAAAACAGAAAAAAAGGTAATAAGGCAAATCTTGTACAGTTACAAAATTAATTAAATTAAAATAGAAGTTACAAGAACAGATCACACCGACAACTATATATTTTTTTTAAGGGACCAACAATTATATTTTTTTATTGACTGTAATATTACTAACCCAAGTTGCTGCTAATGTGACTTTTTCTTTAATTGAATCGCCATAAATCTCTAATTCTGACCATGATTCCCCTAAAATTTGTGCAAATTACTCCAACAAACGATTAAATTAACTACAAAATGGTAACTTAACATTCAAATCTGAGGAAATTCTCCAGAATTGAATTATCGTAGTCAACAAAAGCTAAAAGAATCCTATTTTGATTTCAAAAAATTCAAGTCCAAACCGAAGCGAAATTCATTTGATCAAGAATCAAATATGGAAGGCGGGCGTGGAATTGAGAGAAGAAAAAGTTGGTCAAATTGAGTAAACCAAAAGACAGAAAAAAGAGTTTTTAAGCATCGTGATGAGATCAGTGAAGCCATGCGAGGAGACGAAGCCTGAACTTGCGGATCAGAAGCTCCATTTCTGTTGACGGAATTCAGTGATTGTTGCTGCCTTACTGCCAATTAACACCATGTGCGGCTGTGCATGGTGGTTGGACCACCTGTCCTGCTATTCTCAGCATTCCTATGGGATCTGCAAGAAGAAGGAATGCCTTGAAGGTCAAGGCGACACCAGTTTGGTGTCGATCAAGGGGTCTCCGACGTTCAAGTTAGGTACTTGTTCGACCAAGGGGAGACTAGGGTTAGGTATGAGAGAGTCCACTTATCTTGAGGGTGGAGTTAATGCTCCTATTTATAATGCCTTACATAGACCAGGTATAGGGTAGGTCTACCCCGTGACCCAAGTGCACCATAATGTGTTGTCAACGTGGTTGGTGACGTGTCACAATCCTAGAAGGTGGACAATCCTTCATTTAAGGGCTCCAATAAGGCCATGTGGTGGCTTTGGGAATGACTTATGACTTAGCTTCAGGCCATATTCATCCGCCCCAAGCACGAGTCCTTCCTAAAGAGGCGACATTTTGAGTGGCAGTCAAAGGAAGCCCCGAAGACCACCTTGAGAAAGTGTGCCAATCAATGGGCAGTTGTGTGAACTCCAAGAACGACTTCTGTCTGAACAAAGTGATCGGCTAGCCGAGGTCAGCTCCTCGAGAAGGATGTCGAGCACACCTCCAACAATAGCTTCTAATGCACTTGGTTGGTGCTTGGCCAGTTTGAACTTTGCGCGAGCGGGGTTCGTCGGCTGACATAGTCCTCGAATATACGTTCTCGGGATCACGGGATCCTAAAGGCCTTTGAGGTGATCCGTCATATTTGATGCTTTGGTCGTCAGGCTTAGCCGACACGTGTTAGCTTGCTGTTGGCTATTTCCCTAACGAGTGTAATCATTGCACATCTTCGTATTGCGTGTTCGCTCTTAATTATAAATAGGGGAGCCCCACTCTCATTCTGTTCACTTTGCTTACGAATTTCTCAAAGCTGGTATTTAGCTGCCGAGCAGAACTTAACTTTGTACACTTCAAACTCGAGAACCTTTGCTCACCTCGAACTTAAAAATGTAATTTTCGAGCATAAAAAAAGTGATTTAAGTAATTCCTAGAACCAATTAGTTAGTGTTCTTCTGTCAGACAAGAATACCGAGTCCAACCAATTGAGCCCCGCGGAGAGGGGAAACACTAGGAGGGTGACCGAGTAAGAAGGGACAGCTTGGTGGCTGAAATCCTAAGCCTAGGACATGAGACTGCCCTCAACAGGAATTTTTGGACCTTTTAAAAGGAACTGTCCCTTACCTGACCATGTAGGAGGGACAAGCCATGCATCGGAGAAGCCACTGCGGGTACGTCTCAGGTGATCGAATAACAGTGAGGCCGCTTGGCGATAAGGCCGGCAATTTCAGACACGGCACAATTACATGATACGAAAACGACACAATATAAACGGATTTAGACCGTACATTTATTAATTGGGCTATAAATAGGTTGGCACGAATAACATGAAAATATACAGGCTAGATTCGTGCTAATACGTGTAACATACTTTAACACGTTTAATTAAACGGGCCGTAAACGTATTGATATGACATAACCTGTCTGTTTATAATACATTTAAACTTAAAAATAAAAATATTTGAAATATTTGTATTAAGTTAGTATTAATTAGATATTATGTTTTTGTTATTTTTTTATTGGTTTTGTTTTTAATTTTCAGTTAAATGAGTCATAAACATGCCATATACGTATTGTTATCGTGCAACCCATCACGACATGCTTAGTAATTGTGTTAATCATGTCGTGTCGTGTTACGCATGCCATAGACAGGTCGTGTTTATGTTTGCATATATGACACATTTATTAATCATATTGTGTTTGTGTTCAACCTAATTGTATCATGCTGACACGAATACGACATACGACATGATTTTGCCAGCCCTACTTGGCGGCCACTGCAAGTGGGCCAAGCTCTTCGCGCCTGGACAACACCGAGAAGGCCCAAGTTGCAGGCGAAGTAAGTGTTGAGGAGATGCAACGAGCCGAGAGAGGCAACGACGCCGAGGATGGGGAGGAAGCCTCAACGTCCTTGGAAACAGGGGTCTGTAAGCAGTGGTCTATCGAGTGTGCCGGTCTGAACAGACTTCTGCCACCGACTAATATTATCTTCACAGGTTAATAAATTATCTGATTTGGTCAATATTGGCATTAGTTTCATAAAAGAAATTCAATTTCTCCGCTCTCTATAATCTGCCATATATATAGTTCACTCGATAAAATTCACCCAGGAGCACAATTAAGCCTACAATTGGGCCTCTGACTTACAAGTACAGACATTGGTTAGGGAATAATACTTGGTGCATATTTACGGAATTTCATTTCATTTAGGTTTCATTTCATTTCCATTTCTCTTCAATACCCTGACATTTATTTGTATTTAAATAGGCGTGTGATTACTCCAAAAAAAAAAAAAAAAGGCGTGTGATCAATATTGAATATTTGATCGTCGAACTCAAAAAAAAAAAAAAAAGGATATCGAATATTTGATTGTCCTTTGTTATTAAGAGTACAAAAAGGAAAAAAAGAAAAGAAAAATAGAATAACTGCAAAATGAGATAGGAGTCTGTTTTGAACGGATTAATTAAGGGGAGTAACACCACCAGAAAAAGAAAATGAAAAATAAGGGAAAATCGTTATCCATTATATATAGAATTTACAATTTTCCACATTAGTACAAAGAAATCAAGGGAAATTTATGATATTATTTTGATGTCTTGTTTTCAGGTAAAGTTGTCAAGATTATGCAGATGTTTCATATCTTCTATTTAATTTTTGACGTCTTAAATGATGTCTAACTAAGTATATTCTAACATGTCATGTAAAAGTCAATTAAATATTATTTTAAAATTTTTAAATAATGTGTCATAATATAATTGATCAAATACTATTTTAGACAACAAAATTAGACAAAAAAAAAATTGAGTCAGTATTTTCCCTATCCATTAACTATGCAATATATTACATTACCATATTATCTTCGTCATTTTTAAAAATGACGACATTTTTAAAAATATCTACATCATTGCTGACATCTCGTTCTTTACCTTTATATATCTATGTATATAGATGAAGCCATGACACACACACAATAGTGCAGGCCTTTTACGACCCATCAGATAAGGCACTTTTTGTCTTCCGTATTTTTCGTCTGTATTTTCATGCCAAACCTTCTCAAGATCATCTTGATCGTAAACAAGCTAAGGATATATCGGTCAATAATGTTTTATTATCTCTATGTTTGTATTCTTCCTGATCTTTTATACCCCATGCATTCATAAATTCCTGATCTCTGTAATTATTTTTTTGAAACTAACAACATATAGAACACTTGACTTGTCCTTCAGATTAATATTTTTTTTCCTTAAATGTGCTTACTTGTATATTATATTTACATTAGATCAAAACTCTTGGTTATATTGACGCGTTAAATATGTACTGTTAAAATAATTTTTCTCTAATGTGTTATTAACGAAATGCTGATTATTCTCACCTTTGTGATTCGACCACAAAGTATATTTTGGTTAAAACATGCGTTTTATTAGTCCTTTTTGTGTCGTTTTTCTTGTTGAGTCCTATATTTTTTTTATTAACTCATTGAAATACTGTTTTTAATTTACTCCTATTTAATTAATATTTCTCAAATATTTCTCCGGCTAAATTTTTTTCATGTATTCCTCCAATATTTTCTTATTGACATTTTTTTCTATAATTTACGCATATTATAATAATATTTCTCTAACGTATCACTACCATAAATGTGTCTTTACTTAAACAACCTTGTCAAATACTATTTTATACAATAGTATTTTTGCAGTAGGCACTTTTCATATATTTTTTGTGTATAATACTTATATAATATGCATGTTTCTATAAACTTGTTCAAGTTTTTCTTTTTCTTTTTTTCTTTTTGGTTAATATCTTACTACTAAATTAGAACACAAATCTTCAAGTGTGTGTTCAAGAATACATACAATATGCATTTGTATATAAGAACTGAAGTTATTTTTTCGGTCAATATTTTACCATTAAACAAGAACACAAATCTTCGTATACCTTTTTGTTAATTTTCCTTTCATGAAATGTTGCAGAGATCACGGTCAACCATGGCATTCAGGGAGTCCTATTTTGTGCAATTGTACTGTACTGCCTTTGTTACCAGGAAAAAGTTGAAGGCGGCCACATGAAATTATCAAGGAAAGAAGATCTGGAAATAGAAAAGCAACTTAAGCTTTTGAATAAGCCAGCAGTCAAGACTATAAAAGTAAATACCATTTCCTTTGTTATCTTGAAAAAAATTCTTTCTCTAGAATTGGCGGCAACTGTACTATTAAATTATGTCTCTAACATATCATAATGGCCTTTATAACTACATGGTAATCTGATTATAGTTTACAATCATATTCCTATTTCTCAAATGATGTGCATTAAAAGAGAAGGATCATAGCAACATTTTTTTCTGTCTTGGTAAAAATAATGGGCCCGTTTGTTTTTGTTTTTGTCTTCGAATTTTTGGAAATGTTTTCGCATAATTTTTGAGACAAACATTTTAACAACACTCTCAACATAATTCTTAAAAAATTCTCATTTTCTAAAACAAAAATATTTTCACCTATTTTCAAAACAATAACAAACGGCCCCAATATTCTTCTTTTATTTTGTTGGTTTTGATACATACATTTTATTCTCACCACTCACCAAAAAAAACGTATGTCTCTTTTTATCTAGCTGACATATTTTTCTTTGTACAAATGCAGACTGAAAGTGGAGATATCTATGATTGTATTGATTTCTACAAACAGCCCGCTTTTGATCATCCATTGCTAAAGAACCACACATATCATTATGATGTTTGTTGTTCTTCTTCTAGCCTAATATTTATTTTTCTTTGCATATGCAAAGTTATCCCAACGTAAAAAATTGAGTTTGATGTATGGTGCAGATGAGACCTATTTCTCCTAGTAAGAAGATGAGTTACAAAGAACCTACAGAGGTAGGCAAACCATTAGAAATAGGGCTACAAGGTGAAGGCTGTCCAATTGGAAAAGTTCCTATTCGAGAAGTAACGTTCTAAAAGAGCCTCAACCAACTGGTCTTCTTTGCTATTCTCTATCCACAACCGGAGTGAGTGTGGGCTCACACGTACAGCTCTTCCACCGGTGACTCTCCTTCCAATCAATAGAGAGAACCCAAAGCTAGTGTTCGTGATTTGTGAACAAAAGCTCTCATGGAGTATTCAGATGCTCACTAGAAGAGTATCACTCTTAATCTCTCAAATTGATCTGAGTAAATCATGAGACTCACTCCCTTTTTATACCTATTGGTCCTGGGGTCAGTCCATATCAGACTAGGTCTCAAAAACTCGAAACAGAATCAAGTTCGGATCAATAAAGCCAAGTTATTCACAGACACATGCTTCAAGATTCAACCCCTTAACTTTTTATAAGCCAGGCCTTCATGCAAGTTTCTTTTTTCTCCTTACATTCTTAATCTTGATTTTTATTTTCTTGTTTCATCACTTGTGCGCTCTTCTTAAATCAACTACTTGCACTGCTGAGTATGCCATGTAATTGGCGGTTGCACGAATGCTGATTTCGGTGGTTTGATTGTTCATTTGGCTATTCTATTGTAAATTTTACAGCAAGCCACTATTCGAACAAAACTCGATCCTGGAAAAAAGTTCAATGGAGGCGGTGCACGGATCAGCATATACTAGCCAAGTGTTACCGGCACGCAATACAGTTGAGGTCAGATGACAATCCGAGGCGGTGATGATAGCATACAAGTTGGGTGGACGGTGAGTAAGCCTCTTTAATCTTTCTCTTAGTGCAAGACTTCTAATATGATTATAGCTCGTTTGTTAAAGTTTGCTTGTCTTGTAGAAGCTCAATTTTTTTTTTTGGGACATTTTGGCTAGAGTTATCGTTTTGAAATCATTTGTGTTTCTTCTTTTTGCTTACAAGTCTTTGCTTTCTCATCATTCATCAGGTAAATCCTAGTTTGTATGGTGATTCTAAATCTCGGTTCTTCACATTTTTGAAGGCAAGTCTCTACCGTTTTATATATTGATTATGCTTATTTGCAATGAAATTTGTCAGTTTTATGTTTAAATATCGTCCTTAAAACTTTTGCAGGCTGGTACTTCAATTTGTTTTAACACACAGTGCCCCGGGTTTATTATTGTTAATACTCACATATACCTCTTGATTCCATTCTTCCTCCAACTAGACGCGGTGCAGATGTAATGTCTGAAGTAAATGTATTTGTTTATCGGGTAAATAAGCTTAAATGTTATTATATTATCCTTGTTTTCCTCTCTCTATTTATTTATTTATTTATTTTGTTGCAAAAGTTGTTTTCTTGTCTCCGTGATCTTTTAATGTATCAGCTAAACAATTGGAATGCTATTAGTCAGGGATATATAAATCTTTCTTTTCCTTTCTATTTTACAAAAGAATAAAACCTTAATGTATGAGATAAAGTTATTGTCCTACAACTGGGTATCCTCTATTCTTAAAGCTTGTCCTTATTGTGATAAGATCCATTGAATGAAAATTGGTGGCTTGAAGTCGGACCAAACTTCCACAAAGTGGGGTTTTGGCCATCACGTATATTCAGTGGCTTAAAAGACTTGGCTACACATGTTGACTGGGGAGGAGAGGCTTATAGTCCACCTGGTCAACCTGCTCCTGGAATGGGTTCTGGCCATTTTCCAACTGGAAAACCAAACTTAGATGGATTTTGTAGGATAGTCACAACTATAAATGAGGCTCATGACCCTGTGGATGCCGAAAATACCGAAACGTATGCAGACGTGCATAGCCACTATAGTGTCAAGGATTGGGGAAAGCGAAGTGAAGATGGACATGTGATGTCATTTGTAGGTCCTGGACCGAGTTGATTTCCCTTCATGCTACACAAATAAGCTTTTCTCATAGAAAATAAAACTATAAAATTAGTGTTTCTGTTGAAAGAGTACTTTTGAGAATATATATATATATATCCTATAAAACCTTTCCATCATTTTAGCTTTCCGCTTTTTATAGCGTTGACTTTAATCATGCTTCAAACCTATCAATAAAACTGTAATGACCGAAAAAATCTTAAAATTAAATAACGTAATTTATATATTTAAGTCAAGGATTTTTTTTGAAAAATATCACGTGTGAATTTTGTGATTTAAGGATTTATAGAATTCATATAAATATTTCAAAATTCTATAGGAAAATATTTAAGCTAAACTTATTAATTTTTGTGATTTAATAATTTGATTGATAATTTCTATCGTGGTTTAAGACGGAATAAATTTCAATCCGTAAATAACTTTAGAATTTAAATTTTAAAAATTTTCAAAATAAATCCTTAGCTGTCTATTAGTCAGAGAAGCATTTTTGGTTAAAAATGCTTTTTGAGTTTGGGAATTGACTTTGTCAAGGATGATCGATAACGAGAAAGAGAGTTGAATTTCACTTTTATGTTTATGTAGTCTAAGAATATTTTTTAAATTAAAAATAATTTAATTTTATTACGCGATTTAGAATTTACCTTACTAACTTATATCGACATTAGCATTAGACTGTGTTGAGCAACCCGACTAAACCGAAAGTCTCTTAGCAGCCAATTAGTTTTCCTCAACCAAATGAAACTTTATCTGCATTTCATGATTTAAGGAACCATGTGGGTAAAGTGGTGGGACAAACCAACATAGTTATGAAATTAACAGTGTAAAATATGGTTTAGGTAAGGTGTGAGAAATGGTGTACATTTAATGCAAAATTGCTCTCTTTTTCTCCATGTTGTGGCCCTAACTTTAGAGTAGTAAAAACCAAGTTTTTGTTTAGCTTTAGTATTTTTGAAACACTCAAAGTAAGGTTTAGAAATTATGTTAAAGGTTAATCAAAATTAGGCAACTGTCCATAAATAAGTGCCTCCACATCAAGAGCTCATTTTTCTCCTTTCTTTCTCTACAACACTAGCTTCATTCTATCTTTCTCTTCCATTTTTCTCCATAAAAGAACCGGTTTCCTTGCTCCATTTCTCTCAAATTATCTCCCACCACTAGAAATTACTACCCAATATTTTAAGCTAAGGAGGAGACTTTGGAGGCATCCTTCTAGAGTAAATCTTCAAGGATAAATGTCTAAACCTCTCTTTTTTTTTTAAAGTTAAGCAAATGATTTATGGTTTTATTTTAAGCGTTGTTGGCATGTAATAAGCTTTACTTATATTGTTTTATGGTTTGTATGAGCTTTTATGTAAAAACTTTGAAGGTCAGTTATAATGAATCTTAAAACTTGGGAATTTTTGAGTCGCAATAGTATGAACGACTTTATGTGAGATGTTGAAAACTGGAATCTCAACCCAAAAATGGTAATTCGTGTGTTTTATTTTAGTTATCCCACTTAGTGTTGCAGGAGGTGTTGTAACATGTTTGTGCAACACCAATAGCACAGATTTTAAAACTGCTCCATTTTAAATGTTTGAATTCAGAAATAATTATTTTATTGTCTCCTAAGGATGTCATAGTTCTTACAGTGCAGTAAAGAGTTGTTATGGAACTGTTTTCATCATGGGTTGCAAGAGGTGTAGTACATTTGTACAGCATCAGTAGTATAGACCTCAAAACTGTATAGTTTTTAATTCCAAAAGGTGGAATACTTAGTTTATTGCCTCCCTGTATTGTCACAGCAACTGCAGAGTAGTCTGTGACAAAAACGACCCACAAAATGTTTGAATTACGATTTTTGTAAAACACGAAGGTTTTAAGTCTCAATGAGACAAAGAACTTTCATGAAGAAAATTCCTGAAACCTCTACTTTTAAGATAGACTTCTAATTGGAATTATAAATATGGTTTAATCAATCAAGATTACAAAACTATCTTTCACATATAATTTATGGGGATTTTAAATGTTAACAAATTTAAAATGATTGATAAAAACCGATTAGCTAGACCATGACTTTGCAACATCAAAGCAAAATTTCGATCGTTTAGCATTCAAAATATCATAGACACGTTTAGCTATTAGTGGGCCTTATTTAACTACAAGTCCAACATTGATAATAAATAAATAAATAAGATAATTAATTGGTTAATTAAGTTATTAACTTTAGCACAGATATCAAAGGCAATTAAGGAAAATTAAGCTATAAGGATTAAATCAATAAAATCCTTATAATAAATTTGGTAATATTACGATCCTTCAAAACAAAAAAAAAAAAAATATATGTGTTAGGAAAGAATTTAATTACTTTTACTATTATGTTAAATATATGAGTATAAGCTAGGCTAACATTATACTTTTAATAGGTATCCGCTTTTAGAATCTGAGGGTAAAGGATAGGGAATTTTAGCGAGATGATGATTTTTGTTGCTGGAAATTAGGTAAGTAGGAATCTCGCCTAAAGTATAAATAATTTTTAAATAAAAATGAACAATTTTTAAATAAAATGTTTTAGATATTTTATAAAAGTTATAAATGCATGTTTTATGTTGTGTTATAGAATGTAATACCATGTCATACTGTATACATATTAATAAGCCTAGTAAAAACCTAAAAGAATAAGTTAAGATAAGAGTGTCGTACTAACATCTGGATCTATGGAGAGGTATTCAGTTCAATTCCTTTTTATGATCTAGGGATGTTAGGGACCTTTGCAAACCCTAACTTCCCGATGATTGAGTGCAGTAGGTACATATACACAAGGGCCCTTTAGATTCATAAAATTTTATCATAAATGAGCATAACTAGCACATGCATATTTTGTTATATATATTCTCAAATGTTTTACGAGTTCTAGTTCTTAATTGTTGAACGAAAGCTCATTTAAGTATGTTCATGTTGTAGGTAAGTTGCTTGTTATCACCATCTGATGGACAGTGGTATAGCGACAAATGATCCATGGAGATAGGGAATAGATACCTCACATATTTTTAGCTGCACTCAGTTTTGATAATTAAAACTTTTTTCCCTTAAATATATGCAGTATATTGAAACAATATTTCTATATTTTAGTGACCAAGGTTGTAACTATGCAGCCTTAGTCCCTATGACTTTAACATCTTTATACTAATATATTATGTTATTATATTTGTTGGAATAAAAGTAAGAATGATTTTAAGTAAAGTTAATTGGTAAGAATATAAACAAAAAAAAGATATTCTTTAAATTTAAGTAATTCTTAATATATGTATGTTTAAGTAGTTAAGTAACAGCTATTTAGGTTGCATAGTTATAGAAACTTATGCAAGCTTTGATTTTATCATCCATGTCCAACAAAGATGTTTGCTAGAAATGTCATAAAACAAAATTAGTGATAATGGCTTATCGGAAGGGGAAAAAATGAAAAAGAAAGAGAACTTATAGAAATGATTTTGAGAGTGTAACGCCCCAAAATTTATTTAGGTATTATTAGTGTGTAAAGTGGTGAATTAGTGTGCCATAGTGAATTTTAAAACTTAATTTGACTATTTAGTGATATTTTCAAATCAATGTTATTTTCAATTTTTTTAAATTATTTTTAACCACTCTAAATTATTTTTATTTTTCTTTTTATTTGTTACTGTGAATTTTAAAACAAAACAATCTGACAAATACCAAACACTCTCCTCCTTTTCTCCATTTAATCCCTCTCTCTCCCTCTTTCTTCCTCACTCTCGTTGTCTCTCTCTCCCATGCTTTCTCTCTTTCTCTCCTACTCTCTCTCTTTGTGTTTCTCTCCTTTCTCCCTCTTATTTTGGTTCGAATTTTTGGAGCCCAAACTTCGATCCCCAGTTGAATTGGAAGCTAGGAAGCAAGATTGAGCGTTCATAAACGTGATTCAAAGCTTGGATTTGCGGTTGGTTTACTAAACTTCCAAATTTTTAAATTTTTTCTCAATTTTTCTATTTTCCTTGTATTTTGAAATCTGAGATCATTCAAGCTTAGGAAACCCAACATTTAAGTTAGTGGAACTCAAAACATTTAGAATCTATGCTTGGTTTGATGAAAAACGGATTTAAATCAAGATTTTTTATTTTTCTCTATTTTTTCACATTTTTGGATTTAATTGGAATTTTCCATGCAAATCTTGTTTAAATTAGTTTAAAAGTGTTCTACTATGTTTTTCTATCATATATGAATATTTTATATGCCTGAGAATTGAGAAAACAAGTTGAAAATGAAGATTTGAGCTCGGGAGGCCGAAGTTCGAATATGAAACTTTCCAGATTTTTCTACTTCGGCAGGCTGAACTTCAAGTTCAGTAGGTCAGATTCATAAGTCCGGCAGGCCAGACTCATCCTTTTGGCAGACCGAACCTAGTAAAGTTCAGTAGGCCGGTTCTGCTTGGTCAGTAGGCCGAACTGTGTAGTTTGGTAGGTTGGACCTAGGAATTTGGCAGGCCGACCGGCCATAGGAAATATGGCTATTTTATACCTGTTTTCATTATTTTAAACCCAGATTGAGAATTTAAACTTAATAGTATGATTTTACGGATATAAATGGCACACTAAGACACCATGAGATAGCTTAATAGTGTAGCATATCTTAAGCTAGATACTGATGAACTTAGTTTATATTTAAAGTCGTTTGTGGTTCTGTGGAGCTAACGTATAGTAGGTCGGGACTGCGGTACTGAGCCACAATGTAAGATATCGAGGTAGGACTTCTACCCTTTCTTGGTAGCCAGTGTTTTAATGATTTTGACCTCAAAGGATTCTTTCAAAAATGTTTTCAATAATGGGCATAATGTTTTTACATGCCTTCAAAAAGGGGCTTTGGGTCACACAATGATTTCTTTCAAAATGATTTCCTTCAAAGTGATTCCCTACAAAATGATTTCCTTTAGAATGGATTTTAAGGAACGGTTTAGATAAATTTCTTAACAATTTTCATTATTCGTTAAGAATTGAATGATTATAATGAATGTAATTGAGAATACTTGGTAACATGGGATTTAAGTAATAATAAACACACAAAAAAGCATGATGCCATCCACAGAGATTGGGTTGTGAAGAGTGCGACCTTGGGGGCAGGTCCCGAAACCAAACTGGGCCACTACGGTGATGATTATGATGGCTTTGCTAGAAGCTAAATAATAAGTCAAATTTTACAAATGACTAACGGATCTAACCTTGTTTAAGGTTTTCAAAGCTCAACCCTAGATTAGATTTGGATGAAAAAGAGCAAGATGGTACGTATGAGTTTAACGAATTTCAATCTATTATTTTTATAACTTTTGTCTATAATAAAATATTATATTCAACTACATGTTCTTAAAACCTTTAGTCCTACTGAGGCTTCTGCTTACTTTTTCTTATTCTGTTTTCAAAACCTTTTCCCTAGGTAGATTACAGCTTAGGACCGACAAGGAGACCACTAGACAACAAGTAAGTTGTAGGAACAATGCTTAGGTTATTTCTCTATTTTAATCAAGGTATGTACTATTAAAATTTTTATCTCTCGTATTGGACTGTGATGGTAATATTTTATTGTTGATACCATGTGTGCTCTCTAAAATGGGTCTGGTGGGGCCTAGCTCATGATTATTTGTCTTTAATATTTTATTTCATGATTAACTGTTTTAAAATAATGATAATTGTTTTTAAAAAGTTTTCAAACCGTCAATTTTTTTTTTAAATACCCCAAAACATTTAATTGGTAATTTTAATCAAAAATCTACTTTAATTAACTTAATTAACCCTCCATGTCACCACCCATACTTCGGGGCGTGACAGAGAGATTGTAGTCAATGAATATGGTTTTGAGTTCCAATCATTTTCTCTGGTTTTAGCTAGTTTACATCTATAAATTGGCCAAATGGGCATTACTTTGTTTCCCTTTTGGAGACAAGCACAAATTTAGTCTTGCATATTACCTTTGTTTGTGGTTGGCTTCTCTTGTGCATGTTTAGGCAATGTTGTCACTAGAGAGGATGTAGAAGTTTTTTGTACATTGGCTTTGATCAGATTGGGGATAATACAAATTATTTCAAACACAATGGCGGCTTCAAGCATGCTTCTGCAGCTTTTGAGGATATTGTCACCGCAACTTGTTTTTAGGTTTTTCCTCTTTTCGCTTACACAACACACCATTATCCGTATAAAGTCTTTTCCTATGGAGAAGTACAATCGAGGTGGTGCACTGAGCTGCACATAATAACCAATCATGCCGCTAGCTCATAGAGCAGTTTAGCTCCGACGACAACTTGAGGCAAACTTGAGGGCATATAAGATAGGTGGATAATGAGTTAGCTTCCTTAATTTCTCTCATATAAAATGTAAGAATTGTAACATGATATTAGTATGTTGAAATTGAACTTTTGCTTTGTATTATAGAAACTCAAGTTTTTGGGACGTGTGTCTTATTAACAATGTTGAGAATGTTTGGTAAGACAGTTGAAACTACATGTTGAAACCAAAACACTATAGTATGTAAATGTAAAAGCTTTACATTGTTGTTTTATCTATTCCTAGGTTGTGGGATTGTTATTTGTTTTCTTTCCTTTATCATAGGACCTAATTAGTCTATCAAACCTACGGGTTGTACTCGATTAAACTTGGATGAATACAACATATTTTTTTTTTCCAGCAAATAGATTCCACTTCCATTCTCCATCTCCGTTTGTAAGCTTAGCACTCCATCCATGGAAAGTTGAAGTTGTTGTGATAGATGCTTAATAATTCAAAGAAAATAGTCTCCGTGTTTCATAAGAAAATGCTGCACCATGAGCTTCGTTCAGATTTTAGTTATCAAATACGAAGCAAAAGCTACGTAGGGTGTCTAAACAGCAGTCTTAAAGTATCATCACAAATATCAACATAAATTTTACTAGAGATATTCTTTCCATTCCTAAGAGAGACCTGGTTGACACCATCAATGTTTGCTAACCGTGCTTTGGTGAATGGTCTAGTCAATGCAATTCTTTTAACTGTCTGGTCACCACATATAGCATATCTGCAAACAAGACGGTATAAGACTGATATAAGTGCCCATGCCCCAGCTACAGGTGATTTGTCAATCAAAAAGTTCTTAAAACTGGTGCTATCGACAATATCACTAGAAGAAAAACTTACCCAGCCGTTCCAAGGCGTTTTGCAAGTTTCATTCTTTCTTCTAGACGCAAATGGTAGAGTTTTGCTTCCCACTACGGATTATGTACAAAAGCAAAAATAGCTAGGTTAAAATGCAATAAAGGCAAAAAATGCAAAAACAAAAAGATCCAAAATAAGAGACTCTAGCATTGATAGATAGCTTTTAATTTTAGCTGCCCTAGAAGAAAAAGAAAAACCAACGCCCAAGATGTTTAAAAAAAGAGTTCCCACAGGGAATAAAAAGACACGCAGCATATGAAACGTGCGTTCTCTCCTTTGGCAGAATTATTTCCAATTTCTTGACACCCCTTCAGTTGATGGCTCAATTATGTAAGAAAATAACGAGATTAAATGACAAGTAATGACGAACATCAGTTGAATGTCAAAATAAGACAAATTTATGAACCTCAGAAAATCCTTCACTCTCCAAAGTAGCCACACCTTTAATTTCTCCAGCATCACCTAGTGTGCTTGAGTTTTCCTCATCATCGAGCATTTCACTGGTCAGTCAGAACTAGGGATGGTTGATAATCAGGTGTGGCAGAACTAAAAAATTGTTGCCCTTTTGGACTGACACTGATGCAGAGAGGAAAAAAAATTGTTCATTTCGTTACAGTGAATTCAATAGAACTATCAGAAGAACAGCCCTACTATGGAAGATTTAATAACTGATGGCAAAATTCACCTATTAAATAATATATGGATGAAAATACTGCACCTTATAGTTTTGTAAACATCACGTACAGTCTCTGTCAAATAACCTGTATAATGTGATAAATTGGAGGGGGAAAAAAAGGAAGCTCAACTTCTAGCATCATTCTAATAACGATGGTAATTCTTGAAACTATAAAACCAGAGGACATGAACAACATCCACTAAGTCCATTTATCAGGCTACCAGAAGAGATGTGCTCAATAATTTCTGTTTTCTACCAGCCAAAATCAGCTAAAAATGTAAGATGTTACATTTGTATACCAGAAGAAATTAACTGGTAAGCAAGTGCTTTCCACCAATTCACCGAATAATGTTTCCCAAGGCCATGAAGTGGAAGCTTGTCAAACTTTGCATCCACAACTTTTTTTGACTGTCAACCACAAGATGAAACAAATCAGAGAAAGAAGACACATAACAATTGAAAGCAATGTAGCAAATGATTTGAAGCACATGATTTATTTATTTATTTATTTGGTCTATGAAAGTTTGAACTGAAGAGTAAAACAAAATGTGAAAACCTTCTCTTTGCATTAAGGCTATATTACTTGCATAATATCAAGATACTAATTAGAACTCCATTTAAAAAATACAACAACAATGACAAGAAGGTTGTCAGATGTCAGGACGGACATGTTGCAGAAAAATCATTTAAAACCATCAATAGGAAAAAAAATTACAGCACGTGTCATCGATAAGTAATCTAATTTAAGATACTGATACTTTTTTGTGTTCAATATAGAAGCCCTCAACTTTTGTTCCTAACAAATTGTCTATTTTGGCAACTTTAACACGCCTCTGTATAGAAAAAACAACGCAAGCTCAGTATTCCTAACAATAGGGAACTTATTCGAGAACCTCGGAGAATGTCCACAGGCATATTCAATCCCCATTTACCCCCTGCATGATAGGATGCAAGCCAACAAAAGGAATGCTTCTTTAGACATGTCCTCTTTCTTTGAGCGAATGCAATTATCACAGTTTCCTGCAAACAGAATAACAATTAAATTAGCGAGAAGTTTCATACAAAAGAGAGTTAACAGTAACATGGAGAACATCATGTTGAAACTGTAAGTCAATTATCCCTAATTAAGGATTTCTGAAGAATCGGGGGGAAAAGACCTTTTCAACTGTTCAAAAAGTGAGTATTTCTGAATCAGCTTTCAGATAAACATTTTTTAAAATTATTTGTACAAATAAGCTATAGGCTTATCTCGAGAAAAATGATTTGAAAAACATCAAACAAATAATATCGTTCACTAATTTAAAGAAAAGCACTATAACATCTAGAGTTCCAACAGGCAAGCTGAAAAAGAAATGGACTAACAAAGCAAAACCTAACCACATTTAGCAGCTGGAAAATTCTCCCCAAAATGTTGAAGCAAGAACTTTCTTCTGCAAGTCGTCAATACACAATAGTGTTGAGCAGCCATCAAGGACTATGTAACAGCTTTTTGTTGATTTTCCTGGTGAACAGCATCCATAAGTACTCTCATGTGGAATTAATATAATCAATAACAGAATTGTCGAGAAAAATGCAAAGTACACCACAAATTTAGTTTAATTAATCTGCATATAAGGCAGTCAACTAATTAGGGAGAGTGGTGAAACAAATTTTCTAAGAGAAGACAATTCGTACTGTTTGTAATTCAGCAGGATAAAAGTCGACTTTGTGAAGTCACTTCTTGTGTAATAAAGCCAACAAACAGAAGTAATGCCATCTCTCCCACAACGTCCACTTTCCTGGTAGTAGGTTCTAAACTCTTAGGGCAACCATAGTGTATTACTTGCCTTATGTCTGGCTTGTCAATTCCCATACCAAAAGCAATAGTAGCAACCATGACTTGCAGTCTGTCTCTTACCAATAGTCCGGTAAGAAATATGAAACCTAGATTATTTGTGTGACGGGCACTATTGCAAGCTTATGGCAATGCGAGAAGGGAGGGTTCGAGAATCATATAGATGACATGAGAAGCAAGGAAAGCAGCTACTCGAAATAAACATCGAATAGAGAGGGAACCTGTGGGTCTCAGCACGAGCTCTATTATCCATTTGTCAACGATAGATTCCAAACTTAATACCCACCTCCTGAAGTGACTTAAATATCTAAGAAAAGACGACGTGGAAAAAAGAATATAACAACGTCAGTGACTAAGAAATACAATTGTGAACATGATGAGAGTTCAATATAGCCAACCAAGAAACTTATAAGAGAGAAAGTCATAATAAGCAGATTTTTTGCTTTGCCAGCGTAAGTAAAAACCAGAAAAGGCAGATAAAAGGTCCCATACAAAAGCAGAAACCAAGGGGAAAAAAAAACTATATACCTGCTCAACATCCTTAATGGTTGTGCAATAAACAATGGTTGAACCAGCGCTGGCTACAAATTTTTTATTCTTGAACCAGCTCATCCACAGATGAATGACCTCAATTAAAAGACTTGGCACCATAGAATAGATTTTTGCGATCAAATGAGCCTATGGAGACATAGGGATTGTTCATCTTTAAAGAATTCATAACATCATGTCGAACCCTGAAATAATGGGTTTAAATAGGGTAAAATCTTAGATAAAATAAAAGCCTCTTCCACGAGATCATGAAAATTACAAGGAATTGGTTTAGGCAAAAATAGTAAAGCTTACAATAAAGAAAAAAAAAAGGATAGTGAATATTTAAGGAAGGAGGAAGAGAGAGGGAAATACACTTCAAGTTCTAAAATATATAGGCAATATATGGGAGGAAGAGCAAGAGAATCATACTTTTCAGTAGCAGTTGCAGTTAAGGCAACTAATGAAACATCATATAGAATGTTGCGCAACTTAACTAATTGCTTGTATTCGACCCTGAGAATCCAATAGGAGAATTCATTAGAAAATTAGAAAAACATTGAACAAGGAAAGAATACAAAACAGAAACAAGCATATATTGCACCAGGTACAAGAATTAGAGAATACTAGGCAACAAGATGGTTTGAGCACCAACAATACCTATCAAGTACAGAATATCGGCAAATGATCGACAATTAGATGGTAATATGAATAAGATAATGTTGCACAGTTAACAGCCCAAAACACAAGAAACCATATTGAGAAGAGAAACCTAATAACTAGTAAAATAAGTAATGTTTCGTTGCTTACTGATCACTAGATGAAGGAGGCAATATTAATGGTAAGAAAATATGAAATTCACATGAAGTGGTAAAAGAACTTTAGAAAATGGTGAGAGCCAAGAAACTAGTTTCCTGCCTTTGAAAAACAGACAAGGCCACTTAAATTTGATAAACCAAATACACATTTAGAACTGATCAATTATCCAGCGGCCTAGATGACCACAATGACCATGTACCTCTTCCGTTTTTTAGCCTCAATGACAACAGATACATGCAACAAAAAAGGAAAAAAATTCAAAGGCCCAGAGGCGCAGTCAAACTAGTAACAAGGAAGCATCAATAACCTGAAGTCATGTCCCCACTCTGGTATGCAATGTGCTTCATCAACAGCAAACAGACAAATTCCCACATTCAGCAAATTAGACCAGAAGCTGAAAAAACAAGCACAAGAATTAGGAAACCCATTTGTGTAAGAGCAAATCATTTACAATAAAATGATGTCACCATAACATGAACTTGCATGTCCCTATAAGTCTACAAACAAACTCATTTTCATGCACTTCCAAAGAAAAATATATTTCCATTTCTAGCGCTGATATACCAATAGTGCTTTGAACATATTTTAGTGTGGATATACCTTTTTGTGCTTCGAACATATTTTAGCATGGAATTGTGGATAGTGATCATAATTTTTAAACCCTGTATGCAACACACCTTGAATAGTGCTTGGAAAGTATTTTAGTGTCAAAATATCCAAGTTCTAACCTACCAAACCTTAATGAAATGCTGATGATCATTCTGAAAAAAGGCTGTTTTTTTCAGAAAATGTCTGGAAACAGTAGTTTGAAGCATGGAGCTGGAAGATCATTGGCACATTGATAAATACATTCAGAGGATTACCTCTTAGGAATCAGGCATGCCTTTCACGGAGTCATAATCAAGATATTGAAATGACCACTCTCGGCTTTCATCTGGACCAACGATTCGGTCAGAGCACTTCCAAGAAATTCAGCTTTGATGCCCCGTTGTTTAAAAGCCATAACCTAATTACAAAACCACGTTTGCAATCTTGAAGTGAAAATGAATCAACAATGTTGAGAATATGCCAACTAACAAGCACATTTTTTTTACCTGATCTTGCATTAAGGCAATAAGCAGACTCACGATAATTCCGGTCTTTCCTAGGACCAAAGGAGGTACCTGATAACTGTTTGGCAAATTCATCATACAATCTTGTAAGCGTCAAAAGCCATTGAATTAAGACCCAAAACTACATGGAGAATCAAAGAGAGGAAAATCTGAGAAAGGTTAAGCTTTATCATAAGGATTTCCGCTGCCAGTGGCCATGACCACCAAGCAGTCCCTTTTTTCTAGAATTTTCTCGATAACTTCCTTCTGATGCGGTCGAAATGAAGAAAATCCAAAGAAATTCTGCAACCAAGAAAATCAATACCATAGCAACTGATTGATTTCCTACGAAACAATCAGACCTAGAGGAGAACATAAAAAAGAAAAAACTAGAAATGATCAACCCTAAATGTAACTGGTAGACAAATTTTCTTAGAGAGAGAATGCTTACTTTAAGGGTGGACTCCATTTTTGAAAGCTTTTCCGGCGATGAGAAAATGGGTGTAAGGACGGGGAAAGGAAAAACTTACCGAAGTCTCAAGAAACGAGACTGCTCGGACTTTGCAGCGTTTTCTGTCGAGTTGTGTTCGATGCAAGCATACTGATGTGAGATAAATGAAAAAGACACGGGCAACAAAATCTTTCCCGCCATTTCCTTGAGGCCCAAGAAGAGGCGGCCGAAAATTTCGGACTCTAGCTTTGGGCCTTCATCACCAAAGGACGATGTTTCTATGCTGGCGTATTTGGCATTGCTCTTGGAGTCTGTTTTTAAGTCCTGTTTGGTAAATTTTGCTTTTAAAAATCTTATCCAAGAGAAAAAGTTGAAAAAACAGATCGAGGGTTAGCTTTTTTACAACAACTTTTACATTTATAATTTAAAATTACTAAACTAACATTAATAAAAATACATAATTTTTAATTTACCTATTTTTTTATAACAAATTAAAATAAATCAAATAACATATTAAAAATTAAATGGAGTGATTTTTTTAAATTTAATTAGAATTAAAAAAACTTATTGTTGAAAAAAACGAATTAGCTATTAGAACTATATTAAAATTATTAAATAACAATAAAAATATAATAAATAATGACAACAAAATTTTTTTTAGTATTTTAACGTGTAAATATTTCATATATTAACATTAAACTTAAAATAAATTAAAAATTAAAACTATAAATATATTTGGTAAGTTATATTTATTTTCGTCATTATGCATCTCCATATGAATTTTATTCATAGTCCAAACACCTACAACTCTGATTTTGCTTTTTACAATAGTTTTGAAAAAAATTTACCAAATGACTACCTGCTTTTAGTCCACAGCACAACACAACAATGTTAAACTGATCCTTAAGTGGAAATACCACTTCAATGGTTTTGGCCTTGGTCTGTTTTTGTTTTCAAAATTTTTAGAAATGTTTTTACACGTTTTTCAAGGCAAAAATTTTAAAAACACTCTTAATATAATTCCAAAAAAATTCTTATTTTTCAAGAAAAAAATATTTTCACCTATTTTGAAAGTACTACTAAATAGCGCCTTTGTTTTTCAATCTTACTGTTTATATGAAAAAGTTTAAAACAAACCACTTTTAAAAAAATAAAAGACATAATTAATTACAAGTATTTTGAATTAAAGTTTGGCAAACAAATATTATCTAAGAGTATTTTGGTCTTTTTAACTATGAAAAGTTATATGAACTAAATAAAAAAAAAATAAATTATAGAATACAATAGTAACTAATAAAGAAGTTATATACTAGCTAATTTACTTTGAAGATAACCCTTAATACCATTTTTTGTTAAATGCTACCCAGTACTAGAGCTTCTAAAAATTTTCATTGATGAAACCATTTGTGTCCATTAGATTAAATATTCAACAGTGAAAAACAAAAAGGATTACTGTAACTCGAATGAGGTCATAAACACCGTATTTATATAAATAAAACACCAAATATTAAAAAATCCTTAAAAAAACTATCTCAAATAATTTGACCAGAACTAATTTGAAAAACAATGATAATTTGACGGGAACTTTTTACTTATTTGAAAATTAAAAAAAATAAAATAAAATAACAAACCTAAAGCTATTTGCACCAAAAACACACGCGGGGTGGCATAACCTCCTTTAGGGAGAACATCAATGTGAAAGGAAATCAACCAATCACATTAGAGTCTTATAAAATGGACTAATCACGTAAAAGGATATGGATTAAAAAAAATAAATAAAGATAGTAAAATAGCCGTTTGTAGATGGGGATGAAAACCAACCTACCGTTTTGCCTATAAATAGGCAACATCAGATGCTGAGGGGGCAGACGAAAGCCACGCAAAAAGAGAGGGATATAGAGAGAGTTTTCTTAGAAGGAAGAAGAGGAGAGTGAAAAAAAAGAAGAAGAGAAATTAGGAAAAAAGTTAAATGTATTATTTTGTTTGGTCTCTTTTAATTGTCTACTTAAAAAATAAAAAAAATAATATTTTCTCTTTTTTTTCATTGTTTTCATGGGTTTACCATTCAGTTAGTTAAAAGAAGATCGAGAGAGATTAAGCTTGTAATCGTGTGATCTTGGACTGAATAAAAGAAGCAGATCGAATTCCCAGAGGAGTTCGCGAGGACGTAGGCACAATTGGCCGAACCTCGATAAATTCGTGTGTTGATCTTCATTTACTTTAGTTTTTCATCTCTGAAATACCAACATTCTTCTTTTTTTTTCTGTAAATTAGGAAACAGCCTTTGCTATCTGGAACTTGAAGAGTTTGCCGGTTTTGAAGCCATTTCCTTTTGCACTTCTTTCGGTACATCTCTATCTGCTTTAACTTGTTTTTGAAGTTTTGGTTGATTCTCTCCTTTGTTTGTTCTTTTTTCGTTTTTTTTTACCGATATAGGACATTCTTCTTCCTTTGTATGAGTGACGACAATTTTTTTTTCCTTCTCATGAATATATTTGCTCCTGGGTTTGTTGATCTGAAGTTGGAATTGTTCTTCATAAGTACGAATTATTCTTAAAGTTGGAATTTTTTTGTTCTTTTGTCTTCTGATGGTTCATTTAACTGTTCAAATGGTTTTTTTTTTTTTTCCAATTATTGTTTAAGCAATTTTTTGTTCCTTTTTGGTTGACAATTTGTGTTCTTTGTTCTAAATATTTTTTAAGCTTCTTCTTTTTTCCGAATAAGTACGAATTTATGGCTGACAAATTGGGTTGTATTTAAATTTAGGCCTTCAAGTAAATGTCTTTGGAATAGCTTCTTAGTAGCTTAATCTAAACTTTAAAGTCCCACTATTGTTTCCATTTGGCCCTCAGCAGCTTCTTGGTTGAGGGAGGGGGGTTGGATGATTTTTGCTTGCGGTTCAGCAATTCAATCATTGAGGTTTCAAATTTGGCTGTTTGCATTAGGCTTTTTTTTTTTTTTTAATTTTTCTCTCATTTTTCCAGGAAACTCAGATAAATACATACAAATTTTGTTATGTGAGTGAATTGTGATGGATTATGGTTTGCTGTTAGATATATATTATTGAAATCTATAAGCTTAATCTACCAAAACCAATCAATCTAGGCAATGGAAGCATTATGGATCAAAAGCCATAAACAAACACCAATTTCACAGATCTACAAAACTAATCACCAAGCAAATACGAAAAAAATTAGCATAAAACTTCTCAAAACGTGAAGAAGCTCAGATAATAACATAAACAAACACCAATCTTAAGATCCACTCAACCAATCCACCAAAACCAATCAACGAAGCAATTACCAAGAAAAATTGGCATAAAACTACTCAAAACTTGTAGAAACTTGATCAGCAAAGGTGATTGCCTCCTAACTATTGGCAATTGAGTTAACTATTCGCAATGACAAGGAAACCAATTATGAACGAAGCAACTTATGAAAAATCCACTGGGGAATCTATATATGTACGAGGTGTAAACAAAATCAGTTGCGGTACAATGACGACTGAAGAGGAAACAAGTTTAATGGGAAAAGAAACTTCTATATATCTATATATCTATATATTGATACACCTATTCTGATGGTATTTGGTAAAGCTTTTATTGAAAACTTCTTGTTTATACGCATGTTATATTTTGAATGATATGTTGGTTTTGGAATTGTATACAATGTCTTATCACAATTTAAAGGTTTATTTATCTGGATGTCAACCTCTACTTCTCAGTGGACGAACAGAACATTATGAGAAGAATTGGAAACCGAAGTTTCTGTCGGGTGTAATAAGACGAGCAGATTAAACTAGAATTTGAGTCTTGGCTGATTAAAATTTTGATAAATTCAATAAGATATACTTTTGCTGCTCTTTCTGGTCGACTCATGAAGTTTCTAGGGGAAGAAACGTATTTTTCAGGTTTCGTGTTACTGCGAATAATGAGTGATGATTAATTTACTCATAAAAAAGTTCATCAACGGTGTACTGTCTAGTATACCAGATCATATTATTTGCAACACCCGCAGCGAAGCGCGGTGAAAGAATCTTCTAGTTATAACTAAATCAAAAAGAAAATAACTGATCGAAGAGTACAATGATAGAGAGACTTAAAAATTCTTTCCATTATTGGCCATGTTCAAAAAGTCAAGAAAGTAATGTTGAAACAAAATCATTAAATGTGAAGATAGAGTAGTAGTTTCTAAGAATACATGGTAGGTTTTTTGTTTTTTATTTTTTATTTTTTGAAAACTTCAGACTACAAGAGGTATCTTTAAACTCTTTTTTTGACTCTACAAATAAGCATATAAAACTAATAATACAAAAAATCAAATAGGATAAAATTATAAATTCAATGCTTAAATAAGACAGCCAAAAACAGTGCCAATACCAAATATAATATTACATAGAGAAAGTTGTCCTTACTGATATTTCATATTATGATAAACATATATCAAGAAAAACTAAAATAATATTTGCAATATTCTAAGAAATAATTAACTTAAAAAGTTTATTAAATTTATCTGATCCTACACCCTCTGCACGTAGCCTTATAAATAGAGGGATTGGGATTGTAGTTTAAATCATTAATTAACTGATTGGGAAGTGTAACACCTGTATGATTCTATAATGTATTCTATAGTCGATAGTTTCTACATAAAAGAGTGAATGTTTTCCTGCCTTTTTTTTTAAAAGATTTTTTCCTCTTCTTTTTCCTTTTCTTTCTTCACCGGTCTTCCTTGGTCCCTCTCTCTATTTCTTCCTTCTTCTCAGTATCTTCCTCTTTCTTCCTCTCTCTCTCCAGCCTCCATCTCCTCTTCTCCTGAAGTTCCAAAACTCCACCTCTTCTTTCCTCTTCTGAAGTTGCTGCCTTTTTTGTCGTCTTTCTTCAGCTTTTTCATTCCTAATTATCTCTCATCACATTAAAAAAAATCATCCATTTCCTCTTTTGTAGTTAGGGCGATACAGGTTAAACTTCTAAGCCCTCTTTTCAAGTTCTACATTTTTATGTTGTATGCAAAATAGACAAAATAGACATTCTAATTTGTGTCTTCTGTAGGTTAACATGGAGATCACATTGAAGTTGGAATCAGTCCCTCTTTATAAGGTATGTTCTGTTAATTAGCGTCAATTGGTCATTTTGCTAATTTCACTTTCTAATATTATCATTAAAGCAAATTTTTCATTCATTTATCCGGTTTAAACTAAATGGTTGTTTACTGATATGACTGTAAATGATGTCGTGATGAACTTCCAATTTCCTTATTGTTTTTGATGCGTTGATCTCTCTTTTAATTACTCATGCCTGCATCAAACTATGATATCTATTGATGCAGCTGTTCTTAGTTGGAGGATGCGTTATGTTGACTTTCAGTGTCATATTTTATTTTGGTTTGGACTGACCTTTGCTATATTGCATCTTGTACTTGGCTGTCGTTTTTCTTTGATTTTGTCTTGGACTGTAATGAGCTAAAACGCTGTGTTTACCCCCTAGGTTTGGTACTGTTTTAGCTCATCAGCTCAAATTTTGCTGAATTGAGAAACGAAGGTCCTGAGATCTAATTCTTGTCTTTGAGAGCGTCAGCTCTCATGAGCTCCCTTCAATACCAAAACGACCGCCGCATCATCTATTGTTCTTAATTCATATGCCTGAATTGTTAATTCTTTTAAAATTACTAAAGTTTTTACTACAATTATTGTGTGAAATGGAAAATGCATAGTTTGTGACCTTTGCAAGTGTACAATGCTGTTGATGATTTTCCAAATGTGAAACACAAGTTGGATGGCTTTTTGGTGAACAATCTCTAATGGGGCATACATGTTGAATGGGACATTGATCAATCAGTGGGCCTGGGACTGTGAGGATGGAGGAGACACCGAGATTGCGCTGCCACTGCAGGTGTTGGAAGATCGCGTTTCGCAACGGGGCGGAGGAGAGGACAATGATCACAACGAGATCGTCTCGAATCCTACCGGAAATTGGATAGAATGGAAAACCATCATCCCACGTAATCCAAATAATGTTTTGATTTTTCCAATGGTTTTTCCTAGGGATCTTTTCCAATAGTTAATTCTTTAAACTATTAGATATATAATCCTTCTCCTTTTATTATTAGATATATAATCTGTAACTTCATTCACCAGTATTCAAGCGTTTTATTCAGCGGACGGAAAAACGAAGAAAAAAAGTTGAGAGAAAAGCAATCCTCTGTCTTTGAGCTCACTTTACGGATAGCATTAACATATGTGGCAAGTTCCTTGTAAGCCTAGGTGGTCTAGACTTTTTTAAACCATTGGATTAAATCCAGTGGTTAGGATAAAAGTTGACTACATTTAAGAGGAGAAAAGAGCAAGAAATAATTGAGCATGCCCAGCCATTCGTTCATATCTGTATTTTCTGTTCTCTTTCATTTTCAAAGTGAACTTAAATAGTAAAGAATATCTGTAGCTTAAGCTTCCTAAAAATGGCAATATTATTCTTTTCAATTGAGCGCGTGGTATCTTCACCAACGATGAATTCCTTGGGAGTTTTTATTGAATGAGATTCTCTCCCAAGTATAAAGGAAGGCGAGGAAAACCTTTTTTTTCATGGCAGTTGGCGACTTGCAAATTCTCCTCACGACGAGGAATGGGACTCCCTTCCATATTTGAGATTTTGCTGCCATTTGTGGATGAAGAGAACTGATTTTGCATTTTCATTAAAGGACGACAAATGATTTCGCTTTATATCTAGATGTCAACATTTTGGATACGAACTTGTTTTTATGTTTTGTGCTTTTTTTTCGTTGACAAATGATGACGACAATGATAAAAATATTCACTACGTTAGTTGATATTTTCAATACAATATCTATATATTTTGAAGTTTTGAAATGGATATTGGAGGAAGGATTTTTCTTCCAGAATGTCCGTAAAATATCCACAAATATTCATCATCTCAGTGAATATTTGTGAAAATTCGGGGTATTTTCAAAAATTTCTACAAAATGTCTAAAAAAGCAGAGAGAATTCCTTTTTTGCACAAAAACAGTTTTGTAGGACTTTTTAAATTATTTTTCAAAACAATGTGATTAATATTTTGAACCCGAAACAATATAAATGTATTTATTAAGATTTATTTAGTCTTTAAATAAATTTTATTTTTAAAATCAATAGTTCGTGACTCTTCTGTAAAGCCTTTTGTCATGTTATGTTAGAGGTAGTTATGTGTATTATATTTTTACCTTTTTTTATTACATGTATTATGGTATTTATGGTTATGGTAGTTGGTTTCTTAATTATTTTTGGAAATTTTTATTGAAAAAGTTGACAAACTTCATGGTTTTGGTTTTTCATACATAATGAAAAAATCATTAATTCCTCAAGTTTGAATTTTATTATTGCAGATGTTGAATTTACAATTAAATATAAAATGTGTTAATCTAGATTAATGTATTCTTTTTAATAGATTTAGGCCCTCAAATCACCGTTATTTGAATCTATTAGTTTTAAAAAGAACTTGTTAGACTGATTGTAGAAAACAATCAACAAACTGAAACCAAATGGCATAAAATAATGATAAAGAGGTAAAAGATACCATATACGTGGATTTATAGTGGTTCGCTCTATAAAGAGAGCTACGTCCACTGTTCTTCATTATATATGAATTCGTGAAAATACATATTAGAAGGATGAGAGTAGAAAAAATTTGACAGAGTTCCTATATGTTCTATTTTTTGTATATACAATTAAAGACAGCATCTCCTTATGTAAAGGATAGAGAATAATCGTGACTTCCAACCAACTGGAGGAGTGTAGTGATAATGCTTGAGGTAACCATAATAGTAGGACACGTAGCCTGATCTGTGATAGGCCGCAAAAATCATACTTTCTCCACGCCTCAGTTCATGGCTAGACATGTTTATAACTGTCAGTTTATGTCAATCGATTCCATCGAATGAACACTTGGGGAAAAACCTAGGCACAAACTTGCAATAGTAGAACGTTATCCGAATAATACATATCGATTTCATATGAGATCGAACTGATCGATCCCATCAAAGCCTTATTGAGTTTACATATATGTACTTCTCATGTCGAGAAGCTAAGTTGTTTGATTCTGGTCGAGTCACTCTAATCAACGACAATGAACCATCATTTTGGGCCTTTAAACAATTCAGGCCTGAATTAAATTGTACCTGAACAACTATGTGTTTCCATTTACATAATAAAATCTTTGAAAATATCCACAATATTAGCAAATATTCGTAATATTCACAATGAAGGATGAAAATGTCCTTGATATTGTGACATTTCTATGACAATATCTATATTTTGAAGTCTTGATATAGATATGGAATGAAGGATTTTTCTTTCAAGATGTCCATAAAATACCTATAATATCTATAAATATCCTCAATATAAGTGAATATATGTGAATATCTAGGATATTTTCAAAAATATCCATAAAAATCCAAAAATGCCGAGAATTTTTTGCACAAAAATCAAATTTATAGGACTTTTTTTAAAATTATTTTTAATAAAATGTAACTAATATTTTCAACCTAAAAACAATAAAAAATTTTATTATGATTTAATTAGTCTTCAATTAATTTTAACTTTTTAAATGAAAAGATCATAACTTCACCATGTCAAGTCAAATACCTTTAGGCCCATTCGCTAGAGAATATAAGATTTTACGCATGCTAGACAAGATGAAGATCATGGTGGTAGGGCAACAAGTGAGGGTATTGGGGCAATTAGAAAACAACATATAAGATGACATGGTATAACTCAAAATAAGTCAACTTGATGGGGATTTTGTTGCCTTGAGTGTTAACTTTATAAGCTTAGGAACTAACTAAAGTTCATCTAGTTATAGTACTCTTCATAGTTCTCAAATGGGGTCGAGTTTAAAAGAATAATATAAAGATGGTTTCTTTCGGTATATTTGATATCTTCCACCATGAATTAATGTTGAGATGATATTATAAATCCATAAAGACTACTCATCAAGTTAATTAAATTATCAATATCCAATTTATGGGTTAACGATTGGAAGAAAATAAGAAGCATAGAACTATTCAAGAATAGTATCGTAGCAAATGTATTGTTTAGATTAAGATCAGAACCTACATATTGCTTTCTAACATGCTAGCAACTCTTTTTGAAATTGAAAACACTTGAAGTTTCTATTTATCTTATTATATTTGGCAGTATTTTTCTATGTATTTTATGTGTTTAGTAGTCATTTTCCTTGCACTCTATTATATTATTGTACCTTTTTTAGAAGAATGAAAATAATATCAGAATTATAATCAATAAATAATTATTATATTTTCCTTTTATACTATGAGATGAAACTCCCATATTAGACAAAAAATGTATTATTTATATTATTATCTTTGTTCAAGTTAAGTAATATTGATTGTTTTACCATTTTATTAAGGTTTTTTTTTTCTCGAATATCTATCGACATCGACATTTCCATTGATGTTATCCATAAATTAAAACCTCGACAACTCTGTCGACATCAACAATTCGACACTTTCGTCCTCGTTCACAATATTCATGAAAATTTAGGATATTTTTAAAATTTTTCACAAAATGTTTAAAAAGGCTGAAAAAGTTCTTTTTTAACACAAAAATCAATTTTGTAAATTTTTTCATTATTTAAAAAAATGTGACTAATATTATAAGCCTAAAAACAATAAAAAAGTATTTATTAAGACTTATTTTGCCTTTAAATAATCTTTATTATTTTTAAAGTGAATAATTCGTGACTCTTTCGTAAAGTCCTATGTCATGTTGCATGTAGCTGTGTTGATTATAATCTATATTTTTACTATTTTTTGGGTTTCATGCATTATGCTTATGGTCGTTGGTTTCTTAATTATTTTTGAAAATTATTATTGAAAAAGTCGATGATCTACACGGTTTTGGTTTTTCATACATAATGACAACATCATTAATTCCTCATGTCATTTTGCGTTTCCATTCACTTTCCATTAACATAATTTAATTTTGTACTTCAACCATTAATTGAACCAACTGTTCAAATTAACTCTCTTATCACTTAGTCCAAAATCTAATGGTTTAAAGTTCGTCTACATGGCTAATTTATTCAATTACACATCACACATTAATTTATATCTTTTGTTTTCTTTCTTTTTATTCTCTTTTGCTTCTAACTTTCAACTGATGCGTTTAAACTTTCCTATATGCTCTCTTTAGTTGTTCATAGCTTCAATAATATAAACAATTAGCTTATGTACTAAAATATGTGAACTTACGTAATATCATGGAGATTTGTGAACCTTTTATATTAAGAAATTAATTGTAATTTTTTATTTCTATATTATTCGTCAACGCGGACGTGTTGAGCGGAGTAAAATGAGCTCTGGGAGCTCGCACTATAAAATTATCGAGGAAGAAGAAGAACCTTGAAGCAATTAATTAAGTAGTAGCTTAAGTGTCTTTCGTTTAAAATACCCAGACTTTATTATCTGGAGGATCTGGGTAAGTGCGGTATTGGAGAAGGAGAAGTAGGGGCAGCTTTAGAAAAGTTCGGATCAGGAAAAGTAAGAGTTAGAGATTGTATTCTATACAATAGCAAACACATAATATTCTGTTGAACTCATCATTAGTACCACCTAATTTTGATCTTAGCGATTTAGAATTAATAGGCACTATCGGTCGTGCACTACAACAAATTTCCCATTATTTCTTTATAAATTTTCTTTTTGTCTACTCCATATGTCAAGTTATAGCTGACCAATTATATACTGTGTTAGCATACATATACAATCAAAAAAGAAAAACCAATACTTTGCATTTTTTTTTTCCGTCAAATACCTGCACATGAAATACTTGTAATAAAAAAAAATAAAAATGTTTTGATTACTAAGGAGGACCGGAACGTGCCTAGGCACGTCTCCATACTAGTTTCAATCAAGATCGTTTGATAAATAGTACAAGTTCTCTATGCGTGACTTTGATCCTTATACTTCTTGATACTCTAAGAGTCCTTGGTAAGTATATTTACCAAATTCTCCCCCAAGTTGCTTTCTGTTTCTAAGTTCGAGAGAGATAATATGAACATTGTTAGGTTTTGGGAAGATTTTTGCAGGGTTAACACTTCTTTTAACACCTCCTTTCCAAGGTTTTATAGATAATCTCCATCTCAATCTGTTTTCATTTTCTCTTGATGTCTTCCACATGAAAACTATTCTTTTAATGTTTGGAACTCTAATGAAATCAAGGTTTGGTAATTTGAATGAAAGCAAAGGCTTTTTTTTTTTTTTGAGTCTGTTTGTTTCATTTTTGTTCATAGTGCATGTGTCTCTAATTTGTAATTCTCCATCTTGAATTTTTCTTGGCAGGTGCAGAATCTCATATTCCATCTCACCCTCCTCCTCTCTACTGTTGCAGTGACATCTGTTAATGCAACAGGAGAAGAAGGAGCCTTGGAAACCATTAATGATAATTTTTACAGAAAGATGAAGAAATTTAAATACTTACCCATCGTGCTGAGTATTATGGCTGTGTTCGTAGTTTTAATTTGTGTGTTTTTAATGTACTTTTTGTATCGCCGTCGTGTACACGCGCAGACAATACTTGCTACATTACCGCACGATAATGTAGCATTAGGCAGGCGCTGCACAAAGAATTGATCCGGCCATTATACAAACATTTCCCCTTCGTGAATTTCCTTGTGAGGGACAAGACATCTTTGGAGACAGCTGCGGCTGTTGTTTAGAGGATTTTACAGATGGAGAGAGTGTACGCAGCCTCCCGAGTTGCGGACATATTTTTCATTTGGACTGCATCCACGAGTGGGTGATGAGTGGTAGGACATGGTGTCCTTACTGCAGGACTGCTTTTGTTCATAGTTGATTCTAAATACTCCATGGACGGGAATAATTGTAGTTTGTCAAATTCTAACCGCAAAACATAGAGGATTGTAATGTTTTGATAATTTGTCCAATCCAAGGATAGCTACAATACCCTGAAGTTCTTTGTAACATTGTAAATGATAGCTATAATACCCTGAAGTTCTTTGTAACATTGTAAATTTTGTTTGACTCTTGACGCTGTTAATAGAATTGTTATTTTTTTGGACTCTGTAGAAAAAAAAAAAGGTGAGCATCTTTATTGAATTCCAATGACCCGTAAAAGTGGCATAAAAGAAGCCAAACATATGTCTCTCTAAATAACCGTATATGTGGCCATGACTGAGAAAAATAGAATTATGATACAAGAAATTATATCTGACATGTATTTGACTAACAAAATTGCACGCGAGGATCAACAAGGCATTGAAACCAAGCCAGAAAGGAAGGCTAGCCACGATAGTACCATTGAGTGGTTGTCAACCACCAGCTCACAGTCCAGAAGCAAAGGCTTTGGCCTCTGTCTACCACCGGGTTACCATCCGAGGAACAATAATGATGGCTATCAAACTATCAGGTTGCTATCCCAAGAACAGACAAGAAAAACTCCAAAAATAAAATAAAATAAAATAATAAAAAATACACGTTCTAGCCATTTTAGATTACCTAATAAACTATAGCCTGATATAATGAGAAGTTCGACAATCGCCAAATTAAGACAGCAAATATCGGAAAAATTTGGAAATTTTGAAACTTTTGAGGTACCAAGATATTTTTTTATCATAATATTGATTTTGACAAATTATCGAGACAATATTAAAATATTGGTCAATATTGATTAAAATTTCTATATTAAAAAATCTATAATGTATTTTGTATAAAATTCTGGTGCATATTGATGAAATATTGAAAATATATTAAAAAAAAAAATTGAATGATTTTTTTCGTTAAATAATCCATCAACATTTATATAATGAAGATAGTCTTTCCATGAATTTACAATCAATAAATTTGAAATCCAATTATAGAAGTTCATCTAACAAGGCTCTTCTTGTTTACTATATATACAATCAAAACTTTAGAAACTATGATAGTTATAGAATTTTAATTTATCTTCATTCGAGCATACTACCACTATCTCAAGCAAACTATTGGGATAATTCACAGTGTGTTATTCATAAAAATATAATGAGAAGAAGTCAACAAACGTACATGTGGCATATTCATAAAAATAATTAGTACTACTCAAATAACATGTCATGACACTAATATTGCTAGAATCAAGATGGAATTCCAACCTATGTTTAAGTCTCACAAAACTTTCTTTTGATATTGACAAATCTAATTAGTATGAAGTTTGTTATGTAAATTATGTTTATTTATATTTCTTTTAAATGTTTATTGAATCTTAAAATACTAGACATATATTTAATATCAAATTTTTATAATTTTCTGAATTTTTGTTAAAATTTTCATCGATATTAATATTTTCTCTAAAATTTTTGTAAATTTAAAGTATTGATATTTTTACCGACATGGATAATCCTGAGTCACATGCATCGTTAAATATTTTTTCATCATGCCATCTTTACCGCTACTTATTTTATGCATAAAAAAAAGAGACAGGTCCTTTTTCTTTTCTTCCATTTAAGTCTCTTAATTCCTTGGTTATTGTGCTGTCGTTAATTGTAGTTGTCATTTACGTTTTCCCCCCTTTGGTGATCAATCAATTTCGTTTTCCATTATTGATCATTTTGAATTCAATAAGAATATAACTTTTGTATTGACATATACCTTATTCATTTTTCATGCCAACTATTTTTGTATTAACAATGTCTACCTTTAAAACATATATAGGTAATGAAATTGTGTGGTCATTAAAACATGATAATCTCATAACGAGATCATTAATAATTAAGTTTTTTTAGTCATTAAAATGTATCTTATTTGAATTGCATATATATATTTTATAATTTATACACTTACTGTTTTCAATGTTATTATCTATTTTATAAACATTAAAACTTATTATCTTGAAGATCTGGTCATTATTTACAATAATTACTATAACTACCAATAATAGTCATTAAAAAAATAGAATATCTCAAGCATTAAAAAAACTACTCTATTAATCATTAATATATATCTTATTAATATGTGCCTTGTTTAAAAATTATACACTACCATTTTTTCAAATGTATCCGTTAGTTTTTATGATTATTAAAACATTATTTTAAAGAATCAGGTCATTGATCACTATATAAAGTATTAGCCTATAGCTAACAAATATAGTGTAACGACCCGAAAAAATCCAAGAATTAATAAATGTGATTAATTAAGGATTTTTTATAATTACTCAGCTAAGTGTTCAAGAAAGTACAAGTTTAGAATTTATTAACACATAAATTTAAAGGTCTTAATAATTACAAGACCTTAAAAATAAATAATGTTATGAATGCACAAATTGATGTGCTTTATATATGAGATATGTAACAATATCATGTCATGACAGTACATTAAAATAATTATTTAATGTGCTAAACTAAAAATTTATGATTTCATGAACAATCCATGCAGTATAGATAAAGTTATGGAAACAGTTTCATGAGAGTATGGAAATCCTAATAAAGCAATAATACAACAAGAGGACAGTTATATGTATAGGAATTTAAAGTTTACGGATCAAGAATTTGATCAACTCGACCACGACACAGTATAGTGTTTATATGCACATGAAATGCAGAAAAAAGAAAAAAAAAAGAGAAAATCCCATAAAAAATCTGCTTTCTCTCTCTACTTTGTCTCTCTACATTTTTCTCTCTCTCTCTCTCCTCAAATCTCGGTCAAGATTCCGGCGTTTGTTTTCGACACCTCCCGGACCAATAGAAAACTCTCGACAAGCTGAGTCCAACGGTGTGCCGTGCCACCCAAAATGCCAACGGAGGAAGTCGCACGCACCACCCAAAGTGGCAAAGAAACCCATTTTTTTCGATGTGATTTTTCCACCGTTCGACCACCAATCGGCATGATCTTAGTGTCCACAGACTTAGCATGAAGAGAGAAACAAGATGGTACCAGCCTCACCATTCAACTCTAGCTAGAAAGGCCCGACAGAGCTACTAAGTCTCCGCCGTCGCATTGCCTTTGGCACCACTGCTCATGGCGGTGGTGAGGTATACCACCGCCACCGTTCGACTCAGACGGTGATGGGGAGTAAAAGCCCTCACCCAATTCTGCCACTGCATTGCCGCCGGCTAATGAATGGAGAGCGCCCACTGCTGCCACCGTGGGTGAGCTCAACTCTGCCATTTTCGGCGATGTTGGACCAAATTGAGCACACGAGCGTGCTCAGAGGAGGACGGGGAAGCTTTCCCCCACCTCCATTGCAGCAACCCATCAATGATCGATGAAGTTCAAGGCCTATCGCCATCAATTGCCATGGGAGCCTCCGTTCTTGCTCTTCCCAGCCATGTTGCTTCAAATTGGATGAGGGGAAATGCTCAAAGACGAGTGGGCAACAAAACCCCTAACTCAATTGCATGGTAGCTTCACAGGAAAGCCATGATCGGAGCCTCCATTTTTGCCATCAATGTTGAGCTTTGATCTACTATGTTAGAGGTAGAATTAGGTGAAATTGACACAACCATTTGACTCAGAAGGGTCAAATTAGAGGGTAGGCCTGAGATTAGCTACCAACAGAGTCTGATCAACGCTAGTCAAAGTTCGTCAACGGTTGGTCAACATCGGTCAACGGTCCGATCAATGGTGACTTTGGGATTTTGTGATCCGGACCTCCGAACGACTATTCGAGACCTCCTCCTGACTCATTTCGACACTCTGAACGCGATGGTAACCTCCGTTTGAGCCAATTATACTCTGGTGAAAATTGTCAGGTACCGACGGTACGCGCAGTAATAACGAAGTCTAAAATGACATTTTCAGTAATGTATGATCTCTAGGAAGCATCTATAGCCATTCATGGTTGCTTGAAGAGCACTACAGAGGATGCTTCGTAGACTATAGATACAACAAGATACAACTGGACCCGGTTAGCTCGGAGTCCAGGTAAGTAGGAATCTCACCTACAGTATGAATAGTTTTAAAATAAAATGTTTTAAATGTGTTCATAAAAAGTTATGAAAATGCATGAACGGTGAATTGTTACACTGTGTATGTTATGATGTGTTGTTATGTTATGATAATTTAAATTATTATGTTATGATGTGCCATGTCATATGTTGGTATAATCATGTAAAGTGATGAACACAGTATGGATTTGCAATATATTTGCAATAATTATGTTTAAAGTATGTTTGCATTTTATTAATGTATAAAGTTTTACAGCTTAAGTTATAAGTTTAAAATTGCATTTGTTATGCAATAAGTTTTAGAATATAAGTTATGATTTGCAATTGAGTTTGCATATAATGTGATAGCCTTTAATATGCTCACTAAGGTTAAAAAGAAGGTAAAACAAATATAAAAAGGAAGTGTCGTATCAACCTCCTTGTTGTGAAGTACTAAAAGTAAAGTTAAAGTTATACCTCCTAGATGTGAGGTACACAAACAAAGTTAAAGTAAAACCTCAGTGTTCGATGGTCTCAAGTTTTCTACAAGGAAAGCATCATATTAAAGATCTCACAATTAATGAAGCTGGTACATGTTGGGGAATTAGGCGTCTCCTAATTCCAAGGATCACAAGAACGAACAATTGCAGAAAATAAATAGGAGAAAAGAAGAAAAGAGAGACACCAAATTTTATACAGGTTCGTCCAAAATTGAGACTACGTCCTATTTCTGCCGCTTGTAGATTCCACTATGATGAAGGAGATTACAGATTACAAGAGAAGTTTCTCACACACTCACAAATTGTGCTTACCAAAACTCTCTTCTATCTAGCACCCTATGGGAATTTTTCTCTCTCAAGGATGGAGCTCTCAAGAATTATGCCTCTCACAAAATAATGTCACTCTCAATGTCACACACACACAACCCTAGCCACCTTATGTCTATTTATACCCAAAGGAAGAGAAAAATAGCAACTAATGAGAAACCCTAGTAGTTTCCCCTTTTTGGGGTGTTTGAGTTCGACTCTGACTCAAAAAATATCACGCAACACAGCGCGTCAGCGCCGCGGCGCTTGAAACGAGTGCTGCGGCGCTCCCCTGCAGCGCCTAGGCGCCATGCACCTGGCGCCTAGGCACCATACACCTAGCACCTAGGCACCATTCACTCGACGCCTAGGCATCTTGCTGCTAGCGCCTAGGCGCTCTTCACTTGGCGCCTAGACACTCTTGTCCCAGCGCCGCGGCGCTCTCTTGGCAGAGCCGCGGCGCTGGCTCCCTGCCTCACAAGGACTGCATTTATCCCTTTTTCTTTCTTTTTGCTGGGGTGTCGACTTCATTTGGCTCCACATCTGCAACAATCTCCCACTTGAAGACTAATCAATCACCATGTCTCCAACTGCAGCAGCAACGACTTCTCACACCTCTTGGAGAAGTCCAACTGAAGTTACGCACAACTTCAGTTTCTCGATCGGAACCGTCTTGGTGAGCATATCTGTTGGATTCTGACTCCCAAGAATCTTCTTAAGCTTCAACACTCCATCTTCCAAAGCCGACCTGATGAAGTGATACCGCAATTGTATATGCTTCATCCTAGCATGAAATGCAGGATTTTTTGCCAAGTGAATGGCGCTCTGACTGTCACTATGTAATGCACTATTTTCCTGCTTGTGACATAGTTCTTCCAAAAATGACTACAATCAAATCACCTCCTTGCTCGCTTCTATCATTGCCACATACTCTGCTTCTGTTGTAGAGAGTGCAACAATCTTTTGCAGCTTCGAGACCCAACTAATTGCTAGTGCCACCCAAAGTGTAGACATAACCGGTGGTACTCTTTCTGCCATCAATGTCTCCAGCCATATCAGCATCAACATAGCCCTGTTGTCCCAAGTCTGACTTCTTGAACACAGTGCTAAGCCTGCAGTACCTCTCAGATATCTGAGAATTCACTTCACTGCCTCCCAATGCTGCTTTCCTAGATTGCTCATGTACTTACTCATAACTCCCACTACATGTGCAATGTTTGGTCTGGTACAAACCATGGCATACATGAGGCTGCCTATAGCGGAAGCATAAGGCACCTTGACCATGTGGTCTCGTTCTTGCTCCGTGGTCAGTGATTGCTCCTTTGATAACTTGAAGTGACTGGCCAAAGGAGTATTCACAGGCTTTGCATTACCCATGTTGAATCTGCTAAGCACCTTTTCAACATATTCTTCCCGTGATAGTTTCAGACTGTTACGGTTCCACGTTATTCTCATCCCAAGGATTTGTTTTGCAGCACCCAAATCCTTCATTGCAAACTCCTTAGACAGCTCCTTCTTCAGCTTGTCAATCTCCTGTTTGCAACTTCTTGCTATTAGCATGTCATCGACATATAGCAACAGTATGATGTAAGAATCACCAAAATTCTTCACATAACAACAATGATCTCCCTGACACCTTAAGAAGTCGTTGCTACACATGAACCCGTCAAACTTCTTGTACCACTGCCTGAGAGCTTGTTTGAGGCTATACAAGCTCTTCTGAAGTTTGCACTACCAAGTTCTCCTTACCCGATGCTTCGAACCCTTGTGGCTGCTTCATGTAGATCTCCTCCTCCAAATCACCATGGAGAAAAGCTGTCTTCACATCCAACTGTTCCAAGAACAAGTCTTCATTTGCCACTAGCGCAAGTACCGTCCTAATCATGGTTAGCTTCACCACCGGACAAAAAATCTCATTGAAGTCGATGCCTTCTTTCTACTGAAAGCCTTTTACCACCAACCTTGTCTTATACCAGTTTGCTGCCATCAGATTCATCTTTAATCTAGTATATCCACTTATTGTGCAAGGACTTTTTGCCTTGTGGTAACTTTATCAATTGCCATGTCTGATTGACATTAAGGAATCCATCTCATCCCTCATGGCTAACTCCTACTTGACCAAGTCTTTAGCCTTCACGGCTTTATCATAGCTCTCTGGCTCTCCTTTGTCGGTCAACAAGATGTAATGCAGAGAAGGGGAGTATCTCTGTGGCGATCTTATAGTCCTGCTAGACCTCCTGACTGGTGTGGCAGGAGTCCTCTGGTTTCTCTCTGGAGCTATATCTTCTTGGTCTTCAACCTCTGGATTCTCCACTTCCACTTCAGGAAGATCCTTCAATGGAATCACCTCAAGCTTCTTATCTTCAGAACCTGAACCCCTAGAGTCAGTGTTGTCTCTGTCCTTGTACAAAACACCTTCATTGAAGATCACATCCTTGCTCCTGATACTCTTCGACTCCTAGAGATGATAACCAAACTCAAGTCCACTGATAGCCAACCAAAAAATACTTCTTTGACTTGGCATCAAGTTTACTTCTAGCAGCAGGATCAATGTGAACATAGGAAACACACCCTAAATACTCTCAAGTAAGAGATATCAACCATTTTTATGACTCCAGAACTTCTTCCAGTAGCTTAAACTTCAGTGGTATGGATGGACTTCTATTGATCAGATGAGCGGCTGTATTAATTGCCTCAGCCCAAAACATTTTTGGCAGCCCTACATGCAACCTCATGCTTCTAGCACGCTCGTTTAAAGTCCTGTTCATCCTCTCAGCTACCCTATTCTGTTGTGGTTTCCCTGGAATGGTCTTCCTCATCTTTATTCCATTCTCAGCACAGTACCGCCTGAAATCTTCATCTAAATACTCTCCTCCATTGTCAGACTGCAAGCACTTCACCTTCAAATCTGTCTCATTCTCCACCATGGCTCTCCATCTCTTGAAAGCATCAAAGACATCAGATTTGTTTTTTAGAAAGTAAACCCATACCTTCCTGCTTGAGTCATCTATGAATGTCACATAGTAATTTGCGCCACCAAGGGAAGTCACCGGCGTAGGCCCCCACACATCAGTGTGAACTAGCTCCAATTTCCTAGACTTAGGCTCTCTACCCATCTTTGAGAAACTAACTCTCTTCTGTTTACCAAAGATGCAGGCTTCACACAAACTGTGATCAACAGTTTTCAAACCCGGCAGTTTTCCTTTGCAGTGAAGCACCTTCATACCCTTCTCACTCATGTGACCGAGCCTATAATGCCATAGCTTGGTATTGGCAGCAGAATCAGCAACTGCTATGGTATCTCTGCAACTAGAGTTCATGTAGAGAGTTCCAGCCTTGCGTCCCCGAGCAACAACCATCGCTCCTTTTATGACTTTCCAACCTCCACAATTGAAGGTCACTTTATGTCCTTCGTCATCCAGTTGCCCCACCGAAATCAAGTTGCGCATTAGTTTATTAAAATGATTTTTAACTATGTTTTGCGAGACTGATTTCCTACTTGCTGAGCAAAAGCTCATTTAAGTATGTTCATGTTATAGGTAAAAAAACCTATCAGTGACATTGATGGGTAGTGGCGAGCGGCGGACGAATGATGGAGACGGGTATGGATACCACTACACAGTTTATAATATTTCTACATTATAAGTTTATGTATTTACGTACATTTCTGTTTTACATTAAATGTTTATGAAAAACATTTTTATGTTTTCAAGGAAAGGTTTATGAAGGACGTTTTATAAAAAGCGTC
Source organism: Artocarpus heterophyllus (assembly GCA_025403435.1). Lineage (NCBI taxonomy): Eukaryota > Viridiplantae > Streptophyta > Magnoliopsida > Rosales > Moraceae > Artocarpus > Artocarpus heterophyllus. Next base: position 13,311,364 of record CM046338.1, on the reverse strand, counting down.
TTATAAATGTTTACGAAAAACGTTTTAAAAGAAAGAACTTTATGAATATCTTTTATGAATTTATTAATATGAAAGTTTAGACGGTTATGCTTTGAGAAATTATTATGATGGTTTTGAGCAAGTTTTAAAAAGCCTTTGCATGACTTTATTATAGCATTTGATTTAAAATTCTTTTGAAATAGTTTTACTTACATAAAGAAATGTTTTAAAGAAAGAGGTTTATTCTTATGTTCAAAGGAAATGTTTCAAGAAAATTATTATGATTATGTTTTAAGAAAACTAATGGTGTGAAGTATGCAAAGGATTAAGTTTTGGAAATCATGATTATGTTTAAACATATGGATTACAATTACGTTATTACCACTTTTACAAAATTAAAGTTATTATGTCAGGTTTCCGAAAGTAAGTTTGGGGAAATAGTCATCATTTCCTTTATGGAATTAAGTTTTGATAAAGGATTTTTATTCCTTTAAAGTTTATATGTTAAGAATCAATTTGACGAAAAAATTTTATTTCCAATTTCAGTACTCTATCTTAAAATATGTTGAAGTTATGCTTATGTGTAAGTTAAGTAACGACCACGTAGACGGGTCATCACATATAGTCGTTAAAAAATATTATTGAAAAATTTCCTATAATTTGGATTGTATTCTAAAATTATATCAAGGAATATCCAAAGTAAGGTTAAGGACCATGATTCTTCACAAGGTTTCATCTTTGCTTAAGATGTATATTTGAAGTTTAGCACCGTATAAAACCACGGTTGAAAAGATTTACAGTATGTTTGGAAGGGTGGTGAGAACCATTAGTTTGAATCATTTTTACTACAGTATGTGAGAGCTTTACACTGTAGCAATTTTTTTTTTAGTTATTGTAGCATGTGAGAGCTTAACATTGATCATAATTGAGTTTGTGGCGGGAACCGTTGCCAAACACCTAGTTAGGCTAAGATTACTATTTCAATCTTTCAGTCTCTGATTAACACTACAGTTGGAAAAGAAAAGGAGAAAAACTCGTACAAAAAACACACAGATAATGCAACTTCTCTGGACAAATATACACCGATTTCTTCACAAAAAGATAATGCAGCTTATGATAAAAGGTAAAAAATATTCACCATAAAGATGGTGCAACCCGCCATCAGGAAATAGAAAGTATCTAATCCAAAAAAGTAAAGAAAATAATAGAATATTAAAAAAATGATGTATAAAGAAAGAAAATGCTTCCATCTAAAAGGAGAATGTTTAGAGAGACTACACGATATAAAGAGATAAAATATAATCTTTTTGCCATGCAAGATGAGGTAAATTTCACCCAATTCAAGCTTAAGTTATTTGCTATTCCGCTAAGGATAAGCATTTTAGAAGATGTGCCATAAGGTTCGCTTACACCGCTTTAAGTAAGTGGCAGCCTTCCCAACCTTAGCAATTTATTGCAGCATCCACCATACAATAGCAAGCATGAAGAAAGTAGCATCAAACCTCTTAGGTCCAGTAGAAAAGCCCGGACCCCAATAGCTGCACTTCCTTGTAGAACTCTTCTTTTTCTTGATTTAAATTGCTCGTTTCTTTTATTAATGCAACTCTGCCATCTTGAAATTTGGTCTTGTAATTAAGCATCTCCATGAGAGTTGTTATAAACAATCCTGTGAAAACCATCAGTTGCCCTCTTTGTATCTGTGACGTACCGGAACGGGGGTGGAACGTTAGATATAAAATAAGATCGATTAAATGGAAAAAAATAAGGAAAAAGGTAAATAAATAATGTAAATTGCTTAGTCAAAATAAATATCATCAATAATTACTATTACGTGAATGCCACAAAGGTGGGTAGTCGAGATCTTATTATCATTCACCATCACATAGGTGCTTATCATGAAGGTGGGTAAAGTAAATAAAACTACAAATAATAATAATAATAATAATAATAATAATACAAGAATAATACTTAAAATCATCATCTCTAAGAAATAATTAAAAATATGCAACAAACAGAGATGACAACAACTTCGACACTGGAACAAGTCGTATAGTACACATATCATACCACAGTTCCAGAGAAAATACCTTTTCTACTCATGCCCCTTCTTCTTCAAACTTGGGACGAAATTTTAAAAACAGAAAAATGTGAGTGAAAGGCTTTGTAGTATAATCATTTAAAAACAAGTTATTTAATACTCATAGTTATAGAGAAAATATTTATTCATAAATCATTCTCACTAAAACGAATCTCAAAATCTTCACAAAAAACAATAAAAACTTACTTGTAAGAAACTTAGTTAAAAACCACTGTATGGGTTTTGGGAATCGAAAAGAATAACTAAACTTATTCTCTTAAATGCATAAAAATAACTTCAATACCAATTTGAAATCATTCTTAAAGAATCATTCAAAAGAAATCAAACTTTGGCCAAAACAATTTATAAAAAGGGGCTACCAAAGAAAGGATATAAAATATCCTACCTCATTCAAAATTCAATAATGTTAGCTCCAAATAAAATTTAACGTAAGCTCTATTTATGTTCAAAACCTTTAAAAATTGCATTTGAAGTCAGAAATTACACTTCAACAAATACCATAATATTAATTTAATTATCAATGAGCCTTTTTACTCAAAATAATCATAACACAATATTATAATCCTTTTGAAAACATTTCTAAATCATTAAACATTGAAAACTAGGAGTAGAAATACAATTTCATGATGCTCAGTTGGCCTGTCGAACCTGCACAGTTCGGCTTACCAAAGATATGAGTTCGGCCTACCAAACAGTTTGAATTTGGCCTGCTAAACTGGCAAAATCTAGAAAGTTTTATGTTTCAAACCTCAACTGCCTTGAGCTCAAAACCAAGTTTAAAACCTGTTTTTTCACTATTTCAAGCCCAAACAACATACAGAAAATGTAGGAAAACAACTCTAAACCTTTTTTAAACAAAATCCCTAAATTTAAACACAATGTCACCTTTGATTCGAAAATCAAATAAAAATTTCAAAACTTGATTAAATTGATTTTGGCTCAAATTAAGTTTAGATTCATTGTAAAATAGATTCTATAACCCAAATTGAATGTTAAACGAGCTCAAAAAGGTTCGGATTCAACATTCAAGGAAAAATTGAAAATTTGAAAATAAAGCTTTGGAATTTTAAAGAAAAAGAGAAAACTAACCTCAATGGACATTTTTGAAGAAAAACTTGATGAATTAAACTTGTTTCTTGGCCTCAATCCAGCAGAAAATCTAGAGAAAAAGAGAGGGAAGAGAGAGTGTAGAGAGAGAAAAGCAAGAGACAAGAAGAGAGAGAGAAATGAGAAAGAGAGTGAGAGGGAAAGAAAAATAAAAATAAACTCAAGGGCATTTTTGTAAATATGAGAAAATATGGTGTAAAAATGTCATTTAGTATTTTAAAAACCAAAAAATCAAATTTTCAAATACAACAAAATTTAAAATGACATAAATTATTATCAAAATCGCTCTAGTACACTTAATAATTAAACTTAACATATTTAATCTTATTTTAAAATTCACGGGTGTTATAATATCCTTGTAAGAGAAGCGTTTGATGAATGACATGCTCCTTGGAATGTTGGAACTTATGAGAGATACCAAGAAGTGATTTTCTTATGTATAGAGGAGCAATTAATTTAAATCTTAACCCAACTAAAGATACGGTAAAATCATTACCAGCTTACGAAATGTAACAGTAAAGTTTCAATCAGTTTCAGAATCTTTCGGATGATAATTACACAACTTTCTAGAAAAAAAAAAGTAAATGTAAACAGATTTTATTTTTATTTTTATTTTTTGTTTTTTTTCCAATAAAAATGAACTTAGCCTTTGTTTGATTCATAGGGTCCAATTAAAAAGTTTTGATTTAAGCCCTTTTTATTAAATTGATTTCTCTAACAAAAATTTAAACGAATTTAAATTTTTGCTTAAACTTTGGGTTCATGAACCTGTAAACAAAACTAATAGCTACGGTTACAAAATGGTAATGTTTATTAAATATGTAAATCTGTTGACTGTTGAGTGCATGTTTGTTGCCAATGGACGATAATTGATTCCATGCAAAACTTGGTCCTCAAGTTATAATTCAATGGTCTTATAGTGCTAAAGCTGTGTTTTACATAATTATTTATTCATAGAAATTGAAAAATAAAATATGTTGTTTTGCTTATCTCATTCTTACTATCACGATTTCTCTTTGTATCATCATATCAAAACTGTAATCGAATAAGAAAACAGAAAAAAAGGTGATAAGGCAAATCTTGTACAGTTACAATAATTAGTTAAATTAAAATGAAAGTTACAAGAATAGATCACACCAACAATTATATATATATATATTTTTTATTTTTTTTAAGGGACCAATAATTATATTTTTTTATTGACTGTAATGTTATTAAGCCAAGTTGCTTCTAATATGACTTTTTCTTTAATTGAATCGCCATAAATCTCTAAGTCTGACCATGATTCCCCTAAAATTTATGCAAATTACTTCGGCAAATGATTAAATTAACTACAAAATGATAACTGCACAATCAAATCTGGTGAAATTCTCCAGAATTAAAGGAGACCAAAATACAGCAGTAAGCCTCGAGAAAATTCAAAGATTATCGTTGTCAACAAAAGCTAAAAGAATCCTATTTTGATTTCAAAAAATTCAAGTCCAAACCGAATCGAAATCCATTTGATCAAGATTCAAATATGGAAGGCGGGTGTGGAATTGAGAGAAGAAAAGGTTGGTCAAATTGAGTAAACCAAAAGGTAGACAAGATTCTTTTAGTATCATGATGAGATCGGTGAAGCCATGCGAGGAGACAAAGCCTGAACTTGCGGATCAGAAGCTCCATTTGGGTTAATGGAATTCACTGATTGTTGATGCCTTGCTGCTAATTAACACTACGTGTGGCTATGCACAGTGGTTGGACCACCTGTCCTGCTCATCTTAGCATCCCTATGGGACCTGCAAGAAGAGAAAATGCCTCAAAGGTCAAGGGGACATCAGTTCAGTGCCGACCAAGGGCTCTCCGACACTCAAGTCAAATACCTGTCCGGCTGAGGGGAGACTAGGGTTAGGTATGAGAGAGTCCACTTATCTTGAGGGTGGAGTTAATGCTCCTATTTATAATGCCTTACATGGAATGAGTGTAGGGTAGGTCTACCCCATGACCCAGGTACACTATATTGTGGTGTCAGGGTAGTAGGTGACATGAGTCACAATCCTAGAAGGTGGACAATCCTTCATTTAAGGGCTCCAATAAGGCCATGTGGTGGCTTTGGGAATGGGTTATTTCCCAGCTTCAGGCCATAGCCATCCGACACGAGCACGTGTTCTTCCTAAAGAGGCGATATCTTGAGTGGCTGTCAAAGGAGGCTCCGAGGACCACCTCAGGAAAGTGTGCCAATCAATAGGGAGTTGTGTGAACTCCAAGAACGACTTTTGTCCTAACAAAGTGGTCGGCCAGCCGAGGTGACCTCCTCAAGAAGGATGTCGAGCATACCCCCAACACTAGCCCCCAATGCACTTGGTCAGTGTTTGGCCAGTTTGCACTCTGCGTGAGCGAGGTTTGTCGGCTAACATATTCCTCAGATATACGTTTTCGGGATCACGAGATCCAAAAGGCCTTGGAGGTGACCTATCATATTTGACGCTTTGGTCTTCAAGCTCAACGAACAGGTGTCAGCTTGCTATTGGCCATTTCCCAAGTGAGTGTAATCATTGCACATCTTCATATTTTGTGTTTGCTCTTTATTATTAGTAAGGGGAGCCCCCCTCTCATTCTGTTCACTTTGCTTACGAATTTTTTAGAGCTGGTACTTAGCTGCTGAGTAGAACTTAACTTTGTACACTTCAAACCTGAGAACCTTTGCTCACCTCGAACATGAAAATGTAATTTTCGGGCATAAGAAAAAAGTGATTTAAGTGATTCCTAGAACCAATCAGCTAACGTCCTCCGATCGAACAAGAATACTAAGTCCAACCAATCGAGCCCCGCGGAGAGGGGAAACACTAGGAGGGCAACCGAGCAAGAAGGGACAGCTCGGTTGGCTGAAATCTTGAGCTTGGGACATGGGACTACCCTTAACAGGAATTTATGGACCTTTTGGAAGGAACTGTCCTTGACCCAACCATGTAGGAGGGAGGAGCCATACATTGAAGCGGCCAATATGGGCACGTCTCTGGAGACCGAACAAGAGTGAGCCCGCTTGGCGGCCGTTGTGAGTGGGCCAAGCTCTTCGGGCCGGGACACCACCAAGAAGGCCTAAGTTGTAGGCGAAGTTAGTGTTGAGTGGCCTATAGTGTTGAGGAGAGACAATGAGCCGAGAGAGGCAATGATGCTGAGGACGAGGAGGAAGCCTGAACGTCCTTGGAAATAGGGGTCCATGGAGCAGTGGTCGATCGAGTGTGCCGGCCTGACAGACTTTTGCCAACGACTAATATTATCTTCACAGGTTAAAAAATTATCTGATTTGGTCAATATTGGCATTAGTTTCATAAAAGAAATTCAATTTCTCCGCTCTCTATAATCTGCCATATATATAGTTCACTCGATAAAATTCACCCAGGAGCACAATTGGGCCTCTGACTTCTAAGTACAGGCATTATTTAGGGAATTTTCGTAAATGATATATTACATGGAAACAGAATATCAACGAAGTCTACGCCAATTTCACTCACAGAAAATTGGGAATTAATTAAATTGCACGATTAATGGAAGAATACCTGGTGGATACTTACAGAATTTCAATACCTTATTTATTTGTATTTAAATAGGCGTGTGATTACTCCAAAAAAAAAAAAAAAAGGCGTGTGATCAATATTGAATATTTGATCGTCGAACTCAAAAAAAAAAAAAAAAGGATATCGAATATTTGATTGTCCTTTGTTATTAAGAGTACAAAAAGGAAAAAAAGAAAAGAAAAATAGAATAACTGCAAAATGAGATAGGAGTCTGTTTTGAACGGATTAATTAAGGGGAGTAACACCACCAGAAAAAGAAAATGAAAAATAAGGGAAAATCGTTATCCATTATATATAGTATTTGCAATTTTCCTTATTAGTATAAAGAAATTTAATTGCATTTAAGAACCGTTGATTATAACTGTTTTTACTGTAGCGCGTGAGAGCTTAACACTGTAGCAATATTTTTTTTATTGTTACTGTAGCATGTAAGAGCTTTACATTATTTATAACTGAGCCAAACACCCTCGAAGTTGTCACGCCCCGAAGTACGGGAGGTGACGTGGCGGATTATTTAAATTAATTAAAAGAGGAATTTAATTAAAATCAATAATTTTAAGGGTTAAGTCAAATATATAAAAATGTGAAAGTTTCAAAAACTATCTTTTATAAAAGAATTCATAAACATTAAGCAGGTGAAGTCATTAAGCGAATAATAAAATAATAAAGAACCGCGAGTAAGGGTCCCACTGATCCACAACTTGTGCACACACCTAGTACTGACAATATAATAATGCAACCACAGTGCAAGTACAAATAGAGTTAAAACATTACATGCCTTGATCAATTACTATAAATAATCTACTAGTCCTTTACTGCTCCTGAGTTCTGTCTGTAAAGTCCTCTCTGAACCTAAGTGGGGATCCACCTAGAGGGAGAAATTTAAAAAAAAAAACAAAGAAAATGTGAGCGAAATGCTTAGTAGGACTATATTTTAATAAATCATTTAATTTAAGAAAAGTCTCACTATTCAGGGAATTATTTAAAAGAAACCTTGAATAAATAAATTTAATAAAACCGTTCTTACTCAAAACAGTTTATTCGATCAACCAAACATACATTATTTTCTTTTCCTAGGCAAACTACATGAATATCACCACCGTAGTGGCCCAGCTGGGTTTCGGGACCTGCCTCCAAGGTCGATCGCTACACGACCCGATCTCTGATATGGCATCATGCTCTTATATTCATTTCTAACATTATTCAAAACCCATTTACCAGATGTTTTCATTATTATTCATTATGAAGTTCATTATTAAGTTCATCTCAATTCATGGTTTACAAAAATACAACCGATAAATTCTATTTTTAATCAACCATTGAAAACATTTTTATAAAAACCCTTTTCAAAGTCAAATCATTTTGAAACTGGGTTACCAAAGATAGGGTAGAGTCCTACCCCGATACTCGTGCTGGTGCCCCACACCGTAATCCTGGTCCACTATACATTAGCTCCGTGGAACCACAAACGATCCTAGATACACACTAAGTCAATCAATATCTAATTTGAGACATTCTATGTTACTAAACCATCTCATGATGTCCTAGTGTGCCATTTGTATCTTTAAAATCACTTTACAAGGTTGAAATTTCAATCGGGGTTCAAAACAGTGAAAACATGTGAAAAATTACAAAATTTTCCCATGCCCTGCCGGACGCCCTACGTCGGCCGGCCGAACTGTGCAGTTCGGCCTGACAGAAATCATGTTCGATCGGCCGGACATTTTCCAGGTTCAGCCTGCCAGACAGATGAATCCGGCCTGCCGATCCTTTGAATCCGGCCTGCCGAACTAAAAAAACCCAGAATTTTCAGCCACGGGTTTTGGGTTTCCCAAAACTCAAATCTTGATTTTAACCTGTTTTTCTCAAATCCCAAACATAAAAAACAATCATAGATGATATAAAAATATAATAGAACACTTTTGGACTCATTTAAACAAGATTTAAACACAAAAATCCCAAAAATTCAAAAATGGGAGAAAATGAGGAAAATGAAAAATCTTGAATCATATCTGTTTTTCTTCAATCCAAGCTTAGATTCTAGGTGTTCTAAGTTCCTTTAACTCAAATCAAGGGTTTTCTAAGCTCAAACAAACTTAGATTTCAAAAATGCACGAAAATTAAAAATTTAGAAAAGTTTAGAAATTTCAAAACTAATCTCGAATCGAAGCTTTAAATCCACGTTCTTGGTTGCCAAATCACATCCTCGAGCTTCCTACTCGCTAACCCGAAGCTTGGATTCAAATTTTGTTTCAAAAATTTGAAAGAGAAATGAGAGAGAATGAGAGAAACCGAGAGAGAGAGTCACGAGTGAGAGAGAGAGAGAGTGTGAGAGTGGGCCAAAGAGAGGGAGAGAAGAGAGAATAAATAGAGAGAAACGGTGGACGGTTTTACTGTACGAAAACCAAGTACCACCCACGGTTTTGTAAAACGGAATATTTTTAACATTTAACAAACTGTTGTGTTTTAAAAACTCAAAATGACATTTTAAAATAATAAGGAATCGTTAGAATTTATTAAATTAACAAAACAACCTAAAATTTAAAATTTAACCAAATGATCAAATTAACGTTGAAACATTAATTATGGCACACTAATTTATCATTTTACATTACAATAACATTAAATTAATTTCGGGGCGTTACAGAAGTCTACTCCAATTTCACTCACAAAAAATTGGGAATTAATTAAATGGCACGATTAATGGAAGAATACTTGGTGCATATTTACGGAATTTCAATACCTTAACATTTATTTGTATTTAAATAGGCCTGTGGTTACTCCAAAAAAAGGCTTGTGATCAATATTGAATATTTGATCGTCGAACTCAAGAAAAAAAAAGGATATCGAATATTTGATTGCATTTGTTATTAAGAATACAAAAAGAAAAAAAAAAGAAAAAAGAAAAATAGAATAACTACAAAATGAGAGAGGAGTCTGTTTTGAACAAGTAACACCACTAGAAAAAGAAAATGAAAAATAAGGGAAAATCGTTATCGATTATATATAGTATTTGCAATTTTCCTCATTAGTATAAAGAAATTTAATTGCATTAAGAAATAATTGTTTTAGGGAAATTTATGATATTACTTTGATGTCTTGCTTTTTTTGGTATAGTTGTCAAGATATGCAGATGTTTCATATCTTTTATTTAATTTTTGACGTACGAAATGCAAATATATTATAATATGTCATGTAAAAGTCAATTAAATATTATTTTAAAATTTATAAATAATGTATTATAATATAATTAATTAATTACTATTTTACACAACAAAATTAGAAAAAAAAAATTTGAGTCAATATTTCCCCTATCCATTAACTATGCAAAATATATCATACCACATTATCTTCATCATTTTTTGGTGATTACATATATATCTACGTCATTAATGCATAGTCAACTGTTGACATCTCGTTCTCTACCTATATATATATATATATATATATATATGAAGCCATGACACACACACACAATAGTGCAGGCCTTTTACGACCCATCATTATAAGGTACTTTTTGTCTTCCCTATTTTTCGTCTGTATTTTCATGCCAAACCTTCTCAAGATCATCTTGATCGCGTAAACCAGTTAAGGATATATCGGACGATAATGTTTTACTATCTCTATGTTTGTGTTCTTCTTGATCTTTTATACACCATGGATGCATAAATTCATATCCGTCCAACATTTTTAATGGACTACAATGCACGACTCTTTGCAATTTTTTTTTTAAACCAACAATATGTAGAACACTTGACTAGTTCTTCAGATTAATATCTTTTTTCTTAAATGTGCTTACTTGTAAATTATATTTACATTGGACCAAAACTCTGGGTTATATTGACGCGTTAAATATGTAATGTTAAAATAATTTTTCTCTAATGTGTTATTAAAGAAAAGTTTATTATTCTCACCTTTATGATTCGACCACAAAGCATATTTTGGTTAAAACATGCGTTTTATTTGTCCTTTTTGTTTCGTTTTTCTTGCTGAGTCCTATATATTTTTTTTATAACTCACTGAAATACTGTTTTTAATTTACTCCTATTAAACTAATTTTTCTCATTTATATCTCCCGCTAAATATTTTTAACGTATTCCTCTTATTCTTCGCGGTTGTCGTTGCAGTGGATGTGTGAACACTATACAATAGTATTTTTGCAGTAGGCAATATTCATATATTTTTATGTGTATAATACTCATATAAGATGCATGTTTCTATAAACTTGTTCAAATTTTTCTTTTTCTTTTTTCTTTTTTGTTTAATATCTTACTACTAAACTAGAACACAAATCTTCAATAGTGTGTTCAAGAATATCTGTTTGTGTATAATACATACAATATGCATTTGTATGTAAAAACTGAAGTTATTTTTTCGGTCAATATTTTACCATTAAACAAGAACGCAAATCTTCGTATACCTTTTTGCTAATTTTCCTTTCATGAAATTTTGCCAGAGATCAGAGTCAACCATGGCATTCAGGGGAGTCCTATTTTGTGCAATTGTACTGTATTGCCTTTGTTACGATGAAAAAGCTGAAGGCGGCCACGTGAAATTATCAAGGAAAGAAGATCTGGAAATAGAAAAGCAACTTAAGCTTTTGAATAAGCCAGCAGTCAAGACTATAAAAGTAAATCCTATTTCCTTTGTTATCTTGAAAAAATTCTTCTCTAAAATTGGCACTAACTGTACTATTAAATTATGTCTCCAACATATCATAACGGCCTTTGTAACTACATGGTAATCTGATTATAGTTTATAATCATATTCCTAGTTCTCTAATGATGTGCATTAAAAGAGAATGATCATAGCTACATTTTTTTATCTTGGTAAAAATAATATATCTTCTTTGATTTTATTGGTTTTGATGCAGACATTAATTATCACCACTCATCAAAATAAACGTACGTCTCCTTTTATCTAACTAACATATTTTTCTTTGTACAAATGCAGACTGAAAGTGGAGATATCTACGATTGTATTGATTTCTACAAACAGCCCGCTTTTGATCATCCATTGCTAAAGAACCACACATATCATTATGATGTTTGTTGTTCTTCTTCTTGCCAAATATTTGTTTTTCTTTGCTAAGCTGATAAGCACTTTTTGCATGCAAAGTTATCCCAACGTAACAAAATGAGTTTGATGTACGGTGCAGATGAGACCTATTTCTCCTAGTAAGAAGATGAGATACAAAGAACCTACAGGGGTAGGCAAACCATTAGAAATAGGGCTACAAGGTGAAGGTTGTCCAATTGGAACAGTTCCTATTCGGAGAACTACTAAAGAAGATCTTATCAAAGCCAAGACATTCACAGACACATATGCTTCAAGATTCAACCCCTTAACTGTTAATAAGCCAGGACTTCTTGTATGTTATTTTTTTTCTCCTTACATTCTTAATCTTGATTTTTATTCTCTTGTTTCATCACTTGTGCACTCTTCTCAAATCAACTACTTGTACTGCTGAGTATGCCATGTAATTTGCAGTTGCACGAATGCTGATTTGGGAGGTTTGATTATTCATTTGGCTATTGTATTGTAAATTTTACAGCAAGCCACTATTCGAACAAAACTCGATCCTGGAAAAAAGTTCAATGGAGGCGGTGCACGGATCAGCATATACCAGCCAAGTGTTACAGGCACGCAATACAGTTCAGGTCAAATGACAATCCGAGGCGGTGATGATAGCATACAAGTTGGGTGGACGGTTAGTAAGCCTCTTTAATCTTTCTCTTAGTGCAAGACTTCTAATATGATTATAGCTAGTTTGTTAAAGTTTGCTTGTCTTGTAGAAGCTCAATTTTTTGGGACATGATTGTGTTGGCCAGATTTATCGTTTTAAAATCATTTGTGTTTCTTCTTTTTTCTTATAAGTTTTTGCTTTCTCATCATTCATCAGGTAAATCCTAGTTTGTATGGTGATTCTAAATCTCGGTTCTTCATATTTTTGAAGGCAAGTCTCTACTGTTTTATATATTGATTATACTTATTTGTAATGAAATTTGACAGTTATATGTTTAAATATCATCCTTAAAAACTTTTGCAGGCTGGTACTTCAGTTTGTTTTAACACACAGTGCCCCGGGTTTATTATTGTTAATACTCACATACCTCTTGATTCCATTCTTCCTCCAACTAGACGCGGTGCAGATGTAATGTCTGAAGTAAATGTATTTGTTTATCGGGTAAATAAGCTTAAATGTTATTATATTATTCTTGTTTTCCTCTATTTATTTATTTTTTGTTGCTAAATTTGTTTTCTTGTCTTCGTGATCTTTTAATGTATCAGCTAAACAATTGGAATGTTATTTGTCAGGGATATATAAATCTTTCTTTTCCTTTCTAATTTACAAAAGAATAAAACCTTAATGTATGAGATAAAGTAATTGTCCTACGACTGGGTATCCTCTGTTCTTAAAGCTTTTCCTTATTGTGATAGGATCCATTGAATGAAAATTGGTGGCTTGAAGTCGGACCCAACTTCCACAAAGTGGGGTTTTGGCCGTCACGTATATTCACTGGCTTAAAAGACTTGGCTACATACGTTGACTGGGGAGGAGAAGCTTATAGTCCACCTGGTCAACCTGGTCCCGGAATGGGTTCTGGCTATTTTCCAACTGGAACAATAAACTTAGATGGATTTTGCAGGATAGTCACGACTATAAATGAGGCTCATGACCCTGTGGATGCCGAAAATACCGAAACGTATGCAGACGACTATAGCTACTATGGTGTTAAGGATTTGGGAATACGAGGTGAAGATGGACATATGATGTCATTTGGAGGTCCTGAAGCGAGTTGATTTCCCTTCATGCTACACAAATAAGCCTTTCTCATTAAAAATAAAACTATGAAATTAGTCTCTGTAGAAATAGCACTTTTGAGAATATATATATTCTATAAATTTTTTCCATCAATTTAGCTTTCTGCTTATTGTAGTGTTAACTTTAATCATGCTTTAAACTTACTACTGAAACTGGGACCGATAAAATCTTAGAATTAAATAACTTAATTACATATTTAAGTGAAGGATTTTTTTAGAAAATGTCATTTGTGAATTTTGTGATTTAAAGATTTACGGAATTCATATGAACATTCCAAAATTCTGTAGGAAAATATTTAAGTTAAATATATTAATTTTTATGATTTAATAATTTGACTGATAATAAACTTCAATCTCTAGATAAATTTAGAATTTAAATTTTTTAAATTTTAAAATTTTTCAAGTACAGTATAGTGTTAATATTGCATCAAAAAAACTCTAATGCAAAATAAATCCTTAGCTGCTTATTAGTTTGAAAATGGAGTTGCACGAGTGGTATTTTTGGTTAAAAATGTTTTTCAAGTTTGGGAATTGATTGTCAAGGATGGTCGATAACGAGAAAGAGTGTTGAATTTCAATTTTATATATATGTAGTTTAAGAATAATTTTTAAATTAAAATAATTTAATTTTATTACGTTATTTAGAATTTACCGGTATTAACTTATATCAATATTAGCATTAGACTGTGTTGAGCAACCTAACTGAACAAAAAGTCTCCTAGCAGCCAATTAGTTTTCCTCAGCTATATGAAACTTTACCCGCACTTCATGATTTAAGGATCCATGTGGGTAAACTGGTGGAACAAACCAACATAGGTATGACATGAATAGTGTAAAACATGTTTTAGGTAAGGTGTGTTTTCTCCATGTTGTGGCGCTAACTTTAGAGTAGTAGCAACCAAGTTTTTGTTCAACTTTAGTATTGTTGAGACACTTTAAGTAAGGTTTAGAAATTATGTTAAAAGTTAATCAAGATTAGGCAAATGTCTATAAATAAATGCCTCCACATCAAGAGCTCATTTTCTTCCTTTCTTTTTCCACAATACTATCTTATTTCTCTCTTTCTCTTCCATTTTTCTCCATAGAAGAACCGGTTTTCCTTGCTCCATTTCTCTCAAATTATCTCCCACCACTAGAAATTACTAGCCAAAATTTTGAGCTAAGGAGGAGACTTTGGAGGCATCCTTCTAGAGTAAATCTTCAAGGGTAAGTATCTAAACCTCTCCTTTTTTTCCCCTAAAATTAAGCAAATGATTTATGGTTTTATTTTAAGCATTGTTGGCATGTAATAAGTTTTATTCATGTTGTTTTATGGTTTGTTTGAGCTTTTATTGATAAAGGTTTACTATTATGCATGATGGGTATGGTATAGTTTAAATCTAGGTCATGTTTTGTGCTTTGGAAGAATTTTTTACTCTTTCGATGGTAAAATGGATACTTTGAAGGTTGGTTATAATGAATCTTAAAACTTGGAAATTTTTGAGTCACAATAGCTTGAACGACTTTACGTGAGATGTTAAAAACTGGAATCTCAACCCAAAAATGGTATTTCGTGTGTTGCAACACGTTTGTGCAACACCAGTAGCACATATTTCAAAACTGCTCCATTTTAAATGTTTGAATTTGGAAATAATTATTTTATTGTCTCCTAAGGTTGTTACAGTTCTTGCTGTGTAGTAAAGAGTTGTTATGGAACTGTTTTCGTCATGGGTTGCAAGAGGTGTAGCTCATTTGTACAACACCAGTAGTATAGCCCTCAAAACTGTATAGCTTTTAATTCCAACAATTGGAATACTTAGTTTATTGTCTCCCCGTATTGTCACAGCAGCTGTAGAGTAGTCTGTGGCATTTTTAGAAACGTTTCTGCTAAGTATCGCAAGAAGTGTTATAACTTTGTACAACACCCCACTACAAGACAAATTATATTTAACAACATATTATTTACAACATGTTATTTTTGAATGTCGTTAAAAAGTACATATAACGACATCTCTAACAAAGATGTCATTAACGACATTTAAAACAATAATTAACGACATCTATATAGATGTCGTATTAAAGGTCTCCGTTTAACAACAATAGTTTAATGTCGTTAAATTATTTAACGACAAGTAAGAGATGTCGTCAAAGCCTTGGAGATTCTACGACATCCCTTATAGACGATATTGCTCAAGATGTCGTCTATAAGGGGTGTCGTAGAATCTCCAAGGCTTTGACGACATCTTTTACTTGTCGTCAAATAATTTAACAATACTAAACTATTGTCGTTAAAAGGAGACCTTTAATACAGCATCTATATAGATGTCGTTAATTATTATTTCAAATGTTATTAACGATATGTTTGTTAGAGATGTCGTTGTATGTACTTTTCAATGACATTCAAAAACTACGTGTCATAAATAATATATCGTTAAATGTAGTTTTTCTTGTAGTGCCTTTTGTATAGATTGTGTTTTTGAGAAAAAGACCCACAAAATGTTTGAATTATGATTTTTGTAAAAACACAAAGGTTTTTAAGTATCAACGAAACAAAGAACTTTCATGAAAAAAAATTCTTGAAACCTCTGTTTTTAAGATGGACTTCTAATTGGAATTATTAAAACAATTTAATCGGTAAAGATTACAAAACTATCTTTCACATATGGTGATTTTAAAAGTTAACAAATTTAAAATGATTGATAAAAACCGATAAGCTAGACCATGACTTTACTACATCAAATATGGGTTCAATGCTAGTACCAACTCAAAAGCCACGTTCAAAGCAAAATTTCGATCGTTTAGCATTCAGAATGCCATAGACATGTTTAGCTATTAGTGAGCTTTATTCAACTACAAGCCCAACATTGATAATAAATAAATAAATAAGATAAGTAGTTGGTTAATTAAGTTATTAGCTTTAGCACAGATATTAAAGGAAATTAAGGAAAATTAAGCTATAAGGATTAAAACAATAAAATCCTTATAATAAATACAGTAATATTACGATCCTTCAAAACAAAGAAAAATATGTGTTAGGAAAGAGTTTAATTCTTTTTACTATTATGTTAAATATATAAGTTAAGCTAAGCTAACATTATACTTTTGATAGGTATCCTCTTTCAGAATTTGAGGGTAAAGGATAGGGAATTTTAGCGAGATGGTGATTTCTCTTGCTAGAAATCAGATAAGTAGGAATTTGGCCAAAAGTGTCAATAATTTTTAAATAAAATGTTTTAGATGTTTAATAAAAGTTATAAATGCATGTTTTATGTTGTGTTATAGAAAGTAATTCCATGCAATACTGCATACATATTAATAAGTCTAGTAAAAACCTAAAAGAATAAGTTAAGATAAGAGTGTCGTACCAACAACTCAATCTATGGAGAGGCATTCAGTACAGTTCCTTTTAGTGACCAAGGTTGTAACTATGCAGCCTTAGTCCCTGTAACTTTAAGATCTTTATACCAACATAATATGTTATTATAGTTGCTGCAATAAAAGTAAGAACGATCTTTAGTGAAGTTAACCTGTAAGAATTTAAACAAAAAAAGATGTACTTCAAATTTAAGTAATTCTTAATAAATGTATGTTTAAGTAGTCAAGTAACAGCCACGTAGGTTGAATCATTACAAAAACTTATGCAAGCTTCGATTTTATCATCCATGTCCAATAAAGATCTTTGCTGGAAATGTCATAAAACAAAATTACTAATAATGGCTTATCGGAAGCAAAAAAATGAACAATGGTTGAACCAACACTGGCTACAAATTTTGTAATTTCTTGAACCAGCTCATCCACAGATGACTGACCTCGATTAAAAGACTTGACACCATAGAATAGATTTTTGCGATCAAACGATCCTATGGAGACATAGGGATTGTTCATCTTTAAAGAATTCATAATATCATGTCGAACCCTAAAATAATGGGTTTAAATAGGGCAAAATCTTGGATAAAATAAAAGCCTCTTCCACGAGATCATGAAAATTACAAGGAATAGGTTTAGGCAAAAATAGTAAAACTTACAATCAAGAAAAAAAAAAAAAAAAGATAGTGAATATCTAAGGAGGGAGGAAGAGAGAGGGAAATACACTTCAAGTTCCAAAATATATAGTCAATATATGAGAGGAAGAGCAAGAGAATCATACTTGTCAGTTGCAGTTGCATTTAGGGCAACTAATGGAAGAATGTTGCGCAAATTATCTAATTGCTTGTATTCGACCCTAAGAATCAAATAGGAACATTCATTAGAAAATTAGAAAAACATTGAACAAGGAAAGAATACAAAACAGAAACAAGCATATATTGCACCAGGTACAAGAATAAAAGAATACTAGGCAACAAGATGGTTTGAGCACCAACAATACCTATCAAGTACACAATATCGGCAAATGATCAACAATTAGATGGTAATTTGAATAAGATAATGTTGCACTGTTAACAGCCCAAAACACAAGAAACCATACTGAGAAGAGAAACCTAATAACTAGTAAAATAAGTAATGCGTCGTTGCTTGCTAATCAGTAGGTGAAGAAGGCAATATTAATGGCAAGCAAATATCAAATTCACATGAAATGGTAAAAGAACTTTAGAGAATGGTGAGAGCCAAGAAACTAGTTTCCTGCCTTTGAAAAACAGACAGGGCCACTTAAATTTGATAAACCAAATATACATTTAGAACTGATCAATGATCTAGCGGCCTAGATGACCACAATGACCATGTTCCTCTTCAGTTTTTTAGCGTCAATGACAGTAGATACATGCAACAGAAAAGGAAAAAAATTCAAAGGCCTGGAGGCGCAGTCAAACTAGTAACAAGCAAGCATCAATAACGTGAAGTCATGTCCCCACTCTGATATGCAATGTGCTTCATCAACAGCAAACAGACAAATTCCCAGATTCAGCAAATTAGACTAGAAGCTGAAAAAACAAACACAAGAATTAGGAAACCCATTTGTGTAAGAGCAAATCATTTACAATAAAATGATGTCACCATAACTTGAACTTGCAAGTCCCCATAAGTCTACAAACAAACTCATTTTCATGCACTTCCAGAGAAAAATACATTTCCTTTTCTAGCGCTGATATACCAATAGTGCTTTGAACATATTTTAGTGTGGATATACCTTTTTGTGCTTGGAACATATTTTAGCGTGGAATTGTGGATACGATCATAATTTTTAAACCCTGTATGCAACACACCTTAAATAGTGCTTAGAACGTATTTAAGTGTCAAAATATCCAAGTTCTAGCCTACCAAACCTTAATGAAGTGCTGATGATCATGCTAGTGAAGTGCTGATGAAACTACTCAAAACTTGCAGAAACTCGATCAGCAAAGGTGATTGCCTCCTAACTATTCGCAATGACAAGGAAACCA
Source organism: Artocarpus heterophyllus (assembly GCA_025403435.1). Taxonomy (NCBI): domain Eukaryota; kingdom Viridiplantae; phylum Streptophyta; class Magnoliopsida; order Rosales; family Moraceae; genus Artocarpus; species Artocarpus heterophyllus. The sequence goes on along the minus strand of CM046338.1, from coordinate 13,292,441 downwards.
ATTATGAACGAAGCAGCTTATGAAAAAAAAAAACATTTCGGAATCAAACAGAAAACCATAATCCATCACAATTCACTCATGTAACAAAATTTGTATGTATTTATCTTGAATTGCTGAACCGCAAGCAAAAATCATCCAACCCCCCTCCCCGAACTAAGAAGCTACTAAGAGCCAAATGGAAACAATAGTGGAACTTTAATGTTTAGATTAAGCTACTAAGAAGCTATTCCAAATACATTTACTCGAAGGTCTAAATTTAAATACAACCCAACTTGTCAGCCATAAATTCGTATTTATTCGCGAAAAAGAAAAAGCTGAAAAAATATTTAGAACAAAGAACACAAATTGTCAACCAAAAAGGAACAAAACATTGCTTAAACAGTAATTGGAAAAAAAAAATTGAACAGCTAAATGAACCATCAGAAGACAAAAGAACAAAAAAATTCCTACTTTAAGAACAATTCCAACCTTAGATCAACAAACCCAGGAGCAAATATATTCATGTGTTGAATCCAGAATTAATCTTTGAGCAAGAAAATGAAATCTTGGAAGAGAGAATTTGGACGGAAGAATAAATTTCTTCTATTCTATTGTGACCAATACTTATTCCTTTTTATATACAAGGTAATGATGAAAAACGTGAGCTTATGGAATAATTAAGTTGGTTACAACTGATTTCCCACCTCAGCACAGAAAACTAACTTTCTAACTGAATAAACGGTTTTTATAATTATAAGTAATTGAGTTCTAAAATTCCCCCTCAAGATGGATGAAAAATGTCTTTGATAGCCATCTTGGATAAAAGTGTATTTAAGGTAGAGGAAGGAAGAGCCTTGGTAAACATGTCGGCAAGTTGGTGTTGGCTGCAAACAGGAAGAAGCTTGATGATGCCTATGGTAATCTTGTCACATACGAAATGACAGTCAATTTCTATATGTTTGGTCCATTCATGGAAGATTGGATTGGAGGCAATATGAATGGCAGCTTGATTATCACAAAAAATGAGAGCTGGAGATGGAGCAGGAACACATAGATCTTTTAGAAGTTGAAGTAACCACACGAGTTCGCTAGTGGTGGATGCTAAAGCATGGTATTCAGCTTCAGCAGAGGATGGTGGACTGCTTCTTGGCTTTCCAATATATCAAAGAGTCACCAAGAAAAACACAGAAACCAGTGGTAGATTTGTGAGTGTCTGGACAGGAACCCCAATCAGCATCGGAGAAAGCTTTGAGTTGAAGTGATGAGGAAGAAGAGAAGAAGAGACCTTGGCCAGGGTGAGACTTCAAGTATCTGAGTAGGTGGTGAGCTACTTGCATGTGAGGTGTCCGAAGGTGAGCCATGAACTGACTAAGCTTATGGACGACGTAAGTGATATCTGGTCTAGAAAGTGTGAGATAGAGAAGACGACCAATAAGCCTTTTGTATTGGGAGGTGTCCTCTAAAAGATCACCATTTGAGGCACTTAATTTGAGATTAGGATCCATTGGTGCAGATACAAGTTTAGAGGCAAGAAAACCTGTATCTTTAAGGAGTTGAAGAGTATAGTGTCGTTGGGAGAGCACAATACCATAAGAAGATCGAGCAATCTCCAGGCCTAGGAAATATTTCAAGGTGCCTAAATCCTTGAGTTTAAACTTAGTATGCAAGAAGTCTTTAAGAGAATTAATGATTGTTATGGAAGGGCCTGTAATGATGATGTCATCAACGTATACGAGTAAAGCTACAAATGAAGAACCTGATCCCTTCGTGAACAAGGAATAATCTGACTTAGATTGTGTAACACCCCTATGTGGGGGTTAACAGTTTTAAATAAATAAAAATAATTTTAAATTTTATATTATTTAAATCAATTAAACAATACCCATGGGTCTTTAAACAACAAGAAAAATAAAAATAAACATTTTAAATACAAACCACAGTTTTTAGTGTAGCACCAAATATATATAATTACAGTCATCATCACCATAGTACAATTCTCAAATAACTTAATACAGCCATGAAACAAAATAATACAACTCTTACATGTTGTAGATAAGTTACAAATAAACAAGGTCTTCTAACACGAAAACAGCAGGATTTTTTTCGCCTATTCCTCTTCAGATATGTTGCACTGAGTTCCACCTGAGATCTGAAGATATGATAGGGATGAGCATCGACATGCCCAGTAGGGAAATCATGACTCACCTTATGGTTTATCCATTACCATATTAAAAACTGCATGGTTAGTAGGTTACATCATATTCCAGATTATGAGGTTTATTATTATCACATCTTATGGATATCATAGTTAATCATTACCAAGTTTCATAATTACACATTTACACAAATATTACCAATCATCATTGTTCTTAGGTATCCATGTTAAATAGAGTATCACTCAACTCATCGAAACCCAAATGGGCGTACTTGATCACCCTATAAACATTTCAAGGGTGTTCCGGTGAGGGGACATCAAGCCCCGAGTCCTCACCAAATCGATTCATGTACAGTGTGTTCTGGGACTTTCAACCCAAGGAAGCGTCATCACCTTCCCCCTATTTTTCCTTTTAGGGTATTCGTGCCCAATGACGTAACCGTCGCCCTTTTTACATCTCACTATTCCTTTGTATTCAATTTATATTTATAGAGTCAATTTCCTAACCATGCTTCTCAATTTATAACATATGTCAAATCATTATATTTATCGCTATACAATATACATATTTTACAACATAAAACAATCAAATTTAATTTACCAAAAACCTCACAAAAGATGAGTAATAGAATCCCTACCTTCAAAGCTTAACAACAAACTTTTATTCTCGGAATTAATTAACGTTAGCTCCACACATCCTTGACCCTAAGGCATGCATAAGGACAATTAAAACTAAAGCACAACGTATAATCACATTCATAAGTGAATTATGTGTAAACCCGTCTACTAGTGCCATTAAAGTATTTTTATGCAATTGTTCTTTAAATACCAAGTAAACAATTTTTATCTTAAACGCAATATAAAATACATACAAGCAATTTTTATGTTTTAGTCTCTAATAAGAATTCATAAATCATTTAGGATAGTATTGGAAAGGTTGTAAGACATTAAGAGACTAGAAGGTGAGCAAAGTTGGGTTTTTGATTCAAGTTAACAGCTAGTATACCATGGCAACTTGGTGGTATACTTTTGTAAAAAGGCGGGTTCACTATCTACAATTAACACACGGGTTAACAGGTGGTTTACTTAAGATAGACGGGTGGTTTATTACCACTGGCAGGTTTACAAGTTTCTAATCCGAAAATTGAAAAATTCATAGAAATTAAAATACAACTCCGATTTAGGCTCATGATAGCTCATTGGAAAGCTTAGGATGTCTACTTTTTAAATATGCAAACCAATTTACAAAATTCATTTTCATTTAACTCCAGAATTTTAAGAAATAGCCACTGCCCATAGAGGTATTATAAAGTTTATGGGATGTCAAATTTTTCTTTAACTTAAAGCATATTATCCTTGTTTAAAATCTCAAAACCATTCCAAAATATGCAACATGCATTATATAATCACAATAAACATATTCTCATGAGTTTTATACCAAAATCATTATCAAATTATATCTCTAGCCTTTCTTGTAAATAATGATGAAAACATGCTTAAATTTGCTCTTTAAGCTCAAAACATTAGAACATCAATCTTAAAGTTATGGAAACCGGTTTTAAACATTCCTAACATGTTTCTAACATTGTCATCAAACCAAAATAAAAGTTGGTTGTGGGTTGTAACTCAAGACTCAAGTTTTTGTTCATAAATGTTTAAGGATGCATGTTAACATAACTAGAAATTTGCATGAATTTTGAACACGAAAATTATGCATTAAACATGGAGAAAATACATACTAAAAACTAAGTTTAGATTAAAGAAAACCTACCTCAAAACTTCTTTGAAAAGCACCAAAGTTCGGGTTAACAATCAAGCTTGAATTAACTCTAAAACCGCCTCGATCATGGTTGGGAATTATAATTGTCTTGGCCATAAAGAGAGCTTTGTGCTCTATGTCTTTAGTTAGAAATTTGAAGTGAGAAAGGGAGAGAATGAGAACTAGAGAAGAAGGTGGTGATAGTTAAATAAAAAGATATCAAAATGCTTAAGAGGAATGGGATGTTTACGGGGGAAAGTTGTAAGAAGAAACAAAAGAGTCTTAAAGGAAAATATCATCTTGTCTCCCATGAACACTTTTAGCAAATCATGCCAACATAATTGAGGGGACAATTGGAGTGAATTATAGAAGAAAATAAGGAAATAATTAAAGAGGTGGTTGAGAAAATATCTCCATGTCTTCTATGAATTGAGGGAAAATAATTCAATGTCCCCTTCGGATACCTTTAGCAAAATGAGAAGAAGGCTATATAATTGAGCAATAATTTAGGGAGACAAGATTGGTAGAAGTAAGTGTTGGTAAATTTTGAATGTTTATTAGGAAGACTTGGTAAGAAAATACTAAAGTGGTAATTTTTTTTTTTAATGATCATAAACAACTTAGTAATTTTAAATAGTCACATTTTATTCATTAAATTTTACAAAATCATGCCCGTTAAAAATACGGGTGTTACAGATTGTGTGAGGCCAAATTGAACAAGAGAGTTGGAAAATTTGTTGTACCATTGTCTCGAGGCTTGTTTAAGGCCATAGAGGGACTTGTGTAATTTGCATACAAGTTTGGTGGCTTGATGAGGGTGCTCCCCCTGTTTGGTATATCCAAGTGAGAGATCCATGTATACTTCCTCAAAAAGATCACCATTGAGGAAAGCATTATTAACATCTAGTTGTACCAAGTGCCAGGATTGGTTGGCAGCTAAGGCCAATAGAACTTTGACTGTGACTAATTTTGCCACAGAAGAAAAAGTATCAAGGAAATCTACACCTTCTTGTTGAGTAAAACCTTTGGTTACTAGACGTGCTTTATAGCGTTCTATTGAACCATTAGAGTCATATTTGATCTTGTAGATCCACTTGCAACCAATGGTATGCTTACCAGTTGGCAGTGGAACCACAGACCTTGTGTTGTTGGTTTCTAGAGCATGCAGTTCAGCCTCCATTGCTCCACGCCAATGGGGAAATTTTATAGCTTGATGGTAGAATTGAGGTTCAAATTGAGAAGACACTGTGTGAACAAAATGTTTGTGAGAAGAGGACAAAGAATTGCAAGACATGAAGTTGGATAAGGAATGTGGTGTAGAAGAAGCACTAGTGAGGTGTGATTGAGTAAGTAAGGAGCAGTGATAGTCTTGCAGGTAAGATGGAGGTTTGATGATTCGAGAAGATCGTCAAGGAAGATGGGGAGATGTGTTGGTAGATGGAAGGAGAGAAGGTTGAAGAAAAGGTGTATCAAAATGTGGTGGAGCAAGGGAGCATCATCATGTGTAGGTATAGGTAGTACGAGGAAAGGATCTGGCATGGCTGTAGTAAGGGTGACTAGATGGAATGGAAATTTGTCTTCATGAAAGATGACATCTCTGGAGATAAAAACTTGTTTGGTTTGAAGCTCAAGTAATTTGTACCCTTTAAATCCTGTGGGATATCCTAGGAAGATGCACATTCAAGCTCGGGGATTAAATTTTAGCCGATGAGCAGACAGAGTGGAGGCAAAAGCTAGGCAGCCAAAAAATTGAAGTGTGAGAAATCAACTGGCCTCTTGTAAAGTTTCTCATATGGGGTCTGATTGTACAATATTGGGCTTGGTGTTCGATTGATCAAGTAAGTTGTAGTTAAAATACATTCAGTCCAATACTGTATTAGTATCCGTGACTGAAAATAGAGAGCTTTGGCAATGTTTAATAAATGTTGATGTTTTCTTTCCACAACTTAGTTTTGTTGAGGTGTATCAATACAAAGGTATTTATGCAACACTCCTTGTTGATTAAAGAAGTCAGTAAACGTTAATTCTCTGGCATTGTCAGATATGAAGGTTTTAAGTTTGCAGCCAAACTGAGTAGTAACCATATTGAAGAATTTGGGAATAATAAATGACACATTAGAGTTTTGTTTTAAAAGGAAAACCCAAGTAAATCGTGAGTAGTCATCAACAAAAGTCACAAAGTATCTGTGGCTTGAGTGTGCTAGTACATGGTAAAGGCCCCATATATCACAATGAATCAAATCAAATGGCGTGTGAGACATATTGTTCCGGGACACAAATGACAAGCATCTTTGTTTAGCCAATGGACAAATACAACATGGATTATTCTGGTCTAATGGAGAACTAGTATAATGCATTCGAGGCTTTAAAATTTTTAGTCTTTTGGTAGATGGATGACCTAGCCTGTTGTGCCAGAGACGAGCAGTAACCTGACTGATAAGAGTCTTTGATTCCTTAGGCATAGGATTGGTGTCAAGGATGAAGAGACCAGTTGTCTTGCTACCCTTGCCAATCATCGCCTTGGTCAAAAGATCCTAAATCAGAAATTGATCAGGAAGAAATAAAACTGTAACTCGAGAATGAGCAATAAGTGCACTGATGGAGATTAAGTTAAACTTGAACTGTGGAACATAGAGTACATCTTGGAGAATTAAGTGGGGACCAGGATTAACATTTCCACTAAAATGAACATCTATACTCATGTGATTGGGCAGTGTAACAGTGAAATTCATAATGGGATGTAAGGAAATAAACACAGTGCCATCACAACAAACATATCTAGAAGCACCCAAATCCATTATCCAATATTGAGAAGAGGATAACATAGGATTGAGGGAAATTAAGAAGCAGGTACCTGCAATAGCTGTGTCCTGTTGATCACAGGATGGTGTAGGGGCAGGTAAATGACTAGAGAGCATGCTGATGAGTTGATTACATTGACTAGGATTGAGGCTCTGCAAGAAATTCCCCATGCCAACAAGCTCAGTGGAAGGTTTAATCTCAGGAGTTGATGTGCCAGCAAGTTGATTAATAGGAACAACTTGAGGAGATGGTTTCTGACGTGGTTGAATGCCAAGGGGATAGCCATGTAACTTATAGCATTTCTCAATGGTGTGTCCATGATAGTGACAATGAGTACAGTATAACCAGTCCTTTTTGGAACCCTTGTGATTGGGAGGGTGACCTGCAGACTTAGTCAATGATTGAGATTTTATAGTAAAAGCCATTGAGTTAGGGGAATCAGCAGAACCAATGGTTGAGGAACCGATCTTTCTTTGGCGTTCTTCCTGAGAGATCAAAGAAAAAACTTTGTTGATGGGGGGGGGTTGGGGGGAAGGATCCATGTGTAGGATTTGGCCTCGAACCTAAGCATAAGAGTCATTCAAGCCCATGAGGAAGGCCATCATGTATTCCATTTGGTAATATTGGTTGAGTTCTTTGACGCCTCCACAAGAGCTTACCACAAGTGCAGACAGGCCTATAATTGTTGAGTTCTTCCCAGAGGGTTTTTAATTTGGGGAAGTAGACATTGATAGACTGTTGACCTTGATGGTGAGTAGGTAGATCACAGCGTAATTGAAAAATTCTCGGTCCGTTACTTTGTTGGAACTGATCTTAGAGATCAAGTTAGATCTCACGAGCAGAGTCAAAGAAGATGATGCTGGCGTAGATTTCTTTGGATACCGAGTTGAGGATCTAAGAAATGACAATGTTATTGTTGTGAAGCTAGGAATTCGGTAAGAGAAGATCAATACCTGTGGGTTTGAGGATGGATCCGTCGATGAACCCAAGCTTATTCTTGACAGAAAGTGCAATGTGCATAGCTCTGCTCCAGGAGGCATAATTATCTCCTGTCAAAGTCGACGAGACAAGCGTGAGTCCAGTTCTATCAGAGTGATGAAGGAAGAAAGGACTAGAAGGATCATCAATGGCGATGCGACCTGTGGCAGCCATGGAGATTTCGAAGGTGAGGCATCCAGGGCAGAAAGAGGCAGGAAATCAAGCAGAGTGCAGCGAAGAAATCAGGAATCAAACTGATACCATGTTGAATCTAGAATTAATCTTTGAGCAAGAAAATAAAATCTTGGAAGAGAGAATTTGGACAGAAGAATGAATTTCTTCTATTCTATTGTTACCAATACTTGTTCCTTTTTATACACAAGGTAATGATGAAAAACGTGAGCTTATGGAATAATTAAGTTGGTTACAACTGATTTCCCACTCAACATAGAAAACTAACTTTCTAACTGAATAAACGGTTTTTATAACTAATTCAGTTCTAAAAATGAGAAGAAAAAAATTGTCGTCACCCATGCAAAGGAAGAAGAACGTTCTATATCAGTAAAAAGGAAAAAAAAAAAAAGAAAAAAGAACAAACAAAGGAGAGAATCAACCAAAACTTCAAAAACAAGTTAAAGCAGATAGAGATGTACCGAAAGAAATGCCAAAGGAAATGGCTTCAAAACCAGCAAACTCTTCAAGTTCCAGATAGCAAGGGTTGTTTCTCGTTCTACGTCCCAATGATAAGGAACAAACTATTTTAAAAACTCAAATCTAATAAATCAAGAAAAAAAAACATAGCTTGCCAACCATAAACTAATTTACAGAGAGAAGAAGAAGAAGAAGAAGACGAAGAAACCAGAGGAGAAGGGAAAAAAAAGAGAGTACAAAGGACCTGCAGAAAGAAAGAGAGAAAGAAAGGCGATAAGGGGAAAAAAAAGACTTACACGGACGAAGAAAATGGTGATGCAAGAGTGGCCTGGCCCGGCCCATTCTCTTTAGGCCCACACTGGCCACGGGCTAGGCCGACCCATATTAGAATTTCTTTGGCCTAGCTCGGCCCATGGGTCAATTTTACGTGGGCCGTGTCATGTCATGACGTGGGCCTTGAATGGGCCGGCCTATCTTGGCCCATCTAAGCATGCAATTTTCAATTTTTTTATTTTTGAATTTTTAAACAAGTTAACAAATATAAAAGTTTGAATAATCAAGGGAAATATAAAAAATGATATTTTATTTACAATTTCTTCATTAAAAACCTTTTCAAGGAAAACCCAGTGAGACAAAACCTTACTTTTGTTTTTCAAAAGCAAAGTATGCCTAGAAGAAAAAAATAAAAAAAAATAAAAAGAAAAGAAAAGAAAAGAAAAGAGCTTACTAGGCCTATTGTAACATGATATATGAGGCATTGTAAGCAAAGCATGCCTACAAGCAAAAAAAAAAAAATGCTATAATATGATGTGTGAGGCCTTTTACTGGAGAAGGTCATACTCAGCCATGTTTACCCATGAATGAACATAAAAATATATATATATTATATATATATATAATTAGGCCAAAGGGGCCTTCAGTGGGCTGGCCCATTGTGGGCCTATATGGGCCTTACATGGGCCGGCCCATTATGGGTCCATTCAAAGACAAAATCAACGAAAAACGACAGCCAAGTACAAGATGCAACATAGCAAACGACAGTCCAAACCAAAATAGAATACGGCACAAAAAGTCAACATAAAGTATCCTCCAACTAAGAACAGCTGCATCAATAGAAATCATAGTTTGGTGCAAGCATGAGTAACTAAAAGAGGGATCAACGCATAAAAAACAATAAGGAAATTGGAAGTTCATCATGACATCATTTACAGTCATATCAGTAAACAACTATTTAATTTAAACCAGATAAATGAATGAAAAAATTGCTTTAATAATGATATTAGAAAGTGAAATTAGCAAAATGAGCAATTGACGCTAATTAACAGAACACGCCTTAAGAAGAGGGACTGATTCCAACTTCAATGCGATCTCCTTATTAACCTGCAGAAGATACAAGATAGAATGTACATTTTGTCTATTTTGCATATAAAATAGCATGCAACAACTGAAAACGACATAAAAAGTAGAACTTGAAAAGAGGGCTTAGAAGTTTATCCTGGATCGCCCCAACTATAGAAGAGGAAATGGATGATTTTTTTAATGTGATGAGAGATAATTAGGAATGAAAAAGCTGAAGAAAGACGACAAAAAAGGCAGCAACTTCAGAAGAGAAAAGAAGAGGTGGAGTTTTGCAACTTTAGAAGAAGAGGAGGTGGAGGCCGGAGAGAGAGGGGAAGAAAGAGGAAGATACCGAGAAGAAGGGAGAAATAGAGAGAGGGACCAAGGAAGACCGCTGAAGAAAGAAAAGGAAAAAGAAGAGGAAAAAAGCTTTTTAAAAAAAGGCAGGAAAACATTCACTCTTTTATGTAGAAACTATCGACCATAGAATAGATTATAGAACCATACAAGGTGTTAAACTTTCCAATTAGTTAATTAATGATTTAAACTATAATCCTAAACCACCTATTTGTAAGGCTACGTGCAGAGGATGTAGGATAAGATAGATTTAATAAACTTTTTAAGTTAATTATTTTTAAGAATATTGTAAATATTATTTTATTTTTTCTTGATATATGTTTATCATAATCTGAAATAAGGACAACTTTTTTTATGTAATATTATACTTGGTATTGGCACTGTTTTTGGGTGTTTTATTTAAGCATTAAATTTATAATTTTATCTAAATCTAAATTAGTCAGGTTAAATCACTTGAATGTTGAGGCGCCTTTAAGGGTTCATACCAATCGTGGTGGGCTCAAATACCGGGGGTTTCACAAAAAAAAAAAAATTCTAATTTTATCCTATTTGATTTTTTGTATTATTAGTTTTATATGCTTATTTATAGAGTAAAAAAAAAAAAAAAAAAGGAGTTTAAAGATACCTCTGGTAGTTTGAAGTTTTCAAAAAATAAAAAATAAAAAATAAAAAACCTACCATGTGTTCTTAGAATGTACAACTCTATCTTCACATTTAATGATTTAGTTTCAACATTACTTTCTTGACTTTTTGAACATGGCGAACAATGGAAAGAATTTTAAGTGTCTTTATCATTGTACTCTTCGATCAGTTATTTTCTTTTTGATTTTAGTTATAATATCAATATCAGTTATTAATAGGCCCTACGGTAAAATAGGGTTTGGTTATTTAAACCAAAAAGGTTATCCACAACCTCCCTCTATTTTTACCGTTTGCGCTAAGGGTGGAGGTTGAACCAAATTAAGGGTAGTCAATGCTTATTGTTAGTATTTTTTTTTTTTTTTTTAACTAGGTGGTAAATTGTTTTGTGATCAGTTTAATTTTTTTCTTAACACTTTAATGAATTTTATAGCATGTTTAAGAGTATGGTTCAAACATTGGTTTGAACTAATTTTGGTCAAAATTATTGAAGCATATGAGAGCTTTACATTATAATAATCAAAAGTTTTAGTTAAATATGAGACAGTTTTAATTTAAAAAAGGTTATGTTGATAACCTGTATGTTTTTATATAAATAATAAAGGTACTCTATATATTCAAGAATGTTAAAGTAGTACCTCGATATTTAAAAAAAATATATCATTTAATACAACAAAACCCATCTCTAAACATAAATTTTCTTTCATATTCTTTTGCTCTTTTTTTATTCAAAATTAGAAAAAAAATGAAAATAATCTTTATTGATATTTAGACACAAGTATATTACCGACATTCTTCACATTATATGACCGGTTAATTAAGGAGAAAAAGTGTGCGAATGACATTGTATAAAAGGATGTTTTTAACTTTATCATAATTTCCTTTTTGGATATATTGTTTTAATTCTTGATGAGATCACACTTAAAAATAAATGGAAATTCATTTTTGAGTTAGTAAATCAACTTGAAGTTATCAAAATGATATTTTCAAAACATAATGGTACCTTGTAGTATTACCATATTAGTTTTTTGTTCTAACATTTTTGGTCTACTGATTTTATATGATAATGAAGTTGTATCAGTAGATAATTAAAAAGGAGGAAAGAGTATAAATAACATTGTATAAAAGGACGTTTATCATTCCTTTTCGGATATTGTTCAATTCTTGACGGATCACACCATCAAGTTTCATATTTTTGTTACAAGAGATTGATATATTGAGTTACAAGCCTATTCATATTACTATTTCATTTAGCATTACATATAGAAAGAGTTACATGTCGCTTTTCTTATCTCTTTTTGGAATATTAAATTGACCACCTGATTTTTAAACGTCCACGCACATCTAATGCGAGGTCTCATACAACGTCTATTTTTATTTAGTTATAATTAGCAAAAGTAAAACAACAAAGCAATACTCAAGAAACTATAATTCATTGAAATTTGAAAAGAACAATAAGGCATAGAATAATACATCAATATTTGCAACACATGCTTTCTATGCACAATGGCACACCTATACTAACCAGTGCCTACATTCAAGTTATAACTAGTGCTAATTTTAAGACTTGAAAGCTTTAGTGATATTGGAGTTGTAATTTCAAGTAATACTGGAATTAAAGCTAGCATCACTGATGATATTACAGTTTAAACCAAAATTGTAATGTTCCTCTCTTTCCAAAAAGAACCAAAAGACATAATTGCTAAGAAACAAGTGTTCTATGCTACCTTTTTAAGCAATTCAATGAATCGTCATCCAAATTTACAAATGTTGCTAATTCAGTCGTGATAGCTGGCTTACAAGAATGCTTAAAATTAACTAAATCCTAAAGTACAAGAAAAATTAGTGTCAAGTAGCATAAGTACTAAAAAATATTCGAATACGTGCAAATTTGAATAAGAATATCTCATTGTTTTTATAGGCTAACAACTATAGAAGAACCGAAATTAAAACCCATTTGTGTAGCTATCATCGTAATTATTCCTCAAATGACATTTTTTTTCATAAAATTACTCCTTAAATATAAACAAGGCCTAACCAAATCTTCTTGTTAGCGAAAATATTATTAATGTGTTATATATATAATTTTACACAACAAAATTTCACCTACATTGGGATTTGGTAGCATAGGAATTTACTATTTTTGAGTTTGATCTATTCATAATTATATGAATAGCCTCTTAATTACAACATCTTGGTACAAGAGAAAACGCTTTGATTCTAATTATAATAATATGGAATTTACGTGTGTCATTTGGGGAGATTTGGGTTTGTTTGACTTTGTGGCTGTACTCAGGAAGGATTTAGCCGAGTTGCCTACATACCATGTTGAACGATCAAGCTGTTTGTAGTTCTTAAGGAAGTTTAGACTTGAGCCTTTTTTTTGTTATTTTGGGAGGTAAATGTCTTCTTTGAGTTTATGGGGGAATTTTTTAATTTTGGTTGATTTGGAGGTGAATGACCTCATTTTGGGCTTTTGAGATTTTTTTCCTGTTTGTTTTGAATTTTGAATCACACCTAATTTTATTTGCTAGGTTGCCTACGTATCTATTTATAAAATCAGGTCACACATAGTTCACTTTGAGATTTAGAGCTATTATTTATATTATTGTTTTTTAAGAGAGTTATTATTATTTTTAAAACCTATTTATTTCTCTAGATGTGCTGTTTTGGTTTAATATAAAATCCATGAACAAGGACTGATGGTTAATTGCACTCTTCTTGTATGCTAGGCTTTAAATTTTTGTTCGTCACATAGCATGGAATTGTTTAGAGTCTGACCCGGCATGCATTTTATAAAGCATTTCCTTCCTCAGTAGCATTATTGTGCATATGGCTTTCATTATTTTTTTGGTCAATTACACAAAAGGCATTTTCTTGAGATTCGGTAAATTAATATCCTATTTAGAGTTCAAAATATTACAACTCTGTATTTGGAGAGAGGTTAAAAATGTTAAACCTCATTTTCCATGAGATTTAATAAATTTACAATTTCAATTTTTTTAGATTTCTAAAACTTACAACTCTATTCTTTTTAGAGGTTTTATAAACTTACAACCCTACTTTTAGGAGATTCGATAAACTTACATTCTCATTTATTTAGAGTTTTAAAACTTGCAACTCTATTTTTGAAAGAGGTTCTAGAACTTGCAAGCCTATTTTTATGAGATTCTATGAACTTGCAATCTCTCTCTCTTTTTTTTTTTTTTTTTTTTTTGCGTTTTAAAACTTGTAACTCTATTTTTCTCTAAGAGCTTCTGAAACTTGCAACCTCATTTTATAAGATTTTAGGCCAGTTTGTAACTCTATTTTATGAATGCTTTCAAGAAAAAGCTTTTGCCTTGTATTATAAAAACTCAAGTTTATGGGACGTGTGCTTTCTTAACAATGTGGAGAATGTTCGATAATACAGTTGAAACTATAAGTTAAAACCAAAACATTATAGTATGTGAGAGCTTTATATTATAACAGGCTTTTGCTTTACATTATAGTATGTGAGAACTTTACAATGTAGCTATTGAAACTTTTTAGTTCCAAGTAAGTTTGCCAAACGAAGCCCTAAATTAGCAAGAGGTTGTGGAAATATCACATGATATTTCAGAAAGTGGTCCATGTCAATTAATTGTATTATTTAATTTTTTAAATTGTAAATAGATGATGGGTGATGTGGTGATTAACAAGTATCTTATAGGAGACAGTAGAGTCTCAAAATACTCACTAATTAAGAACACATGTTACCTATTATCTAGACCACTTTCTTGATGGGAGAAAGTGATACAACTGCTTATAAATAATTGAGGGTCGCCAACCTAGCCCAAAAAAAAAAAAACATACACGTTATAATTTGAAGAAAATTACATGTTATGTCATATTTAGAAAAATTTATACCATACTATCATTCATATTATATGTTATGCTACAAATGAACATTTAAAAGTTTTATGTTAAATATTTAACACCTAACAAATAAAGGGATTAAAATTAAAACAAAATAACAAATAAGGGGTCAAAATAGAGGCCTTTTAAATGTTGACAAATAAAAGGAGACCGAAAGAAAACCTCAAGTACTATTTTTGGGATTAATCGTACATCTTACTCACTCACTCTGTTATCGACTCTAACTCTCCTAACTGAGTAACTTCCTCCCTCATTAGGCGTTGCAACAAGCAAAAATGGGCCTCGTTTGGTTTTGTTCTTATAATTTTTTTAAATGTTTTCGCATATTTTTTGAGGCAAAAATTTTAAAAACACTTTCAGCACAATTTTTAAAAAGTTTTTATTTTTTAAAACAAAAATATTTTCATCTATTTTAAAAGTAATACCAAACGAATTTATGGATTTTTTTTTTTATTTTTTGAGAATTTACCACATATATAGATAGGAGATTCCAATGCCTATTTATGTGGAAAGTCTTTCCATGTCAAGAGAGGAATCTCCCTGCGTCAAAATTTTTACAAACACTGCCAAGTAGAGTGTTTCACACGTGTCATAAGGACGGGAAGGGAAAAACTGACATGGGTTTTTACCTAAAAATTTGGCATGAAGCCTAGCAAACTTTACTCTGACAAGCAATTTTCAAATTTTGATCCAATATATGCGCGTGCATAGGGCGTAGTGTGCATTATTCACATTTTCTTCCATTTGACTTCGTCACTATAGAAAAAAAAAAAAAAAAAGGGACCATCAATAGTGCCGGATCATACAATTATTAGGAAAACAATTCCTAAATTTTATAATAGAAACATTTGCAATTTAAAGACTCTCCATTAAAATTTATCAAAAACCTAACAAAAACACACATGTGCTCGTCCATGATCAATTTTAGGGGAGACATAGTAAAATCACATAATTCGCATAGTTATAAAAATTGTAATTAAAAAGAAAGAGAAAACAAATTGAAAAAAAATACAAACACAAAAAAATTAGCAAATTTCAATCACCTAAAGTGTGAATAATTAAACTTACTATTTTTTGGGGAAAAAGTAATATTTGAAGTAAATAGTATGCTTATTACGTAATTAATTTATTTGTCCTTAATAGATATATTATTTGTTTCAAAGTTTTAAAGCTTGAAAAAAATATTATCTTCCTCTTTCTTGCAAAAAATAGATGGTCATCACATTTTTTTATATGTCAATGTAACGCCGCAACTGGTTTGTGATTTCAACATGTGTCATATTGTATTTTATTTTTGACTAGTTCATTTATGTAGCACAAATTAAAAGTTTAATATTTGCTGCATAAATCTAAAACACAGATTTTTTTTTTTTTCACACGACATTCCTCCAAATTTCTTCAGTTTTTAATTATTTTTTTCATATCCTACCACCTCATACATAAATTGTATTACTTGCCACTGTGTTATTATCAAATTTTGTATTTATTGTGGTCTTTCTTTCTTTTTCTTTTTTGCCTTTTGGTCTCAAAAGTATGATTTTGTAAAGAGGAATGCTAAGAGCAGTTGCTTACTTGGGCACTCTTGTTCGCTCTCTCTTAGAAGTTTGCAATGTGTCCTTGGCAACATGTGAGCAAGGGTGTCCAAGCAAATGCTCTTAGCATACCATCCCCACCTCCTCTTTCTTTAATATAGGGAATAGTTAATAGATTTATGATTAATGAGCAGGTTTTTCCTCAAGGCAAAGCACTAGTGTACTTTCTCAAACCTGCAAACCCCTCCTCCAACCTCTCCAACAGAAGCAAGAACAAACAGATAATCCATTGTCGATTTTGCGCGACTCCAATCCTTTCTAAACATGTAAAAAAGCTATCGAAAGAGAAAAATTGTAGAAGAGATATAGAAACTAATATCATGACAAGCCTTGATTTAATACGTCACAAGACAACAATGGAAGATTGAATTGCTTATGAAATGCAAAATTAGTAACGTCTACACGAAGAGCTTTCTGTATTCATCTGCTTCTTGTGCCATCTCCTCAAGGCTCCTGTCCTTTCTTTCCTTGTCTAAGTCTAGATTTTGCTTCATTTCCTTCTCACTTCCATCGATCTACAACGCAGATGAGAGAGGAGTAAATATCCAACCTAAAAGGCATGCAAAGCAATTTCAAAGACCAGATGAAGCTTTGATCTTACCGCATCGTGTATCTCATCATTCTTCTCAAAGTCACCACCTTTCCTTGGGACAATATGTATGTGAACATGGGGTACAGTTTGTCCTGCCTGGGGTCCATCCTAGGTTTCAAACAAAGCCCAGGCAATCAGTTTCTTTCAAGGGCATAAAGAATTTCATCATTTAATTGAGTGAACAAGCTGTATGGTACAAAATTTTCAGATGAGTTATGGTTTATAGATGAATATTGGTGTCAATTTGTTCCTCTTGAACATGCACAAAATGCAGGCACAAGCTATTCTAAGAGGTTATCACTTGAAAACATAAATACAGTCATGTTAATTGATAATGTAAAGGAAATAAAGTACAAAACATGAAACACAATATGAAAACCGTGCACGTGTATTCTGTGTTCGGTGGAATTTTTTTACAAAGAAACAGAGATTTTAATGAAAAGAAATAATTGACATCAACAAATAAGCAGACTTACTTGTATTCCAAACGTAATAGACGATGCTTTATGGTAGCGCTCAAGCTGTCGACCGACCTTCTGCGCTGCGATCCACAGATCACTAGTCTCCTCAGCAGTGAGATCAACAAAGCGCTTCACTTCACGCCTTGGGCAGACGAGCACATGTACATATTGTCAAGGAAATCAAATTGAATTTGCCCAAGAATCTAGGATAATGTTCAATATATACTAATTACTAGAAAGACACTTTAACGAAAAGTAAACATTAGCCCAGTGTGACTTGAAGATACACAATATCCCATCACATACTTAAACATAAATGCATTTTAGACGCCTGCTTTAAAGCTGTGAACCCAAAATGAAGAGTAAAAAAAATGATCCAATCAACAAAGTACTAGAACTTTTTTACAGATTTTAGGCAAAACAAAACACTAAAAAGAGAATTTTCAGTTTATAAATCTAAAAATTCGTTTTGATTTCCACAAGAAAAAGGATATGACCTGCAAAAAGAAAATAGGAAAAAATCACTGCTAGTCTCATTAGTCGTTATGAGTAAATAAAGCGGGAAAATTAAAGACTATTCTACAATCATAAATTCTTAATCGATCCCATTTCTTCAATTTTCAGCTCGATCATGCGCTATTAATATAAATAATAACAAAAAACAAAGTGGGTATACGGCGCCCTAATTTATGATTGGGTAAGTAGGCGAAAATAGATACCAGGAAGAAGAGGACGGAGATTGACCATGGCGTAAGATAATTGAGTAGTGTAGAATACTTCCTTGCCGTCTATCTTGTAAGGCCCAAAAGTATAGTTTTCCACAGCCATCTGTAGCGTGGAAAATGGGTATTGAATTGATATAAAACAATATATATATATATATATCGAAAATGGAAGGAGAGATGAAGAAGGAAGAATTCTATATAGTTTATTTTAGGGAATTGCTTCTACTTGCCTTTGTGGTGGTAAATTTAACGGCGGAGATTTAGCGGAAACCTAAGGATGAAGGAGCGGAGAGACGGCCGATTTGGGGAGCGAGAGAGGGAAGCCGTTGCAGCGCGGGTGCATTAGCATTTGCACTCTCGCTCCGTGACTTCACTTTCAATAATCCTAAGCTTTTTTTTTGGGCCGGTTTAGATCCTCTGTGTTAGTTGTCGCTGAGTTATGATGAGTCTTTTTTTATTATTATTAAAAGTCTCTTTACTTTGTGTTTAAACTTTAAAAACTATTACTTTACTGTATAAACTTTTAAAACTTTTTATTTTGTCATTAATTTTAAAAATTTTAATTTTGCTTTTGTTTTAAAGCATCTTATTTTGTTTTATTTTTTGTTCAAATAGACATAATTAAACATACGTAATTCGTACATGGATCACCTGTGAAGGTAAAAATGAGATTTTATTATTCTTAAGTTTTGTTGTATATTTTCACTCTCATTCAATTTTTTTTATCTACTCTTTATTTAAGAAGAGTCTGTATGCATATTTTTTTAATATTATTTACTGATATCTCCTCATCTTTATTGCATGGCTCATTTTCTTTAATATTTATATTCAGATTTCGATGAACAATATTGATTTATTAAATGAGTTACGCCTAAAAAATGTGAAGAAATATACAAATAAACCCTTCTTAAATAAGAGTTTAGATTAAAATAAACAATAAAAAATGTTAAGTGACTAGTGTAAACGTGAAATAAAGCCTAGGAGTGATAAATTTTTATTTTTGCCCTTATAGGTGACTCATGTGTGAATTAGATAGGCTTAATTTCGTCTATTTAAATAAAAAATTAAAAATTTTATAGACAAAGTAAGGAGCTTAAAGATTTTAAAAATTTATAAGATAAAGTAGAGAGTTTTGAAAATTAAAGAAGTAAAATAATGTTTTTTAAAGTTCAAAACACAAAATAAGAAAAACCTTAAACTTTAAGGGCATTAATATTACTATTTCTTTTATTTTGCAAAAGATTACAAGAAGGTCACAGAAGACGACAACATCATAAAGGTGAGCAGTATTGAAAACGACGTTAAAAGGAAAAAAACAATATAGTGATAAAACGACAACATCTTGGAAACCATCAGTAGCAGGAAACGACATCATTACCAGGAAACGGAAACGACTGCATGATGGAAAGCGTCAATGCATAAGCGACATGGTTATTAGGAAACGACAACATTAACGAAAATGTTAGCAACTTTAAAGGACAACATATGGCAGCCCTAACAAAATGAAATGACATCATAAAACGACAATAAAAGTCGAAACTTTTCATAACGTTGTGATAGTAATCGATAAAATACTGAATAAACAACATTAACATGATAACAACACTATTAGGTCGTTCAAAAATAAATTAGAATTAAGAGTTTAAACTCAAAATACACTTTAGTATATTAAAGAAAATATTTTTAAAATAATGGTTGGAATCGAGAAAACTATGATACTAACTGATGTTGCCAACAATCTATAAATAAAACCATAAAAATCCTTATTCAAATGAAAATACAAGCTAAAATGACAAGGTCATAAAAATTTACACAACTATAAAGAACTACGAAATATGAAATAAACTACAAAAGTCATGTAGAAACGACAAAATGCTAAATAAAGACAACACAGACTATGACATAAGACGAGGACAACGATGAACAACACTCATTTGAAAGGATTATAACCAAAATAAGAACAATTAAAAAATGAAAATTGACGCATAAAATGAGGTTAAAGAAATGCAATAGGTTTTCCTTTGATGTTTTTTAAAGAAAATTAGGCAAATTGTCCATTTTGACTACTTTTTTAATTAAGTGGCCAAATTTTTAAAAAATTAAAAGCAAATTTTTTAACTGAAATACATGATTGATTGACACGAGTATATTATTGATTAACATTAGTACATTACTAATTAAATATGATTTATCATTAATATATTGGTTTGTTATTGCCTACTAATGATTTATCATTTATAAACTAGTAAATTAATGCTAATTAATCATTGCTAAAGCATAAAAAAATCAATAATATGCCTTGAAGTTAAATAATAAATTTAATTAATCACTAAGTAATATTGTTAATCTTCTTGTTTCATAACATTTATCCCAAATATTAATTTTCAAAAACTTCAGCCATTTACTTTACAAAATCTTAAAAAAGTCAGTTACCCAAATGTTTGTTTTTTTGGCTGGAGAGAGAATATTGAAACGACAAACACATAATATGACAGGGTTCCTAGAAACGACAACAACTTGAAACGCACAGAAATTTTACGACATCATTATGACCTTTACCTTCAAGAAACGACATAAGAGGGGTGTAAACATAATCCGACCTTTTATGTTTTTCTATTTTTTTGGTTCCACCGAATAAACGGATCGATGATAATCGAACGGCCCAAACCTGAACCAGCGATGAAATCATTCGGACATCATCAATTGCCGACGGCACAGCCAAACATTCCGTCTTCTGATAAAGTCTCTCTCTCTTCCCTTTTCTGTCTCTGTCTTCTTTTTCCACGCACCACCGGGTCCTTATTCTTCTGAACAACAAGAAGAAGCACAAAGCAGCTTCGTCCACTGTAATTTCACAAAGCTTGGTCGAATCCACTGTCGTGGAGACGAAACATAATAACGAAAGCGAAGGAGGTGAAAAATGGGGTTTTGCGCAACTGCAATTGTTCCCAGTAGCAGTGGCAGTGTATGGAACATGGGGTCTCTGAAATCAGCACTTCCTTCCGTTTCTTCTTCTTCACTGCGCTTTCCTGTGGCTTCTGCGAATTTCTCACCTTTCTCCCCAACTGGGCACATGGCCAGGTCGTCTCGGCCCAAGCCCAAAGTGGTTCTTCGCTCTTTCTTTGGTATTGCCCCTATCTCCACCCAACTCTTCACCATTGCTTCTCCAGGTAATCTTTTGATGACAGAGACCCATTTCTTAAATCTTGTTGAGACTGGGAATTTCTTATTTGTTCCATGCGTTGAACTAAAGTCTATTATTTTGCGTTTGTCATTTTGTTTTGGGTTTTGATTATATGAAGTGAAACGATCAGATATCAACTTACATTTACCGATTAATGATTCTTTTTTTTAAAAAAATATGTTACTCGTATGCTCTTTGTTTCTGACAAGCAAAATGTGTGTGTGTGTGTTCTTTTTTTTTTGTGGTACTGTTCTGTTTTATGAGATGGGCTTGTGCCTGACTTGAAAGACTTGCTGTAGGAGTTGAAGTTTTTGTTTTTGGCTTCTTCTGGATGATTTTGTTTTTGATACTAAGGAATATGTTTAAATTTTCATGGCATTGGAAAAGTTAGAGGTGAAGTTTTTAACCCGCCCGATACTCCTAGTTATCAAACTTTAAAAAAAACGAAATGATTAAGGATGGGATATAGTGGATTAGCCGCCGACTAAAAGTGAATAACGAACTGGTTGCAGGCTTGGCCTAGCCGAAAATTCTTGTTCATTTCAAAGTTGAGGTTTTAAGTTTGATCCCCCCCACCCTAAATTCTTTAAAAAAAAAAAAAAAACAAATAGTGAAGGTTTTTTGGGATGTCTAGAGAATGTAATGGATGAAAGTGACATACATCTCAACCCTCTTAAGAGAAACAAGATTTTAGGATTGACTTCGTAGTTTTGAGGATGATTGGAGGCTATTTCTGTTCTGGTTACATAATACTTTTGCAGTATTTCAAGGTGTTTCCGACATAATGAAGGGGATCATATCTCCATTCTTCTACTGAGGTTTACCAGAATTTGTTTCAGATAAATGATATTCCTTTTTTTTTTTTTTTGCCCTTAAAGGGTTTGTTTGCCCAACTTGTGAAGCAGTTCTGAGTGTTGTCTTTTGGTCGATTAGACTCCCAACCATTTTTCCTGGTTCCTTCCTTTTATTTGTTATTGTTATCGGCACTGTTGCATTGGATTGATTTTTTATCGCATGCTTTAATCTCTGACCAATTACCTAAAAGTAACACCTTTTCCAAGCTTCCTCAGTTTCTCAGTTTGTCTCTTCTTTCATGGTGTCCTTTTATGGCTTATTTATTGCTGTTCCTGAATTGGATTGTTTTCTTGTGACTTGAAAGAATAATATTGTGAAAACTTGCTTACCTTTTTGGCACAGAAATGAACAGCTTTGAGCATTGTTTTACCGTAGTTGATAATGGTGGAAGGATTTCTGCTATGAGACATGGGAAGCGAGTTCCAAAACTGAACAGGCCCCCAGACCAACGCCGAGCGCTACTCCGAGGTCTTACAACTCAGCTTCTTAAATGTGGCCGTATCAAGACTACAAGAGCAAGGGCAAGCGCAATGAGGAAGTACATTGACAAGATGATCACTCTGGCAAAAGATGGGTCTCTTCATAAGAGGAGGCAAGCTCTTGGCTTCGTCTATGAGAAGCAGATTGTCCATGCCTTGTTTGCTGAGGTGCAGGAGAGGTATGGGGAGAGGAATGGAGGTTACACAAGAATCATCAGAACCCTGCCGAGGCGAGGGGATAATGCACCTCTGGCTTACATTGAGCTCGTCTAGTTACTGATTATTATTGCATCTGCCTTGCAAACAATGTCTTGGATTTGCCTCCTAATAACAATTTTCAGCTAGGAAATGTATTTTGTTGTCAAGTGAAACGAAATTCTTTTTTTTTTTACTTCAAAAGTTCCCGGATTTGGCGGTGCTTAGCCATGATAAAATGGAATTTACCTTTGTTTAGTATGTCAAAGGGCTTGGTGCTTACTATGAGCTGGTATTTAATAGGGGTGGACGGCGGACGGTTTGATGGTTTTTGGGCGGGTGCGGTGCGGTTTTTTTGGATGACGGGTTGGCAATTAACCAACCCGCAAACCGCCCACCACATGACGGGTGGTTTCGGTTTAGTTTTGGGTGGTTGCGGGCGGGTTGAGGCGGTTTAGACCTATGCTATTGCCTAATGTAATTTTTTGGACCTTTTTTTAAGAAAGTGAATAAAAATTTGTAGAAAATATAAGATGATGATACATAAAGCATTCCCAACAAGTTTGATGCTTAAAGACTGACCATATTCAAAAGTACAAATTAAGAAACATAATCATTCACTGCAACAAGAAACATTAACTACAGATGAAGTGATAAACAAAGTCAAGAGTCCATAAATATTAAAGCCTATTCACTGGGTTCGAAAATAATAGAATGCTACAAATGAAATGATAAACAAAGTCAAGTGTTTTTTTTTCTTTTAGGACTTTCTCTACTAACTTATTTGATTTGAATTTTGATCACTTCATAAAATAATAGGAGAATTTTCAGTTTTCAATATGTCAAGAGGCAGTCGAGCCTGTGCTTGAAGTGTTAGATTGTTCAATCATCTCTAAAATAAGAACAAAATCAAATAAATAATAAGTTTTTTTTTTTAAATATATAGGCGGGCGGGTGCAGGTTGAACCCGTCCTCAAAAACTTAAAATCAAACCTGCCAACCGAACGCACTGAACCTGCTCACCAGTAAGTTGCTAATGTAAATCTGCTTTTTTCGAGATGGATAAATGCAGACACAAACGGTTGACAAATACAGGGCGATTTTTATACAGCCATAGTATTTAAGGCTATTCCCATTTGGATGAAAGCGTAACCCAAAATCAATTTTTTGATCATTGGCTCAGCTTGATTGTTAAATGGCAAGCAAATGTCTCTTTTACTCTCAAATTTTTTTGTCAACATCATCATCATCATTATTATTTAATGAGTCTTGGGGCTGTCATTTCTTAAGTGATAATTTGGTGGAATTAATAACTGGTGGGCAG
Source organism: Artocarpus heterophyllus (assembly GCA_025403435.1). Classification (NCBI taxonomy): domain Eukaryota; kingdom Viridiplantae; phylum Streptophyta; class Magnoliopsida; order Rosales; family Moraceae; genus Artocarpus; species Artocarpus heterophyllus. The sequence continues at coordinate 13,268,479 of CM046338.1, read as the reverse complement.
ATGTTCCTCTTCAAAAAAAGTGACAAAAACACAGTGAGTTATGGCTCTTTCTCAAGTAAACCTTTTTTTTTTTTTTCCTTATCCGATTCTTCAAGTGAACTTAAACCCTTTGTACTTATGTGTACGATATGATGAACCAAGTACGAGCTCTATTTTCATAAATCCCTTAAAAAGAATTATTGTATGTAATTTAAAATCCAAATACCATGCCCAATATTATCAAATGTAATTGAAAAAAAAAACTAATATATATGCATTTACAATCTTAACTTGTCAATGCTAGATTTTAATGATTTTTAATTAATCCACAGATTTTAAAAGTAATAATGGTAAATATTTTATAAAAAAAAATTTAAGATAAATATATATACACTAGATAATAATGTAGATAAGGTTGTATCCGTGTTATCTCTGACATATCTGCTGGAGAGGCGACAGACAGAGATACTGAAAAAGGACCGAAATTTCCGCCATTGACAGTCGTCTCCAGCAGAAAAGAGAGGAAGAGAAAACCCAAACTATGACCAGTATGGCGACTCTCGGGCGAGGTTGCTGGTCAGCCACCGCCATGGTCAGCCACCATTCTCAGAACCAGAAGCTCCAAACCCAAACAAACAAGCCGATATCGCTTCCAATGTCCACCAATTACGCTCACACCTCCTTCTTCTCCTTCAATTCCGCAGCCGTACATCCACTCGCCGCCAAATCCTTCTCCTCAGTCAAGACCGCCGTCGCTGCCGTCGACTGCGACGGTGTCACCTCCTCCGACGCCGCCGATGACGTCCGTTTCTCTGCTCTTGCCAATTCCTTCTCCCTAAAATTTCTTAGTTTCCATTTCTAACAAAATACCTGTGAACAGGAACAGCCGAAGAAGTACTATTTCGTGGTTGCGAATGCCAAGTTCATGCTCGACGAGGAGGAGCATTTCAAGGAGCTTCTGTTCGAGAGGCTTCGTCTCTATGGAGAGAGGAACAAAGAGCAGGATTTCTGGCTTGTGATTGAGCCCAAGTTCTTGGATAAGTTCCCAAACATCACAAAGCGACTCAAAAGACCCGCCGTTGCTCTGGTTTCCACCAATGGCCCTTGGATCACGTAAAACATTCAATTTTTTTTACTTCTTTTGGTTCTTTCTTTTCAAATTTTGATACTTTGTGTTCCTCTTTGACAATGTTTCTAGTGTTTCAACTAAAACTTAGCAGCAAAGGTTTTCAATTTGACACTACAACTAATTTATAACATTTGCGACCTTAAACTTGAGAATTTTCTCTATTTTCACCAATCAAAATTATTGAGACAATTCATTACCTTGGTTATAGAAGGTGCAAATTTTGGTAAATTTTTGGGTTTAAAAACCGGAGGTAACAAATCGAGTTTGAGGACACTCATAATTCAAAGATAAATTGCAGTACAAAACCAATGAAAACTTTGATGTTGCGCACAAATCTTACTTGCTGGGCTAGACTGAAGCATGACCGTTTCTTTATTTCCTTGAAAACATAATTTGGTTTCCTTGTTGGATGGTTTTATATAAGTAGTAGGATCAAAGCATTGACGGTATGGCATGGTGTGCAGGTTCATGAAATTGAGATTGGACAGAGTGTTATCAGAGAGCTATGAAGCTGAGAGTGTTGAAGAGGCATTAGCTTCTAATCCTACGGATCTTCAGTTTGAGAAGCCGGAGAAGTGGGTAGCGCCATATCCGAAGTATGAATACGGTTGGTGGGAGCCCTTCTTGCCTCCTGGATCAAAAGAAGAGGCCAAAGTATAGATCACCCTTCTCATTTTGTTATGTCTTTGTTTGCATATTTATCAGCCTGGATTTTTCATGTTGTATTACTATCCAACTGGCGGATTGAGTTGGTTCATAAACAACTTTGGTAGTTAGAGGAGGCAATTAGTAATTGCTGCCCAAGTACCTGAGGATATTAGTGTTTGGCAGTATATAGTGAGCTTTAAAGGGGTTCAAGTTGAGCAAAGTGGAGGATTTTCATGGCTGAAGAGGCATTCTACTTAGTTTGCTATTATATAACATTGACTTTTGACTCGTACAGAGCTCATGTCATGTTTCGAATGTATGAATTGCTAAAAGAATCCCATTTATTTTTGAGGAATTGATGCTAAAATTATTCTGAACTTTCTGGGTTGAGAATTTAAGAGAAAATGATTAATGGCCATGTTTGTAAAACACTATTTGCCTTATTTTCGAGGCACATGCAATCACGGTCAAGAACATTGGAAGAATAACACGAGTTCTTCTTCTCTTCAATGGACGCAAAGGGGCAATTTCCATTTGTCCACGTGAACAACAACCGACCATGTCAGCAATTCTTATCTCCCCTATTAGCTCTGTCAGACAAAGGGGGCAAAAGTGTACAGTAGCTAATTTGGCGCTTGCAGTTCAAAAATGAAATACCAGGGGGCAAAAGCTTCATATTTGGGGTAGGGGGCTGCTAGGGTGAATTGCCCTTCCCATTTTTGGGTAGCTCAAGCACTTAGACGTGGGCTTATTTAGTAGTATGTTTAAAATAGGTAAAAATAGTTTTATTTTTGAAAATGAGAATTTTGAAAAATTGTGTTGAAATTGTTTTTTAAAATTTTTGCATAAAAAACGTACAAAAACATTTCTAAAAACTTCTAAAACAATACCAATCGGGGCATTAATTTTGAGAAGAAGACTCACTCGGTCTTGGAAAATTCAGCACTATTCACGCTTGAAATTTTTGTTTTTTTTTTTGGGTAGTGGCTAAAACTGTGTTTTTAATAAGATAATTTCTCATGGAAACAGGAAAACAAACCCAAAACGCATCATTTGTTATTGTTTTTAAAATAGGTGAAAATGTTTTTGTTTTGAAAAATGAAAATTTTTTAAGAATTGTGCCGAGAGTGTTTTTAAAATTCTTGCCTCAAAAAACATACGAAAACATTTTTCAAAAATTTTGAGAACAAAAACAAACGGTCTAGATTTTTGTAACCCCTCAATGTCATCAGCCTATTAGCTCAGTAACAGCAACCATCTTCATGCACTCTGAGCAATTTCATCTTTTGCAAAATTTAAACAAAGCAGTATCAAAGCAAATTTAAACCTAGAAGATTATTTTTTAATTATTAAAAACAGATTCAACTACCCTTACTGTTACAAATGCTACAGGATCATCAAGACTTGAGGATCCTAGAATAACGTCCCTCTTCAGCTTGGTCGTAAGCTTGTGGCAAACCTTGAGCTGAACATTCAAAGAACATTTTGTAAGAGATAAAATAAGACCCTCAACAAAGAATAAAATCAAATAATCAAACAATACTTTTATCCTACCTCTGATCTAGTAGCTTCACCAGCGATGAATACAAATATACGTGGGCCTTTCTGTAAATCGCTATTTGCATCTCTTCACGTCTACCATATCAATGAGAGCAAAGCAGGCGCAAAGGAAAGGATTAGAATTTTAATAATAAATGGATCATCAAAGAAAAACACTAATGTAAAAGGTTTGTGTTACAAGATCATCGTGAACTAAACCTTGAATATCCATTATCATATGACCGATGCCGAACCCATGTTGATTGCCGTCATGTTCTTCGTTACCTTGCCTTGGGGTACATAAGACTTGAACCATTTAGACATGGATAATCTTGCTTAGAGAGTTCACCTTTGTCAAGTTTTTGAACAAGCTCCTTGAAAAAAAAAATAAATAAATAAATATTGCCGAGGAAAACCAAACATTTCCATTGTCATTTATCTCTGTCTTTAACCATATCGGTAAGATTGAAAGGCAAATGAAGCATAAGAAACTCTTCCATTCAAAGCTCTTAAATATGGCTACCTTATGATTGGTGCATAATAATGAAAAGCTTACTATTGTAACGAACTTAGATGTGCCTCTATGGTGGGATAGAAATGTGAGAACTGCCATGTTTCTTTCTTCTTCAGTATTACTTTTTTTTTTCTAACTGCACGTTTCTTCTGAAAAATGCTTCAATCGTTTGTTAGTTAGAAGTAATATATTCTCAAATAATTGAAAATCTGAGTGTGTCATTAATCAACAAAACATATTACCTCATGAATACCACATTTGGAAAAGATACAACTCATCTTGCTTGTCAGGGTGTCTGAAGGTCCCCCCACCCAAGCAACCTCATATTATTTACAGCGTTCATATCACAGGGTTTTAATGCTGCCAGCTAGAACATATATAAGGGGAATGAGAGGAAGTAAGAATGCCGAAAACACAAGAAACAAATCCATGATCATGAGCAAGGCATTAAGAGATATAGAATGATTAAACTCTTCATGGAGTGCCACTAGGGTCCCCCAACTCACCTCTAGCAAACGAAACTTAAAGTTGGTAAAGGATGACAAAAGGCCAACCTTCATCAAATCATAGCCCTTTTCATCCTCAAAAACTTTAGGATAAATGGCTGCAAGGATCATAAGCAAGCGCAACTTGTGTTCACGAGGTGCATCCTGCATAGACCAGTGTATTTCTCATTAGAATAGACAGCAAGAAGGAGTAGCAAACAACCTCATGTGTATCTCAACAATATCTCACATCTTTTGAATGGAGATACTTGATTACATCTTGGAAAAAAACAAGATCCTGCTCTAACTGTCCAAGTTCTTGAAGTCCAAACTTCTTGATAATTTTGTTAAGTTCAAGAGAAATCTGGACCAATAAAACAAAACTCCTTAAACTAAAAATAACATTGAACAAAAATTTTTAATTCCACATGTTTGTAGGGCACAACAGTCCATTAAAGAAGGGAATTGTTTCATTTCCTATTATAAGCTAACCTGGGCATGAAGTTCGAGCTTCTTCTTTTGTTCAATATAGTCTGGAAGTGCCCTAACCAAATTGGCAAGTTTTCGTGTAGGAATATCATTGTCACCTCTATACACCGGATTAACTGGTAAGAAACATGCTAGTTGCAGAAGCAAGTACAATTTTACAAACTTACTAGTTACTTCATCTAAAAAAAAAAAAAAAAACATAAACAACAGAATACATGGCTTTTCATACGTACGTAGTGTGACACCCGTTATTCCCCTAAGGGTATTAAGGTAATTAGATTAATTTTTAGTATATATAAAAAAAAAAAAAATTGCTTCATTTAAATTTATTTTATAATATTTATTTTTATCTATTTTTAAATTTTCTAAAATTCTCCTATATTTATTTAGTATGATTACTAAAAAGCCTTAGAACTTCTAATAAATCTCAAAAATGTCATATTGGCATTATGTGTGTTAAAGTCTTTAGATGAGACATAAGGATATCTTTTCCAACTACTCTTGACCCTCATTTTCTTTATTTCCTCCGTGACATGCTTCAACATGTCTCCTCTATAATTGTTTCTATCACTTCTCTTCAAAGACTTCATCTTTTCTTCCTTTCTCTTCCACGGTTCCCACACTCTTCTTCTCATTTCTTTGCTGAAGCAAAATACTTAGAGAACTTCTTCAAGGCAGCCATAAAAATCAGCCACCATCACCTCCATTTGAGCAAGAATTTCAGTCATACCGAAGTAAAGGAACCTGTTTTGAAGCCATTTCAAGCTTCCAACTAATCATAATCCGAGGTTAGAATCTTTTGAACAAATTTAGTCTTTCATTTATAAATTTTCTTTTATACTAAAGGATTATTCAAATTTGCGTTCTTAAACCTAAGTATATGTTTGTTGCTATTTTGGAGCATATGTATGAAGTCTAAGTGTATATGCCCTAGACAGAAAATTTATATTGTTAAACTTTGTAATACCTCTATGGGCAGTGGTTATTTCTTGAAATTCTAAGATTAAATTAAAATGAATTTTAGGAATTGGTTTGCATATTTGAAAAGTAGCATCCTAGGCTTTCTAACGAGCTATCATAAACCTAAATCGGAGTTGTATTTTATTTTCTAAGAATTATTCAATTTTTGTATTGGAAACTAGTAAATCTGCCAGTTTGTTATGGTATACCAGCTGCTAACCTGAACCAAGAACCCATCTTTGCTCACCACCTAATTCTTTAATGTCTTGCAACCTTTCCAATATTATCCTAAGTGATTGATGAATCTTATTAGGGACTAAAACATATAGATTACTTGTTCACATTTTATATTGTGTTAAGACAAAAATTGTTTACTGTGGTATTCAAAAGAGATTTATATAAAAGCTTTAATGGCATACTAGTAAGATAGGTTTACACATGATTTATTTATGAATGTAGTTGTATGTTGTGCTTTAGTTTTAATTGTCCTTATGCACGCCTTAGGATCAAGGGAGTATGGAGCTAACGTTAATTGATTCCAGGATTAAAAGATTGTTGATAAGCTTGAAAGGTAGGGATTCTATTACTCATCTTTTGTGAGGTTTTTATAGAATTAAAATTGATTGTTTTGCCGCAATATATATATCTATGTTGAACTAATATTATATGAGTATCACATATGAAACTATGACATGGACTCGTCTTGTATTGTACGGCGAGGAACATAATGAATTGACACATGTTATAAATTGAGAAGCATGGTTAGGAAAACTAACTCTATTAATAATGATTCAATATAGAGAAATTGTGAGACATGAAGAGGGCGACGGTTACGTCCTTGGGCATGAATACCCTAAAAGGTAAAATAGGGGGAAGGCGATGACGCTTCCTTGGGTTGAAAGTCCCAGAACACACTGTACAGGAATTGACTTGGTGAGGACTCGGGGCTTGATGTCCCCTCACCGGAACACCCTTGGAATGTTTATAGGGTGATCAAGTGCGCCCATTTGGGTTTCGATGAGTTGAGTGATACTCAATTTAACATGGATACCTAGGAACAATGATGATTGGTAATATTTGTATAAATGTGTAATTATGACACTTGGTAATGATTAACTACGGTATCCATAAGATGTGATCATAATAAACCTCATAATCTGGAATATGATGTGACTTACTAACCATGCAGATTTTAATGTGGTAATGATAAAAACCTAAAGGTGAGTAATGGCTTTCTCTACTGAGCATAGTGTCGCTCATTCCCTTATATTTTTATCTTTTCAGGACTCACTAAGTGTGAGGTGGCTACGAGAAATATAGTTGAGGAAGTGATGTAGCTATATTACATTAGGACTGCTTCAATTGTTGAGAATGTTCTTCATGATAATGTAAGCATCAATTGTTACTTTCTATGACTGTATTACAATGTGTTGAGGGTTAAAATGATGATGACAACAGTTTATATTATTAAATTTAAGGTGCTACATTTAAAACTGTGGTTTATTTATCGTTTATATTTTTATTTTTGAGTTGAGAGTTTTCATTTAAGTCCCGGGTAAATTTTATTTTTAAGGTTTTATTTTTATTATTTATTTTTATTTTATCTCATTAAAAACTGTTAACCCCCATATAGGGGCGTTACAGAATTTTTGGTATCAGAGCCTAGGTTCGGTTAACCTAGGGAGTGTAGCACCACTTTAAAAAAATATATTTTTGAGATGGTTTTGAAGCTGAATTTTCATTGTCATCATCAAAATGAACCTTCACATTGATTTATACAGTCTAGAAGGATGTAACATGGAAAGGCCATAGAATGAAAATATTAATAGTTATATGAGTACAATAATTATATAGAAGGAAAGTATTAATAGTTATGAGGGAATGATAATTATATGGAATGAGTTTATAAGTAGAATGCTTATGAGAGATTCGTATAGTATTAGGATCTATAAGCATATCTAATTCGTATAAACGATGAGAAATTCGTGTAGATACGAGGATTTAAGAGCCTTTTGTCTCGTGAAAAATAATAAAAAAATATAAGGCTTGATTTATTGATTTTAAAGTTTGGCATAGATATGCCAAATTTTTCGTAATTGATTCAAACCTAAGTAATGATTATGTGTGGATTCGATGGAGCACATAAGTGTCAATATCTTTTCTTAAAAGTTCTATTTATTTGAGGAATATGATGTAAGTTGGGAATCATGGTATTGAATCTTGAGAGAGATAAATGTTAGACTTTTGGTCTATTGAGGCTGTGTAAAGTCTAGAATGCATGAATCTCAAAATTGGAATATTTTGTTACGTACATTGTATTTAAGTGTATCAGTGAATCTTTATATATAGATGCAATAGAAAAATGATCAATAGGAGTTTCCTTAAGTAAATCATAATACTTAAGGCACTTATAATAATTTTGGATAATTACGATAAAATGTTTAAGTTTTAGATGTTTATATGTGAATCTTTTGGTTACCTAAGGTTTTGTTATATGAGGAAATTATATATTGTATAAGTAGAATTGTGGGGATTGTAGATGTTCTTAAGTAGTAACATCTAGTGTCTTTGTTCATTGATATGGTCTACGTTGAAAGACGTAAATCGTATTGATTTCAAGGTTAGTCACATTCTAAACCCTTGGTAGCAATGATGATGAATCCATTGATAGATGTTGAGTATTAGGAATAACATATGGGTGTATGCATTGTTCAATAAGGTTTTGATTAAAACAAATTTATTTGAGTTGCTGGAAGATTATGTTGTTATGAAATGATTTTAAATATCATTCAGGAAGATCCTTGTTGTCGTTAAATTAGATTTGTTGTTTATAGTTAACTTTATCTATAGTGGGCTTTGAATTGGGTTTAAGATTCATACGAATTGGTTTTCAATTTTATGTTTGTTATTTAACTCGTTCCAAATGTGTTAAGGCCCGAAACAACCTGACCATTTTCAACTTAGAACATTTGGGCCTAGTTCAAATCCTAAATCAGTTTGATTCACACTGTCTCTCCCACGTGGTCTCTATACGTGTCATATACAGTGGTTTAATTATTGTTTACATATACGTTTACTGTGCGTAAGACCTTATTTCTCCGAGTTCACTTTTTCTCTCTTAATTTGTTATTTTCTCTCTAAATCGCAAATCCTCTTCTTTTTCATTAAAAATTCTTCTTTTTCTCTAAAAGAAGAAGGAATTCTAGGATTCTGCAATTTACTATCTTAATTTTTCCTTTCTATTTACTCTTCTTTCATCTCATCATGGACCCAAAGTACCAACACCTGAGAAAGTATTTCCCATCACTCTCCCAAAAGATTCTCAGAAAGAAATATAAGGCTAGAATTACTCGGTTGTGGATTCTTATGCGTTTTGGCATCCCTTGTGATGTGAGAATGTTGATAGAGGGAAAAATCCGTCCGAGTGACTTTAGTCAAGATGTCGGTTTACCAGGAACAGGTACCAGTCGTAGTGCAATGAAAAGAAGAGCTCGTGCCATCGTGGTCGCTTGTAACAAATGTGGAAGACAAAATTGTAACGGTAAATGTACTTCACCTGGTTATATGTCTACGAATAGAGATGATAAAATAAGGTTTTGTAGGGATGGACTTTCAAAGGAGAACTTGGATAGCATCCATCCTCCTCTCCACGGTCACCCTAGTGGATATGTTCAAGGAGCTATTTTTAAACTCTGGCCTAAATTTTATACAGAAAGACAACGCCTCAGGAATATGGTATTTCTAGATCCTGTTTGCCAAGCCATAAGAAAACTGGATGGGGAATAAGTCATCGCTCTATAAAGGTTATTTAGTCTTTGCTTATTTGAAGCAGTTTTAGCTGATGTTCAACAGTTTGTGTTTTTCTTTTACTCAGAATATTTGCTTTTGTGTTTGAAATAATTGTGATTATTAGATTGATACAGTAAGTGTTAATATCTTATTTAATTTATGATTTTCTTAAATATATATATAATAAAATATATTATCTTATCAGACACGTCACATACGGTACAGTAATATGTTTGAATTTTGAAAAGCTTATCCAGATATTTCAATATTGTGTCTCAAATTTCAAAAGTTCTACAGTATTTGTCGTTTATATTAAATTTATAGACTTGGTGTATATTTGTCAAAAAGTCTACAGTTGTGTCATGAGGGTCTTCTGTCAAATTGTTCTCAATTGTCAAAAGTTATACAATTAGAGTCTAATCTTTTTCAAAAAGTGAATCAGATTTTCTGTAAACTATCAATCACCTTATCTTACTTTCTTATCCGCACAAGATTTTGTTTAAATCTTTGGATTACCTTTTCATTACCTACTCGTCTATCTCTTTAGCCCTTTTTGTATATTTCTCATCTTTAAAATCTCATGTAGAACCCGAAGTCTAAGTGGAGCAGACATTAAGCAACCACTTCTATAAACCAAATATGTCTACCTCCCAGTCCACGAAGAAAATAAAGAATGTCTGTGTCTTTTGTGGTTCCAGCCTTGGAAAAGATAAAGCTTATTTAGAAGCTGCAAATCACTTAGGGCAAGTCCTAGCACGCAAGAAGATTAACATAATCTATGGGGGTGGTAGTATAAAAATGATGGTAAATATGGCACTAGCAGCTAGGTCTAGCGACGCTACAGTTGTAAGAATTTGGCCTCATATTCCAGTTGAAGGAAACCTTTATAAGGAAGCCATAGGTAAGGGAGAAGGAGTCAGGAGTATCCCTAGAAATTTTAAAGACATAATCTATAATTCTGATGCTTTTATAGCATTACCTGGTGGTCTAGGTACTCTTGAGGAAATATTTGTAGTTGCTTGTGGGCAATTGTTGGGCTTTTATTCCAAACCTTTGGGACTGCTGAATGTAAATGGTTTTTATGACGGTCTTTTGAAATTTCTAGATTACGCTGTGGAAGAAAACATCACTACAAAATCGGAGAGACAAATCTTTGTTACTGCTTCAACAGCTGAGGAATTGATAGATAAAATGCAAATCATACATCCAGAATCCGACACTGCAACATCCAAGCTTGAATGGGAAAGGGAAAGCCGGGAGCGGCCAATTGATTTGAATCTCCATCTGTAATCTTTTTGTTTTATCTTTGGCATATAGGCATGTGTGTCCGTATTTCGTGTGTTGCGAATAACCGTTTGCCCTGTATTCTGTGTTTCTTGTGGTACGTTGTTGTTCAATCTTTTAGATTCATTGAGCCTAATGCCGGGATGGCTGGATACGGAGTACTTGATGCTCTCGAAACGCATCCTTCTTAAGGTCCGATCTTTTGTTTATCGATGTTTTTGTATCCTATAAGCATGCATGATATGGATAGCTGGTATACGGAGTGCCTTGTACTCTCGAAACGTATCCGTATCATGTTTGTAATGTGTAATATTCTGTTAATATTATGTGGAAGTACCAGAGTCAGTTATGGGGATATTCCATATGAAATATGAGTATATTATTTGGGTTGAATGTTTGTGTCATGAGGATAGCTGTTTAATGAAAAATATGTCGGGTATGTTTGCAACCAGAGATTCCGTTTAATATCTCTATGAATAAGTTTAATGTATAGTTTTGAATAGAAGTGTTTGTGATATATGTTTTATGATTATGTTTTAGTTTATTAGTAGAGGTATGAAATCAAATATATTTGACTTTTTCTTACTTAAAAAGGGAAAAGAACCTAAAGATGAAGTATATAAAATTTCTCTAGCAATCTCCTTAAATGTGATTGTAAATCACAGTCCATGGACAATGAAGGACTGGAATCATGGTATGGTCAATATGTATGCCTGATCAGATTCTTAGACTATTATACGGTGTTATAAGTTGAAACTTGTCAGAAATACTCTCATTGAGGGATTTAGAATTTAGAGTAAGATTTATTATGCAAGTAAATAAGTGGAGATACGATAACTTAAATTTGGAGGACAAACAACATTAACGGTTTAGACTCGGAATTGGAATCATAGTGGAATCATAATTTTTACTAGTATTACTAGAATTGAAATTTCGAGGACGAAATTTCTTTAAGGGGGGTAGAGCTGTAACACCCGTTATTCCCCTAAGGGTATTAAGGTAATTAGATTAATTTTTAGTATATATAAAAAAAAAATTTGCTTCATTTAAATTTATTTTATAATATTTATTTTTATCTATTTTTAAATTTTCTAAAATTCTCCTATATTTATTTAGTATGATTACTAAAAAGCCTTAGAACTTCTAATAAATCTCAAAAATGTCATATTGGCATTATGTGTGTTAAAGTCTTTAGATGAGACATAAGGATATCTTTTCCAACTACTCTTGACCCTCATTTTCTTTATTTCCTCCGTGACATGCTTCAACATGTCTCCTCTATAATTGTTTCTATCACTTCTCTTCAAAGACTTCATCTTTTCTTCCTTTCTCTTCCACGGTTCCCACACTCTTCTTCTCATTTCTTTGCTGAAGCAAAATACTTAGAGAACTTCTTCAAGGCAGCCATAAAAATCAGCCACCATCACCTCCATTTGAGCAAGAATTTCAGTCATACCGAAGTAAAGGAACCTGTTTTGAAGCCATTTCAAGCTTCCAACTAATCATAATCCGAGGTTAGAATCTTTTGAACAAATTTAGTCTTTCATTTATAAATTTTCTTTTATACTAAAGGATTATTCAAATTTGCGTTCTTAAACCTAAGTATATGTTTGTTGCTATTTTGGAGCATATGTATGAAGTCTAAGTGTATATGCCCTAGACAGAAAATTTATATTGTTAAACTTTGTAATACCTCTATGGGCAGTGGTTATTTCTTGAAATTCTAAGATTAAATTAAAATGAATTTTAGGAATTGGTTTGCATATTTGAAAAGTAGCATCCTAGGCTTTCTAACGAGCTATCATAAACCTAAATCGGAGTTGTATTTTATTTTCTAAGAATTATTCAATTTTTGTATTGGAAACTAGTAAATCTGCCAGTTTGTTATGGTATACCAGCTGCTAACCTGAACCAAGAACCCATCTTTGCTCACCACCTAATTCTTTAATGTCTTGCAACCTTTCCAATATTATCCTAAGTGATTGATGAATCTTATTAGGGACTAAAACATATAGATTACTTGTTCACATTTTATATTGTGTTAAGACAAAAATTGTTTACTGTGGTATTCAAAAGAGATTTATATAAAAGCTTTAATGGCATACTAGTAAGATAGGTTTACACATGATTTATTTATGAATGTAGTTGTATGTTGTGCTTTAGTTTTAATTGTCCTTATGCACGCCTTAGGATCAAGGGAGTGTGAAGCTAACGTTAATTGATTTCGGGATTAAAAGATTGGTGATAAGCTTGAAAGGTAGGGATTCTATTACTCATCTTTTGTGAGGTTTTTATGGAATTAAAATTGATTGTTTTACTGCAAGATATATATATATATATATATATATAGTTGAACTGTTATTATATGAGTATTACATATGAAACTATGACATGGACTCGTCTTGTATTGTACGGCGAGGAACATAATGAATTGACACATGTTATAAATTGAGAAGCATGGTTAGTAAAACTGACTCTATTAATAATGATTGAATATGGAAAAATGGTGAGACGTGAAGAGGGCGGCAGTTACGTCCTTGGGCATGAATACCCTAAAAGGTAAAATAGGAGGAAGGTGATGACGCTTCCTTGGGTTGAAAGTCCCAGAACATACGGTACAAGAATCGACTTGGTGAGGACTCGGGGTTTGATGTCTCCTCACCGGAACACCCTTGGAATGTTTACAGGGTGATCAAGCGCGCCCATTTGGGTTTCGATGAGTTGAGTGATACTCAATTTAACATGGATACCTAGGAACAATGATGATTGGTAATATTTGTATAAATGTGTAATTATGACACTTGGTAATGATTAACTAAAGTATCCATAAGATGTGATCATAATAAACCTCATAATCTGGAATATGATGTGACTTACTAACCATGCAGATTTTAATGTGGTAATGATAAAAACCTAAAGGTGAGTAATGGCTTTCTCTACTGAGCATAGTGTCGCTCATTCCCTTATATTTTTATCTTTTCAGGACTCACTAAGTGTGAGGTGGCTACGAGAAATATAGTTGAGGAAGTGATGTAGCTATATTACATTAGGACTGCTTCAATTGTTGAGAATGTTCTTCATGATAATGTAAGCATCAATTGTTACTTTCTGTGACTGTATTACAATGTGTTGAGGGTTAAAATGATGATGACAACAGTTTATATTATTAAATTTAAGGTGCTACATTTAAAACTGTGGTTTATTTATCGTTTATATTTTTATTTTTGAGTTGAGAGTTTTCATTTAAGTCCCGGGCAAATTTTATTTTTAAGGTTTTATTTTTATTATTTATTTTTATTTTATCTCATTAAAAACTGTTAACCCCCATATAGGGGCGTTACACATAGTCCGTCACCACTCAATTGGTACAAGATGAGATAATGTTAACATAGATAAATATCACAAATTTTAAATTAGCCAAAAGCTTAAAGGATGAAAAATAGAAAGGAAGGTGGAAATGAAAAAAGTGGCAAGTCCACTTTTCAAGTCCCCGAAATAAACAACAAAGACCAAGGAAGGTAGAAATTTAAAACTATTATAAAATTTTGAAGGCAAGACAACGTAGGTTATCCCATCAGTGGTGGAATACAATTATGCGCGTATGTTACCAAAAATAGCACCATTAGAAACCATCCGTCTCATTCATAAACCATTAAATACAACAAATGCTCCACTAATACAACATTAAAAAAACCAAAAATATGACATTTTATAAATTCTAGTAATCAGTAACGAAACTAACAGTGTGGATATAACTTTCTTCCTTCAGAGTACGCAAATCATGGCACATAGCATCGTAGGTCCATTCTTGTATGATAAGACTGATTTGAAAATCCAAATAAATAGACATATCATGATAATAAAAATGGCTAGAGCATCTGGCTAGGATTGGATTTGTTTTATTTCTTAAAAATGGATCAAATAGGTGTTTACTAGCAAGGTTTTTTTTTTGGTCGGGGTATCATTCTAATTTTTTAACGTGTTTCCAAAGATGAGTCTAACCACTAGATTAATTGCTATGGCTAGTTTCACTAGCAAGTTTTTTTTTTTTTTTTTTTTTTTTTTGGGTCCATTCTAATTTCTGTATGTATTTCCAAAGATGAGTAGTCTAACGAACAAGAATAATTACAACTGCTAGTTTTACTAATTCTTCCTTATGTTATATCTATACTCTTCTCCTTTTTCTCACCTCTAGATCATCTAATTCAACTGATAGAATGTTGCAGCAAGCTTTGTAGGATTTAAATCGCAAAAAGTTGTCTCTATTTTTGCATTAAGAGACTTGGCAGCTCGGTAGCGCACAACAGGAAATTCCTACGATTAAAAGCAAAAACGATTTAGAAAATCTCCAGTAGTTGATTTTCAATTAATGTATTGAATCACTGTCATATAAATACCTTCAAAGAAACAAAAACAGTAGCAATGCGAGTAGCCATCGCATTCAAGCATGCAACACCTTTGCGTGTATCCTCTTTATACCCGAAATGTTCCTCTAAAGCAAGCTCTTTGTTGGTAACAGAACCCTACAAGAAAAAAAAGCAAACAAGCAGAAAATGAAATGGATAAACATAGCAAGAAGACACGGTCACACAACGAGTACACTTTGCATTAGGTTATATAGATTTGTAAACATAGTTTCCAAAAATAGTAATTGGGCATAACGTCATTAAATATTTTAAGTTCATTTGCACATGTTCAACCAAACGGCTATTCACTAAAAAAAAACTTCAAAAAAAAAAAAGGAAAATAAAACTTCTAAAATGAGAAACAGTTGTTGCACGATTAGCAATGTAATGAGAAATTATTTTACATCTGTAAGTTGAGCGTTACCTCCCACATGCGCAGGCGACGTCGAAGAGTTTCATCACTTATGATGCAACTTTTCAGTTTTTCAAATATATGTGAACTAAAGAAAAGAAATGCCCTTCACAAAAAAATAAAAAATAAAAAATAAAAACAAAACAAAAAGAAAAAGAAAAAGAAAAAGAAAAAGTAATATGTAGAAAATGAAAAGTAATTTTTACATGATTTTTCTTTGTCTTTTCAGCAACTAAAATGAAAATTAATACGCAGAAAATTTCAAACTTTCTAAGGGAGCTTTTGTACACACAAAATGCATGTTGCTCATGCGCTTCGAAAGGCTCGAGTGAGTAAGACACTATTTTTACAGTAAGTTCATCCATGATAAGTGTCTACAACACATTGACCAGACAAAGAATTATAGTAAGAAACAAATACCGAGTATTAAATAAACCACATATATGATTTCATCATCATCATAGAGCCTGCTCATACGTTGCAAGATGAGTCCCTTTTTTGAACCGTCCAAAGCATTTTCAATAACCCTGAAACATGTTGCAATAGTTACTTGCATTACTCCTTCTTACTTGGTCGCTAAGAATTCGACCATCTTCAAAATATTGCGCTTCAAATCCTTCAATGCTTCCTTCCCACTTCGATACCAGCGAAGGAAAGCTCAAAGCTGATGAGGTCTTTAGGGTTTCGCTCGAACTTTTAAGTAGAAATTAACAAGAAAGAAGAATGCAGTCTGATGATTTTATTTTTTTCATCACTCTGATCGTATAACCTGCCAGTTCTAATTTTCTTTTCCCACCAAGCATGTGAAACGACAGCGTTTTATTTCTATTCTACTTCTATTTTTGAAATTGCCGTCATTTTACTATTCTTATACTTTGGTTTCAATCATGTTTCCAACGGGCCATGGTGAAGCATCTATTATTAGGGTACGTCTGTTAACATTATCTATTTTACTTTTTATACACCATTTTTTAAATCATTTTTATTTTACTTGTTACATCTCTCTTAGAATACCAAAAATCTCTACATTTAAATAATTTTTTTTTCACCCACCCACCGAGCAAATAAACTTAAAATTCTTTTCCCAAACATTTTTCTTTACTAGAATTTGTATTCTACCAAATTGTGGAAAAGCATAGGTCATAAAGCTACTTAAAAAAAGCCATGGCGAATGCTTGAAGGACTTTTTTTATAGCGTTTTTCTTTTCTTTTTTCTTTATTAAACCAAACTATTAATTTCTTCAATGCAAAAGTAAACTATTAATTCCAGAAAAAAACTATGATAAGTTTTCTTTATATTGCTTCTCTTTTTATTCTTTTTTCATGGAATAGAAATGTATTAATGAGCTTTCTTTTTTCCTCTTTCAAAAACCAAAATGCTTGACTACACATGATTCGTATACTACAACAATTCGCTTTTCGTCTTCGTAAATCAATGTGTTCATCCCCAGTTATATGTTTTGTCATATTAAATAATAAAAATGAATGAAAAAAATGAAGAAAGAATTCACGTATTTTTTTAGAGACTTTTTAACATTGGAATCCATCTTTATTCATTTGATAAAAAGTAGGGCAAAATAATTTTTTAGAAGGGAAATTTTTTTTAAAGGGTATGTAATGAGTAATTTTTAAAAAATTCTTTGTCCTTAAAAATAATTTTATTAATAGATAATAAAGTAATAAAAAATTATAGTAAAAAATATGTGCAGAAAGTAAAACGAGAGTGCCAATAGATTCCCCCTATTATTATTGTCATTGTTATTATTATTCAAACGCCCATTTATAATTAATTTCACTGTTTTAGAAAATTTCTCTTTTTGTGAGAATCTAATAGGGAAAGACGTTACTCCAAGAGAAAAAGAAAGCAGAATATTTTCAGCAACTCTGATTCAGATTCGATCTGCTGTAGTTACCTTTCTTTGAATAGTTCCTAGATTTTGACCAACTGTCACTTCCCTTTTTTTTTTTTTAATTTTAAAGTTGGAAGCGTACGTGTGTTTCACATACATATAACATTTTTGTACGAAAATTTAACATTTTTGTATAAATTTATAAGTTATTCTTTTATTCTTGAGCAACAAAAAGTTATTTTTTGATTTACTAAAAATATATTTAAGAGGGTTTAAGGGTATTTTTGAAAACAAATATCCTTTTAACAATATAGCTTTAAGGATATTTAAGGATATAAATACGAAAAGTTGTTATGGCTTTAAGGATATTTAAGAATATAAATATAAAAGAAATAGCATGCCTTAGGAAAACACATGCCTTCAAAATTAGAAGACAAGCTCAACGGTGCTTGGTGGTGAGACGAACATTGATATGGAAAAGACAAAAGAAAGGTACTTGTACCTCTTTTCAGTTGGTTCAATGAAGTCGATAGCACTGCTACAGGAGCTTGCTTTCCTATTCTTTGTAATTGTAAGTTTTCAAAAGCTCCAAAATAAAAAAGGGAATCGGAAAAATCCCTGTGATAAAGCAAAAATTTGAAATTTAAAAATGAAAATAGCGATATGGTTAATTTATCGTGGTCGAAAACTCTTGGAGGAAGGAGGAAGAACACCCAGATGCTAATCATACCATATATCGAAAAGATTCACTATTATTGAATTTTGTTTACAAGGATTGTAATTACAAGAGTACTCATAAACTACATCAATGTAACACCTATGATATCTTTTTTTACGACTTGCCTTTAAGTTTTTTGTCCAACTCCAAGTATTTAAGCTTGCTTTTCGTCCAACTAATATGCTTTGAGCCTTCAATCAGAACAACTCTTTAGAATTTCTAGATTAAAACAATATACAATGACAACACTGTTGGAAACAAAGTGCGCAGCGGAATTTTTAAAATTTTTTCATCAGAGTATTTTCCAAAACACAAGTTTGACATGTTATATGTATAAATTAAACAGATCTTACTAACCTCAGTATGCCGAAGAACCTCCGCGACCTGTGTAGAGAAGTAACGTTCCAGAAGAGCCTCAACCAACTGGTCTTCTTTGCTATTCTCTATCCACAACCGGAGTGAGTGTGGGCTCACACGTACAGCTCTTCCACCGGTGACTCTCCTTCCAACCAATAGAGAGAACCCAAAGCTAGTGTTCGTGATTTGTGAACAAAAGCTCTCAGGGAGTTTTCAGATGCTCACTAGAAGAGTATCACTCTTAATCTCTCAAATTGATCTGAGTAAATCATTAGACTCACTCCCTTTTTATACCTATTGGTCCTTGGGGTCAGTCCATATCAGATTAGGTCTCAAAAATCGAAACAGAATCAAGTTCGGATCAATATCTGATAAGATACGCGTGAAAAACGCGTAATCTTAGCTGTCGCGGTCGGCATGCCGAACTGTGAGATAGGCAGGCCGAACTGGCCAGTTCGGCAGGCCGAACTTTCTGATCGGCAGGCCGAACTGCCGAGAAAAAATCTCCGCGAATCTTTTATTTTCCACCTGAGATTCTAAAGGATAAAGTCTCAGTTTTGATTCAAATAGCCCAATAGAAAAGATATCTGATCAAAACAAACTTTATCAAGATAATCTCTAAGAAAATAAATCAATTCACAATAATTCTACAAGTTTATCTTGTTCTAATTGTCCAAAATTAAAACAACCGATAAACAGACAAGAATTATCCGAACGCCATAATTCAACAAGTTCATCTTGAACTAATTTCTTACATAATTAATTCAACCGATAAACAGACATGAATTATTTGATTCTTATAAATTTTAAACCAATCTGATAAATCCGACATAAGTTACCAATTATTGGAAAAGCACGCCGTGTCGTTACAGGATTTTGTGAGCTAGCAAAGGGGACCAAAATGGACCTATAAAGTTCAAGCTCATGATAATTATGAAACCCAATATCCCAGATATACATTTCACAATTATCAACTCCAACGCTACTCCACTAAAAGCTTGGAGCTGCACTCTCGAACTTTATAGAATTACGAAGCTCGTGTAGCTAAGTCTCCATGACATATCATAGTGTATCGCATCCCCATATGATCATCCATAATCGGCTTAAGGACAAGTTCTGTCTTACCTTCCCGATTATTTTTATCTTACGTTCCATTGTCTCACCATTAGAAAACTTACCATCTAAAGATAGTATACCATTCGGTTACACCTATGTATCCAAATGGTTGAGCGCTCCAGTTTTCCAATTACAGGACAACGCATATAAGAGGATATCATTACTCCTAAAGAGGAGCTATGGATTCCATATCTATGAATAACAAGTCTACGCTACCAAGAGTCATGCCTCCAACGTACCGGCATGCATGCCACTATAGAGATGTGGGAGTCACCCATTGGTACATCAAAAGACACAAGTCGAGACAACGGGCCCATTATTCATCTCAGGATTAAGATACAATACAAATGATTGTCTAAAGTGAATCGATTTGACAAGACAGAATTATTAATCCAAATCAATTCATTTTATGTCCCGATCCAACACATCGTCACCTATGACAACGCGCCAATGTTTCTATTCATGGAGTCCAACTCCGATGGCCAAGACAAACCATCTCCCAAAAGGGATATAGACAACATAACAATCTTTACATGAATAAAGCGCCCAACTTTATTCCCTCGATTGCGGATCATATATTTTAGACCATCACCTTAAGAGTCGTGTCTACCGCATAATCATCCCATCATATGCCCAACTCTTAAGGTTTAGACTGACAGTCTCAGACTACTGTTTGCTTATCATACATTCAACAAATATGAACGTAAAGAGGACAATATTTGGTATATATATAAATGAATAAATTCTTTATTGATAAAAAATGTCTCCAAAAACGTATTACATTTTTACTCCTTAGAGCATACATGTCTAACAATCTCCCACTTGCACTAAGTGAGTAAATACTGCAAATTTCGCATCCTCATAGCTTCCACATGCCTTTCGAAGACTCTCCCAGAAAGTGTCTTCGTAAATGGATCAGCTAAATTGTCCTCTGACGCGATCTTGCACACCGTGACATGCCCGCTCTCAACGAAGTCCTTTATCACATGATACTTCCGATCAATATGCTTACTCTTCTTGTGAAATATTGGTTCCTTACCATTAGCTACCGCCGCACTGTTATCACAGTACAGTGATACC
This sequence comes from Artocarpus heterophyllus, assembly GCA_025403435.1. Taxonomy (NCBI): domain Eukaryota; kingdom Viridiplantae; phylum Streptophyta; class Magnoliopsida; order Rosales; family Moraceae; genus Artocarpus; species Artocarpus heterophyllus. The sequence continues at coordinate 13,247,724 of CM046338.1, read as the reverse complement.
GCTTTATCCATACCAGGAACTACCTCAAGATCCCCAAGGAACTTGCGGAGCCACACTGCTTCTTTCGAAGCATCACTAGCCGCCACATACTCGGCCTCCATCGTTGAATCCGAAGTGCAATCTTGCTTCGCACTTCTCCAACTGATGGCACCGCCACCTAGAGTAAACACAAACCCTGAAGTCGATTTCCTAGAATCCAGGCAGGATTGAAAATCCGAATCAGTGTATCCTAGAGGAGTTAAATCCTCACCCGAATACACAAGCATATACCCTCGAGTCCTTCTCAGGTACTTGAAAATATGCTTTACCGCAACCCAATGGTTTGGTCCTGGATCCGCCTGAAATCGACTCACAATCCCGACCGCATAGCTAATATCCGGTCGAGTGCAAAGCATGGCATACATGAGACTACCCACTGCCGAAGCATAAGGTACCTTCTTCATGTATTCTCTTTCTTCATTAGACTTTGGAGAGTCTTTCTTAGAAAGAGTAATTCCAGACCTAGATGGTTGCCCACCTTTCTTGGAATCCTGCATTGCAAACCTCCTGAGAATTTTATCTATGTAGCTGGCCTGTGACAAAGCTATCATTTTGTTCTTCCTATCCCGAAAGATCTGGATACCGAGAACAAAATTAGCCTCACCCAAGTCCTTCATGTCAAACTGCTTGGTCAACCATAATTTGATCGATGACAACGCCCCAACGTCATTGCCAATTAGCAGAATGTCATCTACATAGAGTAGTAGAAAAACCACCTTCCCATTCTTAATGTGTTTGTAAACACATGGTTCATCCACATTTTGTGAGAACCCATAAGTCTTGATCACTTGATCAAATCTTATGTTCCAAGAACGAGAAGCCTGCTTAAGTCCATAAATAGACTTTAGCAACTTACAAACCTTACCCTCTTGACCCGTGACCTTGAACCCGTCTGGTTGTTCCATATAAATGGACTCATCAAGATAGCCATTCAGAAAAGCCGTCTTGACATCCATCTGCCAAATCTCGTAGTCGAGAGCGGCAGCTATGGACAAGAGAATCCGGATGGACTTAAGCATGGCTACAGGCGAAAAGGTTTCCTCATAATCGATTCCTTCCTTTTGCATATAACCCTTAGCTACCAGTCTAGCCTTAAAGGTTTCGACCTTTCCATCCACTCCTCTTTTCCTCTTGTAGATCCACTTACACCCTATGGGTTTTACCCCTTCGGGAAGATCCACAAGCTCCCAGACCCGATTAGTCTCCATAGACTTCATCTCAATGTTCATGGCCTCTGTCCAGAGTCTTGAATCAACATCCTCCATAGCTTCTGCGTAAGTATAAGGATCCCTGTCATGTTCATCCGGTTCAGCCAAAAAGACCTCCCCATTGAACATATACCTCTCAGGTTGACGACCGATCCTCCCACTACGCCGAAGCCCCTGAGGTTGTTGTTCAGGTTTGTTTGGTTTTTCTACACCGATCGGAATGGTTTCGTTCGGAACCTCCGGAGTAAACGGATTACCCCTCAACTCCTCAAGCACCACTTTGCTTTGAGGTTTAAAGTCGTTCATGTAACTCTCCTCAAGGAAAGTTGCATTAGTTGAAACCACGACTTTATTTTCCTTTGGGTTATAAAAATAACCCCCTTTAGTCCCTTTTGGATATCCTACAAACACGCAAACTTCTGAACGTGCTTCCAACTTATTCGGATCCTTAAACAGGACATGAGCTGGACATCCCCATATGCGAATATGGTTTAAGGATGTCTTCCGTCTTGTCCACAACTCGTGAGGAGTTTTAGGGACCGATTTTGAAGGCACATTGTTCAAAAGATAACATGCGGTTTGTAGTGCATATCCCCAAAAGGATAAAGGCAATGATGAATAACTCATCATGGACCGAATCATGTCCAACAAAGTCCTATTCCTTCTCTCTGCTACGCCATTCTGCTGCGGAGTGCCCGACGCAGTCAAATGGGATAAAATCCCATTCTCTAACAAGTGTCCCAAGAACTCATCAGAAAGGTATTCCCCACCTCGATCAGATCGAAGTGTCTTTATGGGTCTACCCAATTGCTTTTCCACTTCAGCCCGAAACTCCCTGAATTTATCATAAGTTTCGCTTTTGTGGTGCATTAGGTACACATACCCATATCTAGAGTAATCGTCAATAAAAGTAACGAAGTACTCATACCCTCCTCGTACCCGGATGTTCATCGGTCCGCAAACATCACTATGCACAAGTTCTAGAACCCCTTCGGCCCTATTGCCCTTAGACCCGTACGGTCTTTTGGTCATTTTACCCTCCAAACAAGACTCACATTGAGGTATAGATTCCACCTTTAAGTGACTTAAAGGTCCATCCCTTACCAACCTTTGAATCCTATTTAGGTTAATATGGCCAAGGCGCAAATGCCAAAGATAAGTCTTATTAGAGTGAGAAGTTTTAAGTCTTTTTGAGTTATTATCATTTATCTCAGCATTAAGCAATAGGTCCATCTTAGGTTTGATAAAATATAGATTATTTTGCATCCATCCAGAACAGATAAAAGATTTATTTTTACGAATCACCACTTTTTCATTAAAAGATACCACGTAGGAGTCTTTAAATAAAGAAGATACAGAAATTAAATTCCTTTTAAATTTAGGAACATAAAAATAATCTCGCAAAATTAAACTCCTATAATTATCAAAATAAAGATGGACATCTCCCACTGCTTCCGCTGAGACCAAGGATCCATCGCCCATCCGAAGCGTTAAGTCTTCACGAAGTAGACTTCTCGTTTCTTTGAATCCCTGCAGAGAAACACAAACATGATTAGTTGCACCGGAATCTATGACCCAAATGTCACTGGATTCCTCAACCAAACAAGTTTCTAAATATAGAAGATCACACCTACCTCCCTTGGAAAGGAAGTCCTTGCAATGCTTCTTTATATGCCCGACCTTTCCACAAAAGAAGCACTTAAGCTTCTTTGGGTTCTTCTTCTTCTTCTTCTTGCTCTTGGTAGCAATAGGAATAGAAGACTTCCCACTTTTGGCCCGTTGCTTCTTTCCATTCCCAGAGTTAGGATTGGAACCAGAAGCAGCTACCATATTGGCCTCTCCACCAGCAGGAGACTCCCTGATCAGCAGTTCAAACTCTTGTAACTGTTTCATCAGTTCTGTCAAGGTCATATCCCGTCTATTGCTTAGATTAAAAGTAGCTCTAAACGGAATAAATTCCTTAGACAGAGTCTCAAAGACCATAGTCATCTGAGTTTCAGCATCGATGTCGGCTCCATTGGTTTGAGCCTCAGCGAGGTAACCCATGACCAACATCATGTGCTCCTTTACAGATGTCCCCGGTCTCTGTCTACAGTTTAAGAGTTTCCGAAGCGCCCCTTGCCGCTTTGTTATGGCCTGGCCTCCAAACATGTCCTCAAGATTATCCAAGATCTGCTTCGCAGTCTCATAATCCTGATGTTGAGCCTGCAGCACGTTATTCATGCTAGCCATAACATAGCAGCGGGCCTGATCATTAGCATCTTTCCAGCGTTCGTACGCTTGGAATTGCTCATTACTTGAGTCTCCCATAGGCTCGGGAGGACAAGGAGTTGTCAGAACATATTTTAGTTTCTCAAAGGAAAGGACGATGTCCAGGTTCCGTTTCCAATCATTATAGTTCTCACCGGTTAATTGGTTTTTGTCAAGTATCGATGATAAAGCGTTTTTAGACATTTTCAATCTACAATAAAGAATCATATACCAAACATAAGCAAACATATATAATAATTTAGTAAGTTAACACAATCATGTAAAATCATACAAATGTGTTTATGTGTCAAAACCTTGAAAATATCACAACCTTACAACGATAATTCCCAACTCAGAATTTATCAAGCTCCTAGGGGAGTCATGCCAAATTCAATCAGGAACACGGATCCCCTCCTGATTAATATATGCCATCCAGGACCCGTATGATCCAGCATATACTAATAATCGTTTCTTTGGCCATTAATTTTATTAACAGAGCTCCTAGGGGAGGTTAATAATAAAATTAACGTGAGTGTATAACCACCGTTTTAATATTTTATCCATGATTTATAATCACCACCTAGGGGTGTGCAACCATAAATCATACTAAAATACCTTATCCTTTCAGAGATCCAATCTGGTACATGATAGAAATCCCTTCCTAGGGGTTGGGACCATCATGTTCTTCCTATGGACCAACGATGGAGGCCTTAGGTTCTCTCTTCGAAAACCTTCTCCCACTCAATCTTTTGAAGTCAAGGTTTTATTTTAAAAAATTATGCATGAACAATTTTAATATGAGCGGCACTCCCTATTCTATATGACATGTTATCAATATACATGGTAAATCATATTATAATGCAGACAAGCAAAGCAATCAAGCAAAGCTACAAGCATAATAATAATAACCGTAATATTATGGTTCCACCCTAGAGAATAGAAAAAATAAGATTACAAGAGAATAATCGAGACATTTATCGATTCTTCATCCTTGAATCCTTAAGTTGTATCCTTCTTCATGTAATATCCATCTTCAAGTCCTCAATCCCGTATGAATCGAACACTTTATATTTCCGGTCATATCCAAATTTAATGTTTCTCAGAATCGTCCCAAAAATAAAATTAAAACTGCACTGAAAAAATCGCACCTTTTCTGGACGCCTGGCAGCTCTCGGTCGGCAGGCCGATCTGGGTGATCGGTCTGCCGATCATGGTGGTTCGGCCTGCCGAACATGAAGGTTCGGCCTGCCGGCAGAGCACCAAAATTTCTGCCCCACTGTCGGCCTGCCGGACCGTACTTCCGGCCTGCCGATCTGTGACCTTCGGCCTGCCGAACTGTGAGGTCCGGCATGCCGACCGAGCAGAAAACCCTCAATCCAGAAAATACAATTTTAATGCAATTCATCAATTTTATTTTCAACAATTCAAAAACATAAAATTAGAGACTCAGGAAATACCTGGAGGCGCCATCATCTATCTTCAAGATCCGACTTCTCGTTCCGTCTTCTCCGAATAATTATTTATTTACAAAATTCTTACAAATTAAATAATAATTCCTAGACGGAGATGATAGTCCGCCATCTAATTACATGAAAAACCTAGATACACATTCTAACCTCTAAGGAACCATAACCGGTATTAATTAATTAATAAATAATTAAACAACATTTTAATCAACCATAATTAATTAATAAACATTCACCATATAATCCATGACAACATATATATTATATAGAAACCTAGAGTGCCATCTCTCTATAAAATTTAATTCAAGCATTGGAGAGATTAAGATCACAAAATTTATGCATATAACATGATCACAAACTTGCAAATTTATGTAAAAAAAAACCTGTCTCTGATACCAATTGTTGGAAACAAAGTGCGCAGCGGAATTTTTAAAATTTTTTCATCAGAGTATTTTCCAAAACACAAGTTTGACATGTTATATGTATAAATTAAACAGATCTTACTAACCTCAGTATGCCGAAGAACCTCCGCGACCTGTGTAGAGAAGTAACGTTCCAGAAGAGCCTCAACCAACTGGTCTTCTTTGCTATTCTCTATCCATAACCGGAGTGAGTGTGGGCTCACACGTACAGCTCTTCCACCGGTGACTCTCCTTCCAACCAATAGAGAGAACCCAAAGCTAGTGTTCGTGATTTGTGAACAAAAGCTCTCAGGGAGTTTTCAGATGCTCACTAGAAGAGTATCACTCTTAATCTCTCAAATTGATCTGAGTAAATCATTAGACTCACTCCCTTTTTATACCTATTGGTCCTTGGGGTCAGTCCATATCAGATTAGGTCTCAAAAATCGAAACAGAATCAAGTTCGGATCAATATCTGATAAGATACGCGTGAAAAACGCGTAATCTTAGCTGTCGCGGTCGGCATGCCGAACTGTGAGATAGGCAGGCCGAACTGGCCAGTTCGGCAGGCCGAACTTTCTGATCGGTAGGCCGAACTGCCGAGAAAAAATCTCCGCGAATCTTTTATTTTCCACCTGAGATTCTAAAGGATAAAGTCTCAGTTTTGATTCAAATAGCCCAATAGAAAAGATATCTGATCAAAACAAACTTTATCAAGATAATCTCTAAGAAAATAAATCAATTCACAATAATTCTACAAGTTTATCTTGTTCTAATTGTCCAAAATTAAAACAACCGATAAACAGACAAGAATTATCCGAACGCCATAATTCAACAAGTTCATCTTGAACTAATTTCTTACATAATTAATTCAACCGATAAACAGACAAGAATTATTTGATTCTTATAAATTTTAAACCAATCTGATAAATCCGACATAAGTCACCAATTATTGGAAAAGCACGCCGTGTCGTTACAGGATTTTGTGAGCTAGCAAAGGGGACCAAAATGGACCTATAAAGTTCAAGCTCATGATAATTATGAAACCCAATATCCCAGATATACATTTCACAATTATCAACTCCAACGCTACTCCACTAAAAGCTTGGAGCTGCACTCTCGAACTTTATAGAATTACGAAGCTCGTGTAGCTAAGTCTCCATGACATATCATAGTGTATCGCATCCCCATATGATCATCCATAATCGGCTTAAGGACAAGTTCTGTCTTACCTTCCCGATTATTTTTATCTTACGTTCCATTGTCTCACCATTAGAAAACTTACCATCTAAAGATAGTATACCATTCGGTTACACCTATGTATCCAAATGGTTGAGCGCTCCAGTTTTCCAATTACAGGACAACGCATATAAGAGGATATCATTACTCCTAAAGAGGAGCTATGGATTCCATATCTATGAATAACAAGTCTACGCTACCAAGAGTCATGCCTCCAACGTACCGGCATGCATGCCACTATAGAGATGTGGGAGTCACCCATTGGTACATCAAAAGACACAAGTCGAGACAACGGGCCCATTATTCATCTCAGGATTAAGATACAATACAAATGATTGTCTAAAGTGAATCGATTTGACAAGACAGAATTATTAATCCAAATCAATTCATTTTATGTCCCGATCCAACACATCGTCACCTATGACAACGCGCCAATGTTTCTATTCACGGAGTCCAACTCCGATGGCCAAGACAAACCATCTCCCAAAAGGGATATAGACAACATAACAATCTTTACATGAATAAAGCGCCCAACTTTATTCCCTCGATTGCGGATCATATATTTTAGACCATCACCTTAAGAGTCGTGTCTACCGCATAATCATCCCATCATATGCCCAACTCTTAAGGTTTAGACTGACAGTCTTAGACTACTGTTTGCTTATCATACATTCAACAAATATGAACGTAAAGAGGACAATATTTGGTATATATATAAATGAATAAATTCTTTATTGATAAAAAATGTCTCCAAAAACGTATTACATTTTTACTCCTTAGAGCATACATGTCTAACAAACACTAGGTCTTGGGAGCCATATTCTGAAAGTCTAAAAACCCTAAAGGATCACTCTAGTTTTTTTCACTCTAAAGCTTTGAGAACCCAAGTCTGGAAATGACTTCTTTACAATAAGCAAACCTAGGTGCAAGATGTGTGTAGATATATTCACTAAACCCCTATAATGTATGGAAAAAACTGGTAATTAACAAGGGTAATTAATTAAAGTTTTTTTTTTTCATAACGACGCCATTAAGTTCATGACACAGTAAGAGTTTAGAACCTACAAGCACAAGTTTATGTTAGATTGTCGGGAACGACAACAAAATGATAAGATCAATCATACTATGTATGTTGAGCTAGTTTAGGTATAATCGCAAGCCTTTGAATACAAGGTCGAACAGTGAATCATGATCGTAGATAATAAGATAAACAATTATGAAAAAATGCAAAAGTTGAAGAAGATAGTTGACCGGTTGACTTCAGACGAGTTAATACACCCTTAATACTTCGAGTAGAATTTCAATAATTGTTAAAAAGACGATTCACTCAATCTACTTAAAATTTTGCAGCTTTACAGCCTTCTTTAACATCGCTAGCTAAAAGAACCATTTATTTACATATTGCAGCAAATTAACACCCTTTAACGCTGTAGCCAAAACAAGACAAATTAAAAGGAAATTTTAGGCTAAAAAATCAAAGGCCTCATTTTGACTTCCACAAGAAAAAGGATATTGTCCTGCACAGGAAAAGAAGAAAAGATCACTCCCACTCAAAGGGAAAAGTGCGGACAAAGTCTTTTTCGTCTCATAGTTTGATATACTAGCTAAAACATTATGAGTAAATAAAGAGAAAAAAAATAACATTTGTATGAGAAAATCAAGGTCTATTCCACAATGTTGAGAATTTGGAATTCCACGGTGAGATATAACTCTATTTTAAATCGTTCGTTTGATATGGCTTGAAGATCCCTTTTATGTACAAGCATGTAGAGAAATGTTACTTCTTCTCCGGCTATTGATGTTCTTTACCTTTTGGTGCTTTGCTTATTACATTGTCTTATCATCTGTTTGATTCATTGGGTTTGAATTGAATTCAAATTTTTCTAAAGGAAAACACTGTAACAAAAAAATTTAAATTGTGATTCAAACTTATAAAACAAAGGATGCCTTAATATCCTCATGGGTTTTTTTCCCCTTTTTATATGAAGGGCTATTCTTTTTTTTACTTCACATTTTCTTTAAGAAGTGTGGGGCCAGATTAAGACATGTGCAACTCTGAAAGGTCGTGTGTGCAAGTGGGCAGTAGTTAACTTATACACAAAAAATTCCCACAGAAACTTATATACGGAAAATAATTTCTCATAATTAGATTGCTAATGGTCGAGAAACGCCTTTCATTATTTAGAAAATTTGTGAAGCTTATCATTATTAAGCAAGTTTCTGAAGCTTATCAGTAAAGACTTGTTTGGTTGAATTTGTGCAGATGAATTTGGAATATAGGTTATAGATGGCCTTGTATGTGACTTTTGCCCAATTACCTTTTAGAAACCATATCTATAAAGTTATATAGTCTTGAACTCGATGCAAATAGTATTCATTGAATGTGACATGTTTCTTCTTGCCACGTTTCTCATTTTCATTTTCTTCTTTTTGTTATTTTTTTGCAAGATTTTGTTGCCAATAACAAGGGCGGGCGCTTCAGAGGATTTTTTCAGAATGAAAAGGATAGAAGGTATTACATGTTTGAATGTGATGGCTTCTCACACATTGTTGTTTATATTTCTTTGAAATGATTCAATACATTAATTGAAAATTAGCTCGAGATTTCTAATACGGTGTTCGGAGTATTGATTAGAACTAATTAGTTCTAAATACTATAGCATGTAATAGCTTTAAACCTTAACATATTTTTACTTAATTGTAGCAATCAAAAGTTTTTGTTTAAACTAAGAATGTTTTTTTTCTTCCTAATTCTCTAAATTAGTTTTGTTTTTAATAGAGAAATCTACTGTTGAATGCGATCAAAGATCTAATTTTTGTAGTTAAATCATTTTTGTTTTTAATCATAGAAATCTACTGTTGAGTGCCATCAAAGATGTCTCCTACTAATGAACTAATAATTTCTCATTTTGTCGTCAACTCTTTAAAATCATTAGTCATAGGAATTTTTTAAATGCTTCGAGTCTTATGCTTACTTCAAATTTGATATGATGGTTGAAAAACTCAATCCCAAAACCGCCTTTAAAAAACAAAGAAATAAAATAAGGTTCGTCTTCTCCTAACGTTCATTTTCTTGAAAACATAATTGGTTTACTTGTTCCTCTTGGATGGTTATTTTGAAGTGTGAGGATCGAATGACCAAGGGTACGACATTATGGACAGGTTCATGCAATTGAGATTCAACAAAGTACTATCAGAATCCTATAGATCTCCAGTTTGAGAAGTCAAAGAAGTGGGTGCTGCAGTATTCTAAATACGAATTCAGTTGGTGGGAGAGCTTCTTGCTTTGTGGATATAAAGAGGCCAATGTATAAATGATCATTCTTCTCTTTTTGTTATGTCTTTGTTTGCATATTTATCAGCCTGGTTTTTTCATGATGTTATTACAAGCTAACTAGCAGTCTGAGTTAGTGTATACAAAACTTCAGTAATTAGTAGAGGCAATTAGTAATTGCTTCTCAAGTTTAGTACCTAAGAATGTTAATATTTGGCATATGATATACTAGCCTGACACAAACAAATAATCTCATTACTTTGAATATATTATAGTGGAAATGCATTTCCAATGTATCCAAAACGTCAAAAGGGCCATTTTTGTTTAAATAAGCTGAAAACGACGCATGAACAAGGAAAAATGACTCGAAAAATTGAGCAAAAAAACCAAAGGTAATCAACCCAAAAAAAAAAAAAAAGAATTGGATCCTACAAAGAAATAAAGAATTATAAAAGCTGCTTCTTGTTCTAGACAGAAATAACGTTTTGGATTGTGTGAAGAAGCATCTCATACAACAGAGAGCTTTGCCTTTTCATTTCAGCTA